>CM021733.1:117250940-117433324 GCA_011075105.1 Heteronetta atricapilla
CCGTTTAGTCTGGAGCAGGGGGCACGTAGCTGGCGTCTGTCAGATCTGCTCCGGCAGCCTTCTCCAGCGGGTGCTCTGGCCAGCAGCTTCACGCTTTCCTCCCTGCAAAGTTTAAACCCTTCCAGCTTTAGTTCACGTGCATTTCGTACTTAAAGCCACACTTATCTGCTCCCCCAGCGCTACATGAACACAAATTCAGATATACCCGACTCCACGGGCGAGCGGCAAACACGCTCACAATCTTCATTTCCTCTTCCTTCTTTCCTCCCCACCCCCAGAAAAGCAGTTTTTTGTCCCCAACACGGAGGGACTAGGAAAAAAAAAATACGGCGCACATGATCGAGGCTTTTCTCAGACCTATTGCAAAGGGGAAAAAAAAAAAAAAATGCTCGCAAAGAAGTGCTCTGCAAACATACCAGGAGACACTCTTGGAACAACTAAAAAAAAACCATCAGACAAAACTGGGGTTGAAGAACTCAGCTCAGCCTGTCTCGCAGAGGTATTCTGCGACGAAAAACACCCGAGTCCCGGGTTGGTTTAACCCCAAAACCGAGGGGAACGGGTCAGCAGCACGCCCTACCCCTTCCTCCCACCGCTCCTGGGGGGGGCAAAGGCGCCGTTCCTCGGGAAAAAAAGACCCCGGGCAGAGGCAGAGAAGCAGCAAACCTCCTCTCCCCCATCTCCTCCCGAGAAGTACCGAGCAAACAAGCCGTGACACCCCACCCAAGCTCTTCGCACACATTTGGGGAACGATTTCCCTCGGGGTCCCCTCCTTCCCCCCCCCCCCCGGGCGTTCAACCCCCCAGCAGCCAGAGCCCTTCGGACCCAGCCCAGGTCCCCCCCAAAACACCCTGGAGACCCCCCCCTCAGAGGGGTGACACCGAGATCCCAATCGGGGGCCCTCCCATGGCCCCTCTTCCATCCCAAAAACCCTGGAAAAGCCCCGGGAAGGAGCCCCCGGGGGGCACGGAGCCCCCTCAGGCACCCCCAGAGGGAGAAGGGGGGGACGGAAAGAAAAAAGGGGGGCACAGGAGGAAAGGAAGGGGACAGGAGGGCCCCCGCCGCAGCCTGGGAGGCGGCAGCAGCCCAGCCCCAAACTCAGCGGCGAACAGCACCAAAACAACCCCCCCAAAAATCATTAATAATAATAATAATAAAGCAAGCGGCAGCCAGCACCCACCCAGTCTGAGGGGACTCCGCCGCCGCGAGTTCGTCCTCCCTCACGCCCGGGGGAGGGAGGGAAGGAAGGATGGGGGGGGAGGTTAAAATACTAATAAAAATAAAGAGCTCCCCTCCCTTCCCGGGGAGGCCCGGGGGCACCTTCCTGCCCGTCGGGGGGGCGGGGGGCTTCGGAGAAACGAGCACCCCCCCCCCCGCCCCTCAAACCGCGGCTGCAACTCTGAGAGGGGGCTGAGGGACTGAGGGGGCTGAAGGGGGCTGCCCCTGCTCACCCGGCCCCCTTCCTTAGGGACCCCCCCTCAGTCCTCCGGACCCCTTCTCAGCTCCTCACGATCTCCCCCCCCCCCCCCCCCCCTTCCAAGTCCCTAGAACCCCCTCAGGACGCCCCCAAAACCCCAAGACTCCCCTCCCAGCTTCTCATGACGCCACCCCCAAGACCCCAGGACCCCCTCAGGACGCCCCCAAAACCCCAGAACCCCCCCTTCCCAGCTTCTCAGGCCCCCTCCCAAGCCCTTAGGACCCCCCAACCCCACGACCCCAGGACCACCCCCCCCCCGCACGTACCCCTCGCTGCCAGGCGCTCTCCTCACAGCGCAGCTCCCCCTCAGGCAGAGCGGTACCAGCAGAAGGGGGGGTCCCCCACCTGCCGCCGCCCCCCCCCCCCCCCCCCCCCGGGACGAGAAGCCCCCTCCCCCGTCTCGCTCCCCCGTCCTGCCTCCCCCTTCTCCTCTCCGTCTCTCTCTCTCTCTTTTTCTTGGCTCAATCACACCAGACGGACTGTCTTTGTCTGTCTGACAAGCGCCATGTTGATATCAACATCCAAGCTCCCACCTGCTGCAGCTGTGAGACCCTGGGACTTGTAGTTCCCCCCTCCCCAGGGTGACGGGGAGAGCCGTGGCCAGAGGACTACAACTCCCGGCGTGCCCCGGGGGGCTCGGCACGCCAATGGAGCGCGGGGCGAAGCGCGGCGCGGACTACAACTCCCGGGATGCCTCGGGAGGGAGGTGTGGGGGGGTGGGCAAAAGGGGCGGGCTCGGCCATGACCTCATCGTGGGCGGAGGGATTGGGGGGGAGAGGCTGCGGGACTACAAGTCCCATGATGCTCTGGGGGCGAGGAGGGGGGGGGCAGGAAGGTGGGGGCAGGATTGTCCCCGTAAATAGAGCCGGGCGAAGCATGAAGCTGGTGAGCGGGGGGGTTGGGGTCGGTTTGGGGCTGCTGGGGGCGCAACTGGGGGCTGGGGTGCATTATACGGCCGTTATACAACATGGGGGGGGGGGAGGGGGGAATGGTTGGGGGGGAGGGTCTCAAGCATTGGCTCCCTGCCTGTGGGTGAGGGAGGAAGAGGAGGAGGAGGATGAAGAGGAAGAGATGCTGCCCCCCAGCCCCTCACACGTGTGGCCCCCCCCTCAGCCTTGCTCCCGAAGCACCAGCTGCCCCCCTAGCACCGTGGCACAAATCCTGCTCCTCCTAAATCCCGGTGCTGGTCCCTGCCTGGGGGCCCCCCTCTGAAGGGGGGTGCCTCTCGTAAATATTTCCCCTCTGGTGTTTTAAGGGGAAGATCTTCAGAAAGTACGCGGCCTGTGTTACTGCTCTCCCTTTTCAGCCCTTTAAGTTTCCCAGAGATGTGGATTCAGCCACTAATTCATTCTCCAGGAAGGATTTCCTCGTTGCAATTAACGCGGTGTGGTTCTTAGGAGGTGAAAGCTCTCGGGACAGCCAAGCGTAACGTTCGATGCCTTTCACCTCTTGTCAAACATAATCTCATCTCTCGGCTGTGAGGCGGAGAGGTTTGTCACGAGGAAGCTTCGCAGAACAGGACTTGGATTCTGGGCTCGGTTTTTAGCCTTCCAGTAACTCCCCGTCTGTGGTGTAACTGTAAAACTTGTTCCTCAGGCAGGCGGCTGAAGGGTTGGTCCCCCATAATCGTACGTACGGAAGCAGGCTTGGCCTGGATGAACCCTAGCACCGGGGCAAGGCACTGCTGGATGTGACCGTAGAGGCTGCTATAATTCAGGGAAAAAATGCAAACTTTAAATCAAACATCTTTAAATGAAGTCTGTAGTGGTAATGGGGACTTCTCTGCTGTGTCTAGAGCCTTGTGTAGGGATAGGGAGAGGGAAAGGGCGTGGGGTGGACATGCAGGCTGTCTGCCAGCTCTCTTACAACATTTTTTAGACCTGCGGACGCGTTTTGGGAGTGGGGATCATGAGACCAGATTCTTCATCTTGTCTTTTGTCTGCAGTTATGACTGAATCTCAGGGTTGCAGGAGGGAGGGGTTGGATGCTATGTCATCTTCTTTTCTCATATGTTTGGTTTGAATTCCCAACGAGGCAGAGGTCACAGCCTGCGGACCTGATTCCAAATCCAGTGAAAATGCTGGACTCCTACAACTGCAAATGTGCTGGGGTCGAGGGAAATCCAGATCCCAGTTGCTAGCAGGGGATATTAGCATTGGAACAATGCGCTGCAGTATTGGTTGGCTGCAGTTGCGACTCAGAGCGCTGGCTTTAACTTGCAAGACGTGGAATGTTTTGGAGATGCTGGTGTGAGACGTCATCTCTTTTCTCTGTCCCCTTGCCATCCATGAGATCACCAGCAGCGCTCTGGGCTGGCGAGCTCACAACGTGAACCAGATGTCTGCTGAGAACCTATGGCTGTGAGGGCTTCGGCCCCTCGTCTTCATCCCTTTGCCAAACTCTCATCCCATTTACGAAGCCCGCCAAGGAAGTTGTGAGCCGAAATGGGCATATTCGTAGTCTTTTGTATGTGCTTTGTGACTTTTCTCAGCCTTATTTTTAATTAGGAGGTAAGACACCTAGTATGTTAGCTGCACTGACCTGTAGTCATCAGGGAAAAAGAAGATGGAAGCGAACAAACCTAAGAGCAAAAAGGACTTGCAATTTAGCCTGGTCAGGAGTGTTATTTACTGGGGTCTCTGGATCTGTTTTAAATAGTATCAGCTGTGAACTGGGTAGAAGTAATCTAATACCATGCTTACAGCGCAGGTAGAGATGTAACAGTGCAGGCTTTCGCTATTCCTTGGATTCCTGATCTACAATTCTAGCAGAGGCACAGCCCTGGAAGTGTCACATGTGCAAATAACTGTATAGCATATATGGGTTGCCTTTTTTTTTTTCTTCAGTTGCTTTATGTGAATCTGATAGAAAGAGTCCATTGACTCCCAGGAATCCATTTGCCATGGTGTGACAGCCACAGATATAGATTATTTTAGATGCTTTTAAAGACGAAAAAAGGAAGATTTTCCAGTTAGCTTGTGGACGTCAGGGTCACGATCTTGCTCGTGATCCTTTAAAACAGGGAAGAAAGTGTTTTGCTGATAAAAGCAGTGATATTTCATCGCCTTTTTAAATTACTGGTAGTTTAAAAGCTACAAAAATAGTTTGGATTTTATTTTTTCCTTCTTTCTACTTGGATTTATAGCTTCAGTTGCCGACGTCCTGGTCTGGTGAGAACTTAATTTCACATGCGTGTTTTACATTCACAATTAAGAGACCTGAGCAGGTGTGCATGTGTACACACTTCTTCGCCAGCTTGCTATTTTAAGGTTTTCTTAAACTTTGGTAATAGCAGGCAAAAATGTAACGTTGCTCCTTAATAGTGAAGGCTTTATGAATTTAAAACAAAAGCCTGTGATAGTCTTAGTTTAATATTTGAGGGGTTAGTAGCGTTTCAATATTTAAATCTAATTTAAAAACATCTTTTTGATGAATGTACGTGAATATTCTCCTTGGGAGTTGTTAATTCCAACAGTTGCAGTCCCGTGCTAACATATTGTGAGCAGAGCCAGAAATTGAGATGATTAATCTACCTTCTTTCCACTTTGTGAAGCGCAGAAAGCAAACATCAGGTATAAACGACTGAGCAAATGTCTGAGTTTTTAGCGCAGCGCGTGGACACCCGGTTGATATTTTTCATTTTAATTGACAAAAATTTGAACGTAAAAGCGAAGTTTGACCGCCTGAGGGTTATCGTGATACCAGATGCCCGGGACTTTGAGTTGCAAAAACATTCAAGATGCAAAAATCTCCTATTCTTGCAGTCCCCGAAGAACCATTGAATCCCTCCTTGAGGAAGAGCAACCCTCATGCTGAGGTGGCCACGCTCTATTCAGACACTTGTTTCTAATCTCGCCTTTTAAAGGTAGCATTTTTATTCACCTCTCTACTTATTCAGGGCTTCAGCTGCTCCTGTACCTCGTTAAAACGTTTGCAGCTCTCCATACAAGAGGTGGCTGCATCTCAATGATGCTGAAGTGCCCCTGTACGTAACCGCTGGCTGGCTCATTAAGCTTGCAAAGCATTTGGGATTTCTCAGTACACAACCTGTGCCATTCAGCTACCGGGGTCCATTCCCTGGTGTTTCCTGTTTGCGTTTTGCAAGACAAAAAGCAGGTGAGAGCATGCCCCAGAGCTGCTGCAGTGCACACACCTCCGGCTTCCTCTGCTGAGCTGTGCCAAGTAGCCACAGGAGGTGTGGGCTGCACCTTGGTTGTTTGTTTAGGCTGGTTTAAGAAATAAAACCTGGGCTTCTGCAGGAATTCCCTCCCTCCGTTTCCACCCCCAAGTAGTTTTCAAGTTCTCTAGCCGATTTCAGCCAAGTTTTGCCAGGAGGACTGAATTCTGAAGATGCTATTTTTCTGTGGGTTTTTTTTGTGCAAATAAGTGGTTGTTAGAGGAAAGAGATACTATACGCATCCTAAATTGGAGAGAAGAGCTCTGTCATTCTCTCATGGGATGAGAAAACCTTGCCTGAAGAAAATGTGCCTCTTAATACCCTGATATGGGGGAATTTCAGCAAGAACACACATTTTTGAGACAGAAATTCATAGGAAATCAGATTTCATTCTAGCATCCATGAAACTGTATTTAAAGATGAGGAAAAAAAGTCAAGTTTCGGGGAGGCGGCTGTGTTGGTAAAGGTGATGAGTAACACCCTCGTGTTCTTCTTTCAGTACTGCCTGTCGGGACACCCAACCTTACCATGCAACGTGCTCAAGTTCAAATCCACCACCATCATGTTGGACTGTGGGCTGGACATGACATCCACCCTCAATTTCCTCCCGTTGCCGCTGGTTCAGAGGTATGTTCTGCGGCCTGTAAGCACTTAGGCTGCGCTTTCTTGGGTTGCAGTTGGAGTGCTCGGCATGAAATGGTATATTGGAAGGAGAGAGGGGATGAGTACAAATGAACTGCATCATCTGATATCATAAATAGACTTTGTTCACTTAAAAATTCTCTTTATCAAAATAACGTCCTTTGGCTCAGTAGACGGAAGACGTTTTATGGATTTATTGATTGGTTTTTCTAGATAATTTATTCTAAGCTTCAGTAAAGTATTGCTGCAACTGCTCAGCACAAGTGAGGTCACATATCTGTCATCTTTCTGGCTTCTTCATGCAAGATGAGATAAATGGGTAACTGAGATGGAGTGCGCAGAGCCCAGCAAGTACTGTTTAACCATCGTCTTCTCAGGCTTTTTGTCAGAGCACAGACTAATGCAAAGAAAAATAGCACTTAACCGTCCTTGTTAGTTGACTTGATAGCATAATTGTTCCATTTTAAAAATTTAAATAAATAAAAGTGCAGTGCAGCTGGGCACAGGAATGGAACAGCAGTGAAATGAAAGTAGTTTAGAAGACAATCCCAAGATTAAGACTTCCCATCCTATGCCCTAACTGCAGAGCAGTCTTCTCCCAGGCTTGTAAATGGACTTGAATATTCAGTTAGGGTGACTTATGTCACGCATTAAATGGAACAAATTATGAAAATGGTGGCTTGGGAAGGTGGGAATGGGTAACTCCTGGTGATGTGAAGCCAGCAGGAGTTTTCACGAAAAGCCATTTAGTAACTTTGATCCAAAAAGAAACAAGGGAGGCACTTTGTGGGTTCAGGGGAGGCTTGGCTGAAAGGGGCAGAGTATAACCAGGAAGAGTTTCGTTAGTGACCTAATGAGCTTAGAGCAGTTGACCAGCACTTCCTATGAGCTGTTTTTTCTTGGAGAGGAAAAGCAGGGACAATGTATTCATTATTCTGCAAGGATGTGGAGTTCCAAGATGTGCTGTAGGGTGGGCAATGGATGCCTTAAGACAGACTGTCATGATCACTGATTTTTGTCCTGTTCCATAATGTGATTGCTAACCCCCATATTTAGGGACAGTAGTAGATTTTAAGGGCATCAAAAATACTTGGGGAATTCCAGGTACAGACAGAATTGCCTTGCCTTAGCTTTTTCCCACCCCCAAAGAGAAAAAGGAAATAGAGAGAGGAACAAATAGCAAAATTGGGTGGTTGAACAAAGGCTTAAGAGGTTCTTTTAGAACTGCAGGCATCAGCGCTCCCGGGGGGATATGCCAGCTTTGTCTACTGATAGCAGGCCCTGGGAATGAACAGCCAAATTGCAGGTCACAACCTGGAATTCCCCAAGTACCTCCAGAATGTCTGCACTAAAATGACTCAAACTCAATAAGAAAGGATGTCAGATTTGACCCCTGATGGCCCAGTGGAATTGGAGCAAACAGTTGGATTTAAATCCAATCAATCTTGTCCGTAAGGTGATTGAACACCCCTTGCAGCAAGGATTGTCCTAAGCACATGGACTTGAGCAAGTAATTGATCTCTTCGGTGTTCTACGAAGCAGATGTCCTGCAGGGAGTTGTGGAAGTGAGTTAGAAACTTGAGGAGGAAAGTGGCTGCCACTAAAAAGTCCTTCCCTCTCTCTAGTGCTTATTGTAGTACCATTATGTATCTGGTCTCTGCCACCAGGATGTCTGAATACCTCTGCAGCTCAAATGTGTGTCATTAATGTGGATGGGTGATAGAGAGCTGACGTTACCATCTTCCAGAGAGACTAAAACATGGACCGACTGTCTGAGGTCTTGCGTGAAGCTTGCAGCAGAGCAAGAATTTGAAGATAGATCTGTCAGATCTCAGGTTATTGCCAGCTGTATCTCCTCTCTGGAGTGCTTCTTCTTGCAGCTAGGCTGAGATGGGCCAGTGTGAAACCCTGACCAGAGGGGATCTTATGCTTCTCTCTGCTGTCTTTAAAGCAGAGATCCCTGAAGTAGGATCCATGAATCACTTGAGCTCTGCAAGTCTTTATATGTGGCCTGCAAAAATACCCCAATGATTACCTCTGTGGAGCATGAAGGTATGATATTAGAGGATTTTTTGCCATGCAACTAGAGCCTGTGTCCTACCTGACATGGGACCTCCTTAAGCAAACATTTTGAGAGCCTATGCTTTTAATCTCTAAGAGTGGAACGTGCTGTAGTGTTTGAGTCATTGAAAGGACAGGACATTTTTTAGAGTTCTTTGCTCTTCAAAAAAAAGCCCATCAAAAGGTATTTAGGATTCCACCTTGTCCGGGAAATGGCAGACCTTGTTCTCAGCAGCTCATGCAGCACGTGCCGAAGTACTGCAGTTGCCAAGCTCTCCATTCCAGTTCATGTACTTTAAAGGAAGTTTGTCAACTGGAATTTTCTCCCCTGTACCAAAGTCAAATGCAACACGGTAAAATGAACATGTGGGAAGCTCTTAACCTTTCCTGTCTAGCCATGACACACTTGCTCACATTATTTATGTGACAGTTTTAGCTATTTTGGATTAATCAATCACTCTATTACAATGTCAAAACTATGTCGGCAGGAACTGTGTTACTTCTTGGCTTCAAGGTAGAGTCCTTTCTGTCCTGTGTTGCTTATTCCACTTTCACCCCCGTACAGGAGCCGTCTGCTAATTTTGCCTCTCTTGACAAGTCTGTGTGCTCTTCAGCGGATGCCAGCTTTAGCACAAGTCAATAGAGCTCTCTCATCATGAATAAGGCAAAACCACACAGTAGGCTAAATTAGGAGGATTATGGCCAGCAGATCAAGGAAAGTTCATTCCTCTCGGCCTCATGCAGGTGAAACCACAGATTGATCCAGGTTTGGATTCCCAGCTGAAGAGGGGTGCTGAGAAACTGGAGAGGATGTTCAGGGGGCTCCGAGATGACTGCACAGAGAGGCTGAGGAGCCAGGTTTGTTTGATCTAGCAGAGAGGAGGCTAAAGGAGGAGCTAATAGCAGTCTGCATCTACCTGAAAGGAAGTTAGAAAGACAACAGAGCCAAACTCTTCCCAGGTGACAGACAGTATAAGGCTAGTGGCCACAGATTGCACATTGAGAACCTCAGGTGGGACATTAGCATCTCATTGATGAAGTTTTTCTTAGTCTAGCACTTTCACCCATCCCCGGAGAGGCTTTAGAGTCATCCTCCATGGGTTTGCAAGATGCGGTGAAACAGAACTGTGTCTGACCTGGTCTAATGTTGGCTCCAAGATATTGGGCTACAGCCCTGCAGGTGGCCTTTCCACGCTACGTTTTTGTCCCTTATCTGTCACGTTCCTTGCATATTCGGGTGGTTTGTTCTTGCATCCTCTCAGCTTTTCCCTTAGCTCTTTTGCTTACTCTGCCGTAACTTTGCCCACCCCCTCAGTCTCCAAAATACTGAAGCTGTGTATTTAACATGTCAGCTATGAGTTACATGTAGCCACCTCATCTTTTATATCATCAGACTTCTTCAGAATTGCTCCTTATCCGCAAAAGAGAGTTCTCTGGTGTACCTTCTCCTGCTGCTTTATGACACTTCCTTCTGCTCTCACCTCTTACCTTCCATCTTCACTCCTCGAGTCTTTATTTCCCCCTTTTTCTCATGACTTGCTGGAATGCCAGTCAGGATTTGTTCTCTTACACTGATGTTATTCTAAACACGAGATTCTGAGCCATTGAATCACTTCCTGTTTTCAAGATCTTAAATTCAAAAGCCCGTACAGCATATTCATGTCTTCAGAGTTCAGTGCAAAACACTTGCAGATTTCATTGCAACCAGGTTCTCAAGTTCAGTCTCCAAATCTTAAGTTGTTGCAGGGCTTGGTTCCAGGTAGGTTTCATTCCCTCATTTCCTTGGCTTGTCTGGATTTCTGTAGGTATGCTTGGGTCTGGGTTGACAGCGGTTTCAGGGCGAAGTTACAGGCTCACATCAAAGTCACGTGTCACTGAAGTATGGTGACGTGAAATGCTGTGGCAATTCCTGCTGTAAACTCAGGATTACAATGTTATCCTTGAAGCTTCTTTATTAGCATTTTAAACTCTTTTTCTTTAAAAAAAAGAAGAGGGTGGGAGGGGTGACTGCTGTTGCTGACTGGTACCAGACCTGCCAGCGTAAAACCTGCAGGTCACAGCAAACCCTGCTTGCTCCTTTCTTCTTCCATCACAAGCAGATGCCCTGTACGGATGTTGGTGTGGGTCTTCAGGGTGAGAGCTGAGCATAAAACCATGGTTTATGTGGATACAAAATCAAACCCTCTGTCTATGAGTGACTTAGGCCACAGTTTTGGTCTTTCCCTGCCATTGCTAATGTGACTGTTTTTCTGTCATCTTCTGTCCCAAGGCAGATTCCATTTTACTGTGCTTTTGTATTGTTTCAGACATAAAGTTTTCTGCTGCCCTAATCCTTCTTCCATTTACACAGCCAGTTTCACCTTAGGCAACTTAAACAGTACTGAGCCTTCTTGAAATTCTCACCATATAAGACTAAAATCATTCTCACCATATAAGACTAAAATCAAACTCCCTGCATGTGTCACCCTCCTTTTTTTTTAGGCATATAAGTGTCGTAATCATGATTTGTAAAAGTCATTTCAGTGAACACTTAAACACCATGAAACTGTCTGTCTGTTTTATGGAGATTGTTAGCTCCCTGAGACAGAGATGGTTTTCTCTTCCTGCATGACACCAACTGGAAGCTCTGTGCCTAATGAGTGATAATGGTAGAATTCATTTTTCAATGTATATTTTTTCCTCTCTTTCCGTAGCCCCAGGCTGTCCAAACTTCCTGGTTGGGTTTTGAAAGATGGAAGCACATTTCTGGACAAGGTACCGTACTGATGGTTCGAATTTTCTTGCCTTGTGAAAAGCCGACCGACAGATTAGGAGCTTTCCCTACAGGAACAATACTTCCATGCTGACTCATCGCAAAGGTTTCTATGTGTACCGTTACTGGCCGTGGTGTCCTTGTAGAGCAGAACATTTTGAAACAAAATGCTAATAGCAACTCTGAGGCTTTCAGTCTTCAGAGGTAGGCTGGCTTTTTAAAAAATGCCTTTTAAAATGCGGAAATCATTTGTTTGAGCATTTTCTTATTTCATGGAGCTCCCTAAATAATAGTACTTTACCTTTGCAGAGTGCCTTTTTTTTTTTTATTCAACAGTCTCACTTTTCTGACACTAAAGTTTCATAACTTGCTTGTAAATGAGGTTGGTATCGTTCCCTCTTTTAGACAGGAAAACCGTAAGTAAGTGAATGGCTTGCCCATGGGAGGTCTCTTACAGAGGAAAAGCACGCCTTTGGCCTCTGTTGAAATCAACATGTGTTCTGCTGCTGGACATAGCAGGGAGGATTTTATCTCCAGCTTCTGAATTCTAAGACACGGGACTGACTCAGCTACATGAGAGACACTTTTTTTTTTTCTTTTTTTTCCCCCTCTTTTCATTACATTAGTTTTGTAATGAGAATTTATCTGGGGCTTCAACCGAAACCAGGCACTGCAGCATTCAGCTTGATCTGCCATAGGGGAACAATGAACACAAAAATATGTCAGATGCTAGTAAAATAGGCATACTTTTCAGATGTGTGCAACAGGAGATATCGATGGAGAAAATACTGTTTTAATAGACTGTTCTCCAACTATGTGAACATTAAAGGAAAAGAGTAATAATAGTTGCTTTTGTAGAGGACTTTTGGGCTGATCTGATTTTTACAGGCAAGAGAGCTGAAGATTGGAGATTAAAGACCTGAGTTTTCTTCTCACTGGAGACAAAAGAAACTGTATAGGCAGCACTTCTGTTAGTAAAATAGTAACAGCTCTATTCAGAGCACATGCCAACGGGGAAGCACAGAGCTACAGAGCCTCAGTGGCAGGAATTGAGTTACCGGGTTTGAATTCCCTGGAATTTGTTTCTCCTGAACCCTGTTCTTGGTCTCAGAGCCTTTGGATTCTGTTCTGTTCTGACGAATGGAGAGGCTGTCAGTATATTTCTAAGCGATGTATTTACATTTCTGTGGTGCTGCTGCAGTCAGTGTGTGCACAGGAGAATCTTCAAACTTGCACAGTGTCAATGGAAATCATGCGTTAAAAATTCAAAGGCAGCATCTCCTACCTTCACCTTGACCGTTGTAACTGCTTGGAATGGTAAATACTTTGACCCGTGCTGGAAAAAGGCAAAGGAAGGAGTCAAAGGAGGATGTTTTATCATGTTGGGTGGACATTCCTGTTACAGCACTCTCTGGATGACAGTTATAAAACTTACGTCCTGGAGAGGCATTGAAATTTCCTGCGATCTAGTTTTAATCATTTTGAACTCCCTTGAGATGAGGTTAGGAGACTTCTGCCACTAGATGTAATTGCTCATTCGTTAGTAGTTGGCAGGTGCACTGTAATTATTAAGAATTGGATTCAATCTTTAATTCTATCAGTCTGAAGCTGGCTGAGACCACTCACTTTAGGTAAAGCAAGAGAAATATCTGTGAGAGAAAGTGTGGGTGATAGCTAGCCCGTGATGCATACTAGGATTAGAGTTGAGAATATTTTTGTTTGCTATTTTCCGTACTGAAAAATGTCACATTTCCATTGACAACAATTTCTGATGTCAGCCCTTGGAAAAGGGGAAGAAAACAGGACTAGTAGGGGTAAATATAATTAAAAGTGCTACATGGAACTTAAAACACCTTTTGGGAATTTATCAAGTGTTCTGAGGCTAAAAATCATGTTCTGCTACTAGTAACACAGAAAATTTGATGTTTTTGGGAACCAAAACTAAATTGTGAACTTGTAAGGTAGCTGGGACACTATAAGATTGCTGTACAGACCTTCCAGGTTGGGAAAGCTGCAGTTCCAAAAAGAGAGGTCTTCATGACCCATGTTTCAGATCACTTTACTTCTGATTCTGGTAGACAAAGACACCCTCTGTAGTTAAACTCACCTTCATAGGACAGCACCTCTTTCACTGCTCCCTTCCTAGCCCCAGCAAAACCAGTCGGTGGTTACCACAGTTTTTTTCTGCCTTCGTTCCTCTAAGTGAGGATCTGATCCCTTGAAGTACCGAGCAGCCTCACTTCCCATGAAAGCAACTTCAGCAGATTTGCTTACAACAGATGATGTGTGAAAGGGGAATAAACACAGTGTAGTAGAAGATTGGAAATTGTCAATGATAAAGAAGAGATTTGGAAGTACAAAACTCACCATATTGGAATAACGTATTGTATTTTCATGTCTTCTGATTTGTTTTTCTTGCAGGAACTAAAGGAGTGCTCTGGCCATGTGTTTGTAGACTCTGTGCCTGAGTTCTGTTTGCCAGAGGTGAGTTTATTCCAAAATATTGTTTAAAAATCTGATTACTGTTGTGTGGGAGAACTTTGCTAAATTATGATGATTAACAGATTCATGCTAATTTATTACTACTCAGGAAATAATAATACTGAAACCTCATGGTGCTGAGGTACCTCTAGTATCTATGGCACTGGAAAAAGAATGGAAACATCCTTTTTCAGCAATGATTTTGGGAAGTCTCCTTGAGCAGATCAATATCTCACAAAAGAATAAGACCTAACTGTCCTTTTTATGGGCCCTCCAAAGACAGTATCGCTGAGCTGGACTTGATGATGACAGCATGCATGTGCTGATCTAGATAAGGGCAGCTCACCAAGACAATGAAAGCTGCTGGTCTCTAACCACGGACCCATGGCCTGCCTTTTGGAGCTCCACTGGTGGGGCTGTGGTTGAGGCACTGTTTGCTGCTGGGTTGCAGTGAGAAGTGCTGTCCTGCTGGCAGCAAATTTGAGTTAAAAAGTTCTCCTGCCTTTTGCACTATTCATCTGTTGGGTCTTCAGGTGAAGAGCTGCACCCTCCTATCCACAGTAGCAGCTGCGCAAGTAGCTGCTGCTCAGGTTGGTTTTGCCAAGAATACCTGGGTTTAAAAAAAATAAAAGAAGGAAAGCAAGGCTATTGTGCAAGCGTGTGAATTAACTGAGCTTACCTATCTGCAGGAGAGCTGAAAGAGTGAAAAGCTGAGCAGCGAGCAGTGAAGATGAATGATGGCGAATAGTCTGGGAATAGTATCCTCTTTCCTCAGCTGTGTTCAGGCTGTGATAACATCAGTTCTTTCATTTCACTTTGGGATTGCTTTTGGGCAGGGATTTTTTTTTTCTTTCTGCCTGAGCTTGTTGACAGGAACTGCAAATCTGTCTTGGAAGATTGCTGTCAGCTTGCTGGGATTCTAGCTAGCAGTGTTTATGCCTGTTGATTCCATGAAACTCACCTCTCGCAGGTTCTGACTCTTGTCATCCTGATTCTTCAAAGCCAGTTGGCAGCTCCGGTGCTGATTTTGGGAAATTATATCAACAGATCTGTGTTTAATGGTTTGTTTTCCCCAGCAGGAAAGGATGTAATCTGATAACAAAATAAAAACACTAATAATTTTGTATTCTTGTGTGCTTTCTGGTGACTGTCCTGTGGAATGGAAGAGTTATAAGAAGCATCTCTATGCCCAGAAAGTGCCATTATGTCCCATATTTTGGGAAAGAGTGTCGTTTCTGGATTCCATTTGGAATTGAGGCAATGTGAAGGAATGCTGCCTTTGTAGGACTTCACAAATAGCCTCTTTAATGCTTTTGTTCCCCAGGTTCCCTATAGATGCTAAGCCTTCTCCACAAGCACTAGGATCATATCTGCTAGTGACACACAGCTCACATCTCCAGCTTTACAGGCTTCCCCGTCTGGAGGAGGGTTTAGAAAAGTTGCTGGTGTTCAACAGCACAGTATAAGAAGGAGCTTGTGTGAAAATAGTTCTGTCTCTTTCTCTTTCCATGCCACTTCTTTTGAAGAAACTTGTCTGCAAAAGCAGTTAGAGAATCACGGTATCATTTCCAGGAACACCACTGTCAAAGAAAGCCAAGTTTTGAATGTAATCCAGAAGCCACAAGGTGATAAGAGGCTGTCTCAGCAGCAGAGTACACTTCCACATGTCAGAGTGCAGAGTGCGGCCCTTTCTTTGCTTGGCAACCTTCTGGTCTCTCTCACTTCACATTCAGGAAACATTTTTAAACCTCTTCACTCCGTGGGCACTTTCAGTGAGATTGCTGTGAATCCCAGGGAAGATTTAACTTTGTTTTGGTTTTGACACCCTTTCATCCTATTAGCAAATGCTTCCAGGATGCTGAGACGTGGGACATTTAAGCTTGCAAAGTGATGATCTGTATCCTCCTCCACCTCCCGATGGCTCGCTGGGCTGGAGGGACTCCCTTTCTGGTTCTGTATCACCTGGACACAGCTGAAAATCAAACTGAAGGACCAGCTTGGTAGGAGCAGGCATCAGCAGGCTCTTTGATACCACGTAGTGAGCGTACTTTCGCCTGGCAAGCTTTGTAAGGTAGAAAGTGTCCTGCTGTGAACCGGAGGATAGTGTTTCACCTGCTGTACTCAGACTGGAGATCATGCCTCTCAAATCAGCTGTGATCATGGATTGAAACCATGAATGCTTAGTTTTGAGTTAAGCAGTTTGTCACCAGAACACTGTGTCAGCCCTCTGAAAAGACGAGTGACCTACTTTCGTGCCATTTTTATTCAAATTGCTGGACCAAGCCTTGTAATCAGATAATATGTGCTTGATGAGTGTTGAATTCCATTAGCTGCTCTATAATAACTGAGTTAGAGGTCATACATCTTGTAAATTTCTGGCTCGACACCATTTGTGTTATAGCATTACCAGTAAATATTTCTAATTAAAATTCCTTTAACAATGTGTGAAATCTTCTCCTTTCACTCTCTGAACTGCTGCCTTAGCTGTCACATCAAAACAACTTGGACCCACCCATCTGTTTTGTTGTATCATATGAATGAGCTTAATCTCTAGCTGTAGAAAATGTGAATGATAAAGATGCTGAGCATTTTGATTGGGGAAAAAACAAGAATTATTTTAAGCGTATGAATAAATACAATCTGCATTCATCTCTTTCTCTTGGGGTACTGTATCGTGTGCAGCATAAAATGCATGAGCCCCTCTGCTAGGTTGTTCCTGCAGAAGTTTTGGTGCCTGGCAGTGTTCCTTGCTAAGGAAGCGAACGCATCAGTTCTTTGAGAGAAGAGTAATCATAGCGCTTCTCTTAGCGGCAGCCATTTCATTATGTGAAACACACAAACCCAGGACATGGTTTCCTCTTCAGATCTGAGAAGGGAATAATTTTAGAGGGCTTTTTAATAACTCTGGTTAATTTAAAGGGAACGCTAATCTTTGCAACAACTGACGCGTGCCCCCCATTATTTTTTATAAACCAGGTACTTTTCTGCAATATAAAGTTAAAAAAAATAAAGAACGAGAGGTTCTGCTGTCATTGTTTAAGCTGCGTGAAAGGGTTACAGGTTGCTTATCTCTTTCCTTTCTTTTCAGACTGAGCTGCTTGACCTCTCCACGGTAGATGTAATCTTGATCTCCAACTATCACTGCATGATGGCATTGCCCTACATCACGGAGTACACGGGATTCACTGGAACAGTGTACGCCACTGAGCCCACTGTTCAAATTGGCAGGTAAAAAGCCCCTTAATATTCTCTACTCCTCTTCCATCACTGCTAAGAAAAAGGTGTAAAGGACAATATGGGTAGAGGAGTGGTGTCTAATGTTCCGAAGAGGCTCTTAGGCGGTAGCTGAATGCCAGCCAAGTCCTTAGTGCTGAAAATGTGTTAACCCAATGCTTCCCAAACTCTGGAACCGTCTGTCATTTACAGGTGCTTTGTGCTGAGCCCAGGCAGATGTGGGATAGTAGATCTTGGGTGGGCTCAGACACCTTGAGCAGCAAGTATCATAAAGCCAGCTTCAGACCTTCAAAAACCATGAATCAAAGATCTCTCGGCTCCCCTCAAACAGAAGAGGAATCACCAATCTTTTAAACAGCAAATGCTTTTAAGATTATTGCTTTGTAGTTTTTCGGTGTTTGAGATTTGTACCAGCCTCCATACCATGGAAGGGAATTCAAGCTGATTTCATTAAAAATGACAACTGAGATTCTCTCATAAGCTCTGAACTCCAAAGAGAAGTGCTAAACTAAACCAGCAGAAATATGAATCGTAGAATCACAGAATGGTTTGGGTTGGAATGGACCTTAAAGATCATCCAGTTCTAACCCCCCTGCCATGGGCCAGGATGCCACGCAGTAGATCATGTTGCCCAGGGCCTTGAACACCTCCAGGGATGGGGCATCCACAACTTGTTTGGGCAACCTGTTCCAGTGCCTCACCACCCTTACAGGGAAGAATTTCTTCCTAATGTCTAAACAAGTAGAAAATTTGAGGGTTGTTTCATGATTGGATAGGCCAATTGCAGCAAGCAAGGGTTGCAGGTTTGGTCCTTAATGTTGTCTAGCTGGACTTGAGCTGTATGCATTTCTCGTGCAGAACAGCTGCCATTAGAAAACAGATCAGGTCATGGTATCTGAACTTCTGCTGTAAGCACTTCAAGGCAGGAACCTTTGTCTATTAAAGGTCCTATTATACAAACTTGCTATGCTGAAGTAATTCTCCCTTTGTGTAAAAACAAACAAAAACTGAAGGCACTTGAAGGAGAAAGGAATTATATAAATATGAACGAGTAGTAGATGAAAGGATTTATATAAATATGAACTAGTAGTAGACCTTTGGACTATTGCTGATCAATAGTTGAAGATAACAAGCACAGTATTGTTGGAGGGTGGACTCTGGTATGGTTCTCCCCACCCCAAGTAATTCTAGATGCTATTTGTCTGCAGTTAAGTCTGTCGCTTCCTACCTTCAAGGGGAAGCATGCATGCTGTTCACAAATGCAGTTTAGTTTTAGGCAGTGAAATCTCTAGCACCAGTTTTTAATGCCTGACATATTTTTCTATGTCAAGTACTGTGTTGTGCATTTGTAGATGAGGAGGGTTCCCTGAGACATTGTGCTTGGCTTCTCTAAGTGATGAACAGGCATCAGTTTACAAGTTTTTTTAATGTATTTTGTCTCATTCCTTATGGCAAGCAATCGGTAACGTAGAAATCACCTTGTGCAGCAGGTGGGATTTTCTCTTGTCCTTCCACTTTCCAAATAATCCCTAACTCAGTAGGCTGGATCCTTTGCTGTCACAACCAGGCAGACAGAACTGGACTAGCTAAAGCTCAACACACTCAGCCGGGGAAATAGTGATGGCACTGGTAATTGCTGTGATGCCTCTGCAGGAAGAGCCCCTCTTTAAAACAGCTTGATAGTGTTACAATTTGTGTGATATTCTGAAAGCATGTGGGACAAAGTTACGTCTTGCCTTAAAGGCTGCAGTACTAATTTAGTTATGTCCTTTCAGACTTCTCATGGAAGAACTGGTGAATTCCATTGAACGTGTGCCAAAGGCTCAGTCTGCCTCCATGTGGAAGAACAAGGAGGTACAGAGGTAAGGAACAAGCCACCTGTTCAGGCTGACTGTCCCAAAACGCTAAAACTCTAACCAAAGTTTAGAATTCAGACGGGCCACCTGCCACCATTTGAGATTTGATTTGCTAATACCACTAAGCAGAAAAAAAAATACCTAAGTGATGAATGCACACAAGCTTGGTTCTTGGAAGAAGAATCAAAAAACCACGTGCCTATCCTGTTCTCCCCTCACACAGAGTAGCTCCATGATGAGAGGTTTTTGTGATAGCATCATAAAAAGTTGATGAAATTAGTGAGCTATTTAAACTTAATTATATTGTATTGGAATACTTTTAATATAAAATTTTATTTACGTTCACGTTTACTGAAATGCTAAGAAACTCAAGACATCGAGCTGTTGGAAGTCACTGGGAGCCAGCCACTGTGCGGTGCTACCTTTCTTCCCAGGGGTGCAGCCTCTTTCATGCTTGAGCAACATTTTTTGGTTTGTTTGTTTAAAGCTTAGAAGCAAATGGAAGACTGAAAAAAAGAGTTAGTTGGAAACTCCCTCTCTGTTATTCCACCGATAACATAAAAACAAGGTGCTCAAAAGTGAGATCTTCTGCCTCTAAAATTTCTGAACCCTGCGTAATCCAAATTTTTTCCTTCTGGTTTGCTAATTGCAGATAATGCTCTCCTTGGAAGTAAAGACAACTTTAGGTGCACAATATATTCTACAGAGGAGACAGTTTCATTGGTAGCACATTTCAAAGATAGGACTGGTTAAAGAAAGTTATTTTTAACAACTGTTTTGTGCATTTTAATTGATCCTCCCATTTGCTATTCCTAATTCTTAATGTGGCTTGACTTAAAAGTTAAATGTTAAAAATGAATTATTAAATAAGTTATAAATATACTGCTGCCATTTTTCAGTATCGCAAAGCAAAGAAATCACAAATCCAAATATGTTTAGCTATATATTGTACTCCCCTGCTGAGCATAGGAGCAGCCTTTTCTCAACACAGGAACTGTCTTTGCTGAAGAAGACGAGCGAAAGGTAGACGTAAAGCAAAACCAAAGATAATAAATTTGTTCATGATTTTGTGCTGGTTAATATACACTCTCATCAGAACAGTGGTTTTTAATTTTGGAGCCTGCTGGCCTGACTGAAGCCACTCCTGAAGCTCACAGTGATGTGAGAGAGGACTGGAGCCATTATTCTTGTCACACGAGTGCCTGTGTTTTGTATGCACGGTATAAAGGAGGATCATATATCTTAGAGCTCATTTAATGTCACTTTCTTGGTGGTCATATTTTAGAAAAAGTGCTGTCGAGCACTTTGCATGCCGTTGACTATTCCAGAGGTGAACTCAGACAGGTGAACTTTGTTCTGATTCAACTGATACAGAAGGCTAGAGTCTTTTTGTTGGAGCTCTATTTAAAATACATCTTTCTGTCTTATATTCAGCTGTTTAGTAACATAAGTCATAGAATCACAGAATATCCTAAGTTTTAAGAGACTGCAAGGATCATCGAGTCCAACTCTACCTATCCTAAACTCTGTCTTGAGGCTGGTATGAACCAGTGTTGTCTGTGAGCTGGAAAAGGGACAAATCCTAATTCCCTTCCCAGTTTTGCCCCACCTGTGCTCTGAGTTTCCCCCTTCACTTCCCCATGCCTCTGTAAAATGGGGCTCCTGTCCTCCGTGCAGGCTATCCAGGGACTTAATTAATGTTTGCAAAGTATTTTGAGATTCCTGGTGACAAGTGTCATGCAAGCGTGAATGGAACTGATTATGATAGCATGTGAGCAAGCATCCACAAATTAACACCTGGCTAATAGCACATGCAGGGTTAGACTGACATCCATTATTTAAGAAAATATTACACCTTGGTGTAATTTTTTTAAATACTTGGCTATTAGTAGAACAGAATACTTACTACTTCCAAGTCTAACTTGAATTTTTCAGGCTGATCAATCACCATCTCTGCTTTCCAGTTCAGCTAGTTTTACTCTGAATAGTTGGTATAAAACACAAAAGTATTATCATCTTCATTAGGTAAAGCATCGAAGCATTTTAAATGCAAATACTGTATAAAATGTAATAAGTTCATTATAGCGGCTTATGTTTTTCCATTATCAGATCCAGTCTGAACTAATTGCTTAGCAAGTTTTATTGCCATTGGTTTTTTATTTTAAATGTGCAGTTTCATGGGAGCTCTGTGGATGCTCAGACAGGATATTTTTCAGGCTGATTAGGATTCAAGGGGGCTAAAGAGGAAGTTTGCCTGATGAAAGACACTTTGGTGACTACCTGCTTGATTGTTTCTTATATTTTCCTATCGAGTGGCTGAAACAGAGTGTTTCCTGAGACAAGGTAGGGGACAAGAGGGGCCGGTTTTCTAATCTATTTCAGTACCAACACTCTCCCTTCCCTTCAGACAAGAATGTGTTACACTATAGTACACTAAACGTTAGCCTTTGCATTGAACAGAAGCAATGCTCTGTGCAGATGCCCAGTTAAGAATACAAGCCCTTGAGTTTTTCAGATGTGAATTATTTTTATATTAACCACTGGATCTCATGTGTCTTCACAATGCCTTCTTGCTTATGGCTGTCCCTGCATCTGCCCACATACATCTGCTTGTTACGAGGTGATCCACAATAGGATCTTGCCACAGTGTTAGTAGACTCGCTCCAGACTTTAAAATATCCTCCAATGACTACCTGTACAGATCCTAAAACTTCAGGTGGCAGGTCGAATGCCAGCGGGGGCACATCTGAGGAACCAGCAAAGAATGAAACCCACTGGTCTCCGCTAAGAATCCAAGTTTATTTACAACGTAGCCACAGAGTCTGGGCTAATAGGAACTTACTCCTGTCACCAAGGACAATTCCCCACTTTCCTCCATTACCTGGAGATATATTCTCTCCTTCCCAGAAGAGAAGCTCCTGAAAGCATCCAACAGTAAATGCTTCTTATGGTAGGTTAAAGGCTTTTACAGGCAATTTGCTTCAGTGCCGTGGTGGACAACTATCCACATTGTTTGGCCTTTTGTTGCTTATGACTTCCCAAAAAAGACCTTGAACGCTTTGTTTGTTTCCTTAAGCACAGTATGCTTTCAGCCAGCGTGTGTTGGAATTACAGTTATCACGCTAGACCTGTACTGCGCTCTTGGCAAGAGCTGGTCTTAATCCTTTCTTCAGTATCTTAAATTATGGAGGAGTTCAGTGACCTAGTAGATATAACAATAAATTAAATTCCTTTAAACAAATTGATCAAAGAAACTTGACCAATTTCCATAAATCTTTTGAAATTGGTTTGAATTAGCCTTTGATTTAGCATTGGTTTAATATACCAAAAGAAAAATCCTATTCTTCTTATGCATTTGGCAGCTGTGCTGCTTCCTGCCTCGGTTCACGTTGCTTGGGCAGATTTATTTCCCAGAAGTTAGCCATCTCTCTTACAGCCTGTGACATTACGGTTCGCTTCTTCCCCTGACAACACTGCCCAGCTAACTTGCAGCGTCTGTGAAGAGGAGAATGGATGGATTTTTCTTTTTGTTGGTGTAAAACATCTTAAATACTTCCGTGTAGGGGATCTCAGAGTGCTGTGCAGTGTCAGCGAATGCCTCCTTGCCGGTGCACTCCGAGGGCAGGTGGGGTATCGGAGCTGAAGGCGAAGAGGTGGAAGTCCCATGCTCTTGTAAGACAGTGGTTACAAAACTGAGAGCAGAGGGCACATTGTTCACGATCTGGGATGTGCAAAACAGGCACTGAACCAAGGTCCCAGCCATGTCTACCAATTCGAGCAGTGCGTTTCGTGTTGATGTGTCTGATCAGCCAGCATCTTTCATCAGTGGCCAAAATACCCCAGGAGTTGCTATAGCACCTTCTTCACAGCTACTTTGAAGGAAAGGCTGGGTAGGAACAACAACAAAGAGCAGAAGGAGAGCAGTCTTTGGGGGTGAGACAAAACGGACAGCATGATTCTGCTTCTCAACAGGCAAAAGGCCTTGCTCCTCACTTTGAAGCACCAGGTGTATTTAAAATAATAATAAAAAGAGAAAATCTAATAATCTAATACTGGGAGAATAGAAATGGGAATAAAAGCTCATGGTCCATCAGGAAGTTCTGGAAATGCCCAGATCCTGTCGATCTTTGCAGGTTGCTGCCAGCCCCCCTGAAGGATGCAGTGGAGGTGTCTATGTGGAGGAAGTGCTACACCATGCCAGAGGTGAACGCTGCGCTCAGCAAGATCCAGCTGGTGGGGTATTCCCAGAAAATTGTGAGTATCTGCATAGCTTTCCTCAGGTCAATAGCAACAACTTGTGGCTTACCAGCTTTTCCCCTAGAAATGACTGAAAAATGCCCTTCCTTTTCTATTTTCCTTCTAGATCCTGTGTAAGATCTAGCTATCCTAACCCGGGAAAGCAAAGCGAGATTGTATTGTATGTACCCCAGTCTGCCTCCCAGGAAGGGTGGTGGTTTGTTGGAAATCAGGGAGCATCCATTTGCTTCTCCTCATCCTCTGGGGAGGCGAATTTTAAGGCATACCTGTGAATTTAGAATTGACGGCTGGCCCACAGAGAGCTGGGAGGATGTACCAAATGAATGTATCCTCTCTGTCTGTAAGCCACATCCCCTCCTGAGTTACTGCATCTCACTTCTGGGAATCTTTTGAGTGCTTCAGCCTCCTCCACTTTCTTTTAGATAGCAAATTAGGGATTGTAAACAAAACCTAATGGTTCAACCTGAACTTCAGACACTCCTTTCCCAAAATTCCCAGCTAGGGTTTGTTGTCTCAAATGCCGTTAACTATAATCTGGTGCAGTTTCTAGAATGAACTGAAACAACAATTCAGTAATCTGAGATACCTAAGATACGTAAGTAAGAGCTGCAGCTTGGTCTAACAACCAGGCAGGTTGAGGGCACTTGGACTTCCTCAGTATTGGTGGATGGTTTCTGCTCCTTTTTGAATGCCCTCACGGTGTGGATGCATCTCACTTCATTTTAGATCTGTACCTTCGAACCAATATAGTTACTGGAATAAAGGAGACATTTCTTGAGCAGACTTTATCTCTTCCCAAAGCAAACTTATAAAATAATCAGAGCCTAATTAGGCAGCTAACCCAAAACATGGCAACATCAAGAATGGCTTAGTGTCCATTTTATATATCTGCCTGTCGTCAGAATATGGAACCTTGGTTTACAAACTCTGAGGAATAGAAGAATAGAGACCCTGTTTTGTTTTGAGAGGCATCCAAATGTATATTGGGATACCAGAAAAATCATTAGTATTGCATGAATCCGATCCTTGTTCTATTATTCAGTAACCAGAAAGTAGAACACATTAGTGAAGTATACATGGATGCTTATTTTCCTTTCTCAAAGCAAGTATAACCCGTTGCTTTGTGCAGATAAAGCAATACACTTTCCAATGACATCTGAAAAGGAGAAAACTGTCAGGTTGTTTATGCTCAGAGCTGAAACTGAAATTTGAATTGAGTTTGCAGGGAGTTGTTTCTAAATCACCTGTAGATAGTATTTATAAAGAAAAGAAGTTGGTAAGTGAGGAATAAAATCGGAAAGTGATCTAGTTTGTCTTTAATTTTACATTTTCTACAGCAAAATATGTGACCCAAAGTGAGTTTTTTATTACTACAGAATTACTTGCCCTTCCTTCTTTCCTTCTGGCCAATAACAATAAAATTTCCCAAAGGGGGTATAGTCTTCAAAGATGTAAGGCTCCTACAAGTTTCCCCAATACAGCAAAGCCAGCTAGACTACAGTTAACTTATCCAGTGAGAATTACGGTGCTGTGTGAAGTCAGACACCAGAGGATTAACATGGAAGAGAGTCTTGATGAAGGCAAACCTCAGGAAGTTTTTCTCTGAGCATGTGTCCTGTTAGACCTGAGGAAATAAAAGCGGCAGACATAAGACAAACTCCATCTTCATACAGGCCTTGAATAGCAGAACTAATTTTTAATTGGTATAACTGATGATAAAATGACCTGTTCTGACCTTACTCAGGGGCTCTCTCAACTTAATATCTCTTGCTGTGTGTTTCAGGAGTTGTTTGGCGCTGTACAGGTCACCCCTCTCAGCTCAGGCTATGCTCTTGGAAGTTCCAATTGGATTATCCAGTCGCACTACGAGAAGGTTTCCTACGTTTCAGGATCTTCTCTGCTTACAACACACCCTCAGGTACGGCCATTTTTGTTAGTCTTCTGTAGGGAGAATCGTCTTTACTCAAAAAAAGATAAAAAATAAAAAACAATAGAGGCTCATCCAGATGGGATCAGGTAGAAACTGTGAAACGTATTTCTTTTAGCAGCTGGCTAGACCTTGAATAGCTGTTGAGAAGACATAACACCCTGGTAAGTGGACAGGTATCAATTGTTGCTAGGGAAGGACAATCAAAATTCTTTGTTATTGATGACTTGATGTTAACCTACTCACCACCTGTGAAATTCTCTCTTGCATTAAATAGGAAAATTTCAACAGAGTTAAACAATAGACCATTAGTGACTTTTTAAAAAATCCATATTTCACTAAAGAGTCTTTACAGACAGTTTGCAGACTGCTTCTATATCACTTCTGAAACATCCTTCCTTGGGAGAAATGATAGCTAACTGGCTGCCAACATTTCCACCCTGCTCTGCTAAGGGCAAAGTCTTTATAGTGCTGTAGATGTAATTTCCAGTAAATTAATTCTCTGTAGATCCATAAATTCTTAGTGCAAAGAATGTCTTGAAGTTTGCAGTACTCTGTGCTTCAGAAGTTGTCAAAATAGTTGAAAGCAATATTAGCAGGAGGTATTTAAAAATAATTTAGAAAATGTGTCAGGTTCATGATCAGTAAGTAATTTCCCCCAAGGTGAATATCTGCTAAAGAGTATTGCTTCTGAGCATCCTTCATTTAAAAGCTTGATCTCAGGAGCTGAAAAACTACAGTAGATAAACCATCCTTAATAGTATGGCCGTACTTAGCTGCACGCATTGTATCAGAGTTTCCAGATCTTTTTTTCTCATCTGCCTCAGACTGGCGTGGGCAAGACTGTTTCCAGACCTAGTGAAGAAGCAGCAATAGTATTTGACAAGGAGTGAATATAATGTTTCAGTGAGAAGAAACTTTGTACTATAGGAAGTGGTTTGGTAACTGAGAGTGTTCTCTGTTCATTGACATGAAATGGTGATTCAGTTTATCAAATTAATCTGATCGTGTGTCATCATTTTCCAAAAGTGAACGTTTGTCTGCACTGCTGGTAAAATCCCTGTTTTAAGGAAATGACCCTACTGGGGTCACCATCCCTGGTGGCAGGGAATGGGTGTGAGTGATCTGCCTGGTAAGAGCACAGCCCGTGGGCAGCAGATTCCACTCACTCACTGCAACCTGCAGGAGAAATGGTAGCAGTTAGGCAGGGCAGTTTCAGCTTTAACAAGTACAGGAAATGGTACTGCAAGCCTACCAGAATCCCTAAGAACCTACTTGGTTTGCTAACAGGAGATGAAGGCTGGACAATTCACTCTGCTGATGCTGTTTCTTGTCCCAGATGGTCACTGAGATTCTCCTTTTTATCATACAGTCCACTGCAGTCTGCATTATTTTATACTAAGGCATGATTTGAAGGAATAGCAATACCAGGTAGTTGAGAATGAATTCAGATTGCCCTTTTCTTGTTACCACATCACAAATGTTATCAGGTGTTGGAATGGGAGTGACCTGGAGTAACGACGCAACCTCGATGCGAGTATAATCGTTCTCCTTTAATGAATGTTCTAGCAAGGTATAAATATGCTACCATTACAGCATGCACAGACAACAACTTATAATTGATCTAGCTTCTCCATGCACACGTTTCTAGCACTAATATAATTGGTACAACGGTGTCGTCTCTCCTCCTGAACATAGTTCCGCATATTTTAGTTGTAACATCACTCAAGGTTATCACCCCTGGGCCTACATTATCTTCACAGTCCTTCAAGGCCTGAGTTGCTCACTGTAATTAAATCATGCCCCTTCTCATTTAAACATAGCTCCACAATCAGGTATCATTTGCATATCTTTGTCTTATATTTGCTTCCAGATGGCTGTTGAAGATAATGGATAGTTTTTGTCCTAGAGTTAATCCCAGTGAACACCCCTAAAGGTCCTACAACCTGGTGATTCTGTAGTAACTAGTGGTTTTCGAGACCTAACAGTGAGCTCTTCATCTATTTAATGTGTTGCACAGATATTATATAGTGATAACAGTATCTCGATTAGTACAAAGCCTAAATTATGTTCAACAAATGAGCATTTTTTCATTGAGAAGTGAAAAGTTTTTTGTCTGACCTGTTTCTCCATAGCATTGGGGTGAGCAGTCATAATGAAACTCCAGTATCAGACGCTGCATTTTCTTGGTGGTGGTGATTTTTTTAAGATAAGATATTTTTAATATATATATAAAAACATATCCTGAGCTTTTCGAATGACACTGAAATCTTAGCACTTTTCCAGCCATCTGGAACTCCCTCCATAATTATTAAAAATGAGTATCAGGTGACCAGGCTCTCATCAGCATTTTGCTTAGAGAAAACACAAGATTATTTGGACAAGACACAGATTATTTAGACATGCTACTGGAAGAATGCTGCTGCTTCTTGCATCTTGTCTAATATACACAATATCGGCCTGGAGAGCATTTCCTTTTATCAGTGTGGAAGCAGGATGAGGTTCATCTCACACAACTCAGCTCCCAGTCCCTCTGTCCTTCCCCAACATCCTCCCTTCTGCCAGCACTGGGATTTAAGCGCTGGCATGTTGGTGGTGGCAGCCCAGGAGAGAATTAGCAGCCATGAGAATGTTTCTTTGGTATAAACTGCAACTTAAAGTTTTCTTGAATTTTTAAGTTACACAGAGGTTACATTTATCAACAGCAGTGTTATGTTACATCTGTAATCCCTGGGTATTAACAACAGATAGAAAGTGAAGCAGTTCATTTGGACAACTTAGACACCTCCCAGGATGTACAGCCAGCTGAAAGTGGATGCAGTGAATGCTGACTTTTGGGTTGATCTTTGACATGGCACCATGAATATCTTGTGAAATCCTCAATGGCTCTTTGTAGGAAGTGCAAGAGAAGGATTCAGCGAGGCTGTATCATAGCTGCTGAAAATAACTGAAGAGCTTTGAAAAAGGTTTGTTTGAGAGTTAGGTTGGCACCATTAGTTGTTCTCTTTACTTCTGTGTTCTGGCAGATGGTCTCTGTTGAAAGTTTTGCCTCATCCTCTGATGAGGCTAGAATTGACACCATTGCCTGTTGGCACCCAAGTGGAGAACAGGAGTTGACAGCACAGGTTCAGACATGTCACTAAAAGCCTTTTAAGACATATTCTTTACATTAACCCACAAAAATCGATGCGAGCCCTCTCAGTGCAATAGCAGCTGAAATTATGTGTATCTAATATGGCATAATCGTTATGTACATTATCACAGACAGATTCAATATTATTTTTTATTGCTTTATTGGCATTTCATTTTCATGGACACGCTATGGAGAGTCAAAGATAGCGATAAATCTCATGTAGCAAGTCTGGTCCTACAAGGTGATACACCGTGTAAACTTCTGTTGAAATTGGTATGAAATTCCCTTGCACGTTTGAGAGTGCAAGGTCTTTCTCAGCTAATCAAGAGTGGCACTGAGGGACTGTGAGCAAGGGAACTAACTGTGCGCTCATTTTATGAGTTCAGTAGAGAAAATCTGTTCATCAGTCCTCCTCTGGTAGAGAGGTAGAAATCTTTCCTGGTTGGTGAGACCAAAGAGAGTCTATTAAGAGTAAAATAACCATAAAATACCGTGCAATTAGCTGCAGTTGCCCTCCTTTGCTTGAATAGTGGTTGTGGGAAGTGCATCCCAGCCCAGAGCAAGGCTAAAAGTTAACTTTTTACCATGGCCATCCTATGTCTGCAGAGGGAGAAGTGTGGATTTTGTCACTTCAAGATTGGATTGTGCCGGATTTTGAGTATCAAGAATATATGCATTTAGTATCAGGTCACACACGTATAATTTCAGAATTCTCCTGTATTTTTGCTAGGGGAAAGACGTGAACATGCATTTTCCATCCTGCTTTAATAAGGCGCCTGTATAAAGTCTGTTGAATGCTCCTCAGTGAAAAAAGTGTGAGCCGTTACGCACAGTCAAAGCAGAAGCGATGTTTGCTTCAGTGTTATGCAGCCTCCCAGTGCCCATGACACCACACCATTTCCTCAGACCATTAAGTCGTCAGTCCCTCTGCTCCACCTGCGAGCCACAGGATAGACTGTGCAGGCATGAGCTCCTCTGTCCCCCAGGAAGCAGATGTGGCCTGGCCAGAAAGCGTGTAAGATGGTCCCTGTTGATAACCACCCTCAGCACTAACCACACAGCCTAGGTCTGTACCTACGACTGGAGGCTCTCAGTACAACGTGCGCTGTAGACCCAGTGGATCAGAGGTCATAACCCTCTGAAGACATCGATTTCACTTTGATAACAGCTTAGCCTCTAGCACAGCCTTCAAAGAAAGATAAAGGCATAGCACTAGTCAGGTTCACAAGGGAAGATTGGTAAGGGAAGTCATGTTTTCTCTGTCAGTTTAGCTCTGGTGTTGCATTGGGAACACTGTGTTGTTGGTTTGTTTGTTTTTTTTTGTGTGTAGTTGCATCTGTGATTTTTAACCCATTTTCAGCTACTGGCTTTTAAGATACTTGTAAGTTTGGCATGATATTATAGCTACATTAGAGAAGTTATGTAAGTAATCATTTAGATAAATAAGCAAAATGTATCAAATTAAGGAATCTAAAACAATTTCTAATATCTACCAGCAGTAATCATTTCCCATTTCACCAGAGATGACTTCTGAAGATCCTGCACAGTTTTAAATGAGAACTTGAAAGTTGTGGTTGTAATACTGCAGGCAGAAAAGCAGGCTTCACCATCAAGGGAGAGCCCTGTGCTAAGTTGAGTTTCATACACGAAACTGAGAGCTTTGAGCCCCAGGTCTTTCGCTGATCTCACCTCTTTCAAAGAGAATTCACTAAATGGTAAAACTGGGGGAAATGGTGCTGCCCCCTGACAAGACAATGAGCACTAGAAATCAATGCTGACACCATGATTTGTGAAGGCTGGTTGGAAATTAGTGCAGCCAAGATAGGAACACAAGCATTAAACCCTTCCTGACTGCAAGAAATTGTTGTCTTTTCAGTTGTTCAGCTCCTAAGGCCACAAAATGATTAGTCTATGGAGAATACCACTCTGAGTTACATCCAATTACAGTTCCATTGCTTGCTTTGTGCTGTAAATATGCAAGTAAACGGTCGTGTTTTTATTAACTCCAGTTGCATTTCCACAGATAGAGGAACATTTGGTTTAACGTGTTCCATTCGTTCTCCTTGATCACTGTATCTTTTACGTACTGCAGTTCTCTTGGTGCGGAACTGAGAAACCTGTGTTATGACTCCCATGTTACTCATTTTGTCTCACTGTACTCTGTTTCAGCCCATGGACCAGGCTTCTCTTAAAAATAGTGATGTTCTCATCCTGACGGGTCTTACACAAATCCCCACTGCTAACCCAGATGGCATGGTAGGAGAGTTCTGCAGCAACCTGGGTAGGTCGTTGGAAGAAATCTGTGTGTTTTATCATCTTATTCATTGCTTTGGGTGGGAAATAATTCTGAGATTCCTGGAACTGAGTAAGTTGTCCAGCTATAGCTTCTGGCATAAAACTAGCTGTTTAGATTTTACGATGTGCTCCTGATGTCATTAATACAGTAAGTGCTTGGAGAGACACAAGTTGTACCTAAAATGTTTTGGAATGGAACAGGTATTACAAGATTTAATCATCTGCTGCTCTTGGTTTGCTAAGTATGTCACTTAGCTGCCAACAGACTATGTGTTGCCTAGGTTTTGGAGATTGTTCCCATCTGAAATATTACTATTTCCTTCCTGTGTATAAGCCAGTGTAAAATCTTTACGCTTTTTTGTGATTTTCAGTTTTGAAAACAAGCACATCTGCTTCCCTTCTTACACCTGATTTTTAAATATATCAAAAAGCAAACAGCACAATCTCTGTTTAAAAAAAATATATCGAGATATATTTATAGTTCCCAGAAATATAAAACCTAATCAGACGCTTTCACAGCTGGAAAAGCTGATAATTGCAAAGCTGTGATATCAGTGTGAATGGCAGCATTTTCCAGCCTGTTTGGAATGTCACATCCAGTACTGTTCTCTCCTTTTCTCCCCTTCCTCCACCTCAATTCTTCTGCACTCTCAGCCTTATATCACCAAACAATTTTCTCAGGTCTGCCTTGTTATGTATTGCCTGTTCTTTTTGTCAGACATTTCCTGTTTATTTTAAACTAATTTTTTTCTACAAAGAAGACTGAAAACATCAGGATAGGAGGATTGTTACAAAGATTTGTTAAAAGACATTAAGAGTCTAAATCAGGGATCTTCACTGCAAGCAAGTGTTCTGGTCCCCATTGCACACCTGGGAGAAATTGGAGGTACAGTATTTAGGTGGCTTACCCCAAGTTGCAAGATAAAGATGAGTACAGACAGAAGGGCAAATAATTCTTAGTCTTACTTCTTACACATGAATCTACTCTTGGAGAAGGAAAAAAAAAAACACAATAATTCTTCATTTTTTAAATCCTTTTGCATAATCACAGATGCTGACTATCTGTGTATTATCTCACAATCCCAGTATGGAGCTGCTGCAGTAGTGGAAGAGAAATAATGCAAGGGATGTGGTAGATTCCTCCATCACCCACCATCTCTAAATCAAAATCAGATATCCCTGTTCAGAACATGTTTCAGTTCAAACAGGGGTCATAGGTCCTAAGTACAGGGTGAAATTACATGGGGTTTGTTTATCTGAAAAGGTGAATTACAGGGTCAGGGTGATTCCTTGTGATAAAAATACCTATTAATAGGGTGTGTTTTGGCATTTTATGAAAATAATGATCTTGGGATATACCAAAGATCCTGTTTGCTAACATCCTGGCTCCAGCAGGGACCACGAGCAGATATCTAGAGAAGAGCAGAAGAATAGGGTGAGATTAGATGATACTTTCCCCTCATAATCTCATAGCCTTCAACTATTTTTATTTCAGGAATTTCCTGAATCAGACATGGTTTTTGCATAGTTAGTAATGCTCAGTGGATTTCTCTTCCAGGAACTTGTTTAACCTCTCCTTGAAACTGTAAATTCTTAACACCTGTGACTTCCTTTTCCTAAATGATGCCTATGTTTGTGTGTGTGTGTGTGTGTGTGTTACAGGCTGTGTTTTAATTGTTTTCATGCATTGCTAATTTTATTACAAGCTGGCAGACAACCTTTGGTGACCTTGTTATGCTAGATCCAAATCTGCTGCCCTTCTCTGCCCCTTCTGGAACTTTATGGGGTTCACTGTCCCCCTGACTGATGGTAACATAATGTCTCTTATCTTATCTTACTTAAACCACCAAGGAAGCAGGTCTGAGCTGAGGTGTCAGCCTTTATACTGGAGAGGCTGAGGAGTGGTGCATGTTGCCCTGCTGCCAACTCTGCTGCAAGTTATCCACCAAATGCAAGCAGCTTGGTGGTCACTGGTGTCTTAAACTGCAACATCTGTTTGCTGAGTAAACAATGGTGAGGCTGTTGTTAATTAAAATGCTTTTAAAATATTAAACAGTGTCTTAAGGCTGTAGCTTGGGCCAAAGCAAAATCCAAAAGATGAATGCGTATAAATAAATGTGTTACATATGTAGGTACAGGTGGGTGTTTATCTGCACAAGTTGTCCTGGTTTACAGAAACATTCTGAACTATTTTGAGGGTTTTGCAGGTCATCACGCCAGCTTTGGTCTTGAAAGAGATAAACTCAGAGAAATTAGAAAACCATGAAACATGGAAGGAAGATACATGCATAAAATGATGCCTCTGTAAGAATCCGGAATTTGAGCGGTATTGCCAAAAAATGCATTCACCTGAAAAAATCAAATAATTCTATGAACAATGCAGTGGTAGGACTGTCTCTTATCAGCAGTATTTACACATCTACCCCAGCATCAGGAGAAGAAAATAGCGAATCCGTTTTCTTGCAAATGTGTAAAGTCCAAAACCCAATAGGTTACTGTGAAAAGCAATATTGGAGGCAAGCTGAGCACAATAGCTTTCATATATTTCCCCATTTCCAAAGCAGTCAGGGGACTTCACAAGAAGCTCAAAATACACTTGGTAGAGGCAGACAGAGCAAATTTAGCAAAAATGTGTATCATAGGGTAACGGCATGTTTGTGAGTAAGCGTTGTTAAGCACAGAATTGAAAGTGTGAAAATTTCACCTTGATCTCTGTTTTCATCCCAGCATGTAGAGTCGTGGACGCTGATTCCCATTATTACCATGTCACGTGCATAATTTGCTCTCCACATTGTGTGTGCTCCACTGAAACTTTGTTGTATCTCCAAATTCATCTCCGTTTAGCCCAAACCCCCTTTTTTTTTGGTACAGCGCTGCAGCACCAGCACTCTGCAGCTTGAGGAAAGCAGTTGTATTTTTATATTGCTTTGCGCATCATCAGCAAAATTGCCAGACTATCTGTAGGGACAGTTTTGTGATATTCTGCGTGTGCGTGCGGTCGTGCCTCTCTGTGCATGTGCACATGTTTATATAAAGCAGAAAAGAGCACAGTTTGCTTTTTAGGTGCCAACTTGACCTTGTGGTGGCAGCTGTTGGAAAAGCAAGTATCTCATTGTGAGTTGTAAATTGAACAACTTGTTATGGAGCTACTGAAGGAGACTAAATTTGAAATGCCAAGATTATTAGGCAACTTTTTTTCAAGAGAGTGCAGCCATCAGTCACAGAGATAAATCAGGCTTTGAACAGCTTTCAAATATACGTGTCTTTTTAATGACAACTGCAGAAAGTTGTATGAGAGAGCCAGATTGAACCTGCCACTTGGACGGAAAGCAATATGCTTGTACGGGTTTTCATCCCTGTTTCAGAGAAGCTGGGAGGTAATCCTCATCCCTTTACAAAAACACCTCAGAGTACCACCAGGAATTAGTGCCCAGCTGCTTAGATCACTCTCTGTGGTCAGAAAAGACAAATAAACTTGCACCAAGGAGCTGAGTAGTACATTCTAAGCCCAAAAGTTGACACACACAGTCTCGTCAGGGTTGCGATAGCTGTGTTGCTATCTTTTCCTGTCCCAAGGACTAGGCCAGGCTGAAAGGTGCATCACTGTGCAGCCAGGAATACAAAGTTTAAGGTGCCAGCAAGCCTGGGTCTGTGGCCTGGTGTGCAGATGGAAGAGTATTCCCCTCACTGGACTGTGATTTTATATTAATTTTTGCTAGCCAACTCTCTAGTTTTCATGGGAACTGAAATTTAAGTTGGCATCTGCACAAAGGCCTTGCCCGCCATCTTGAACGTCTGGTTTTCAATCAAAAAGGCCTAAGGCTCCCATAGCGAACCAGTGGCTGCAGGGAAGGGAGAGCTACGAATTCAAACTCTAAGGCTTAAGAATGAAACCCCCATTTTTGTGGCCTGGGCAGATCTTTTAACTATTCCATTATTAGACGAAAGCTGCTGGGAGAGATTCAATGGGAGAGATTCAATATTGGTGTTAACTGGGTGAGTCAATGCCCGAGTGAAAGAAGTAGGAACCCGCTCCCAGGAGACCCATACCTCACTGTTTGAGCCAGTATCCTCATTCAGGACATAGGCAGAGGTGCAGCCATGTGCCTTTCCTTAGGATTTCCCACTGATTACTAATGCACTCTGTGTCCTCTGCTTCTGTCCGTGCAGCATCCATGCTGCTGTGGATGTAGGTACTTATCTTTCCTCTTTGTGGAATTTTTGGGTATGTAACAAAGCAACGTAAATTCTGCTCCTGGAGCCAGAGGCTTAACTTTCAGCCCCCAGATGGTTTTGAAAATACCGTTCGTAATCTCATTCCTCTCCTCACATCCTGTTTACAGATGGGATAGTTTAGGCTTGCACATGTAAGAGGGATAATATAACACATTGCTGGGATTTCTTGTAACATCTCAAGTTCTTGGCAAGCGTAAATTATTGATATTCATATTCACAAATATTTCTATGGTAGAGTTTGCAACCTGGAGAAAACCTAAGCAATAAACCCACTACACTGCTGTTAGTGTTTTATTACATAGCTCTGATACAGAAGGTGTTTTTGACCACTGTTCTTGAGAGCTGCATCTAATAGGTACTGACTCCTAAAAGGAGTTGAGCACCTAAATGCATGTGAAAAATCCCACCATGGAGTCTGTGCATTTCCCTAGACTCCATAAAACCTTGAACCATTCAGCCATAAAAATCTTCTTTGAACATTTAGGTGGTGGAAAAGACCCTTTAATGTTCTAGATCTGTACCCTATCAAAGCTTATCAATAAACTGCAGTCAAGGAAGTGATTATGGCAGTATTTAATATCAGCATTTTCAGGCTCTTTCACAGCTTTTTGTGTAATGCCTTGATGCATAATGTTACTGCTGCTGCACTGCAATTAACAGCAGTAGATGATTTTACCCCACGACCACAGATGAAATCTTAGTGAGGCAGCCACTGCTTAGTGAACTGGACAAAGTATTTCCTCTTTCCCATAAAGTATAGCATTTCTGTAATTCATCCTGCCAGAAAGAACAAAATGTTTGCTGTTGTGCTTGCTTTTGCTGTTGCTCTCAGATCTGTCTTGATTTCAGAGTAAACCTATTTTTCTTTTTTATTTTCCTCATTTTTTTCTCAGGTCTCGTGCTGTCTACAGGTCGTTGAGGTTTAAAATTGTTATGTTGAAAGGGCATATAAATATGTAGAGCTTTTAAAAAGGAGAAGCGCTCCCCCCACCCACCTCTACCTTTGAGAGCTATTTGAAATAACTGTATCTTCAGCCACTCATCCAGCATCCTGAAAACACCCTGTACGGAACAGCTTACCATGTACAGTGCTTTCAGCTGAGACCTGTGAACCGTCGTCCTTCACCTCTCGCAGACACCTATCTCCAGATAGATGGAGCAGGGTTTTATTTTGATGATTGGGTGTTTTGTGTCCCTTTGGGCATTTATCTTCATATGCCAGTGCAAGATCGCCCTCTCGTGTCAGGAGTCTTGCACGTGCTGTCTGTTGTGTGCCCCCCAGCTTATGGATTGTATAATAACTTCACTAAGCCAGGAAAAGGCAGTAAATAAATGTGTTTAATGATCAGAAGTGATCCCTCCAATTCATATGCATAATATGTTCTGCCAACTCTTTTCTGTGCAGCAGCTTCTTTCTATGCATTATATTTGGATTAAAGAAACTCTATTAAAAAGTTTAAATATGAACCCCGTTAATTGATTTTTCTCTCTCTCTTAGCCATGACTGTCCGGAATGGAGGAAATGTGCTGGTTCCCTGTTACCCCTCTGGAGTAATATATGATCTGCTGGAGTGCCTGTATCAGTATATTGACTCTGCCGGACTCTCCAATGTCCCTTTTTATTTCATCTCTCCCGTTGCCAACAGCTCCCTCGAGTTCTCCCAGATCTTTGCTGAATGGTAGGTGTTAAAGGGCTGCTTTATCAGGCTCGATTCACACACTCAACTATGGTAAATAGCTATATGCAGGTTATGTCTACTTGACATATTCTGATTTATACTTCATTAGAATTGTGCACGTTTCCTGTGTCACAAGGGTGTGCGTGTGTATGTAAGTAGATGTTCTGTAATTAGGGGAGCATCATTTCCTGTAGAACAGGCAAACTCAAATAGTCTGTGCTTTTTGGTACTTGAATTGGTGATTAAATGATGGACCTGACTTGAGTGACATTTAAATACTCCTTTTTGCAAGTCTCATTCAGTGCCCCCAAAATGATACCCATGTTCTGTCTATATAGGCAAAATCGATTTTTCAGACTTAATTTTCCTTAGTCAGCAATGCATTCGCAATGCAAAAAAGGCCAACACTTCCTGGGCTGCATTAGGTAGAGCATTGCTAACAGGTCTGGAGAGGTCATCCTTCTCTGCTCAGCGCCAGTGAGGATACATCTGGTGCGCTGTGTCTAGTTCTGAATTGTCCAGTACAAAAGATATGGGTGTACTGGAATGAGACCAGCACAGGATCACAAAGATGATCTTTCATTTAAGTAGAGGCTGAGAGAACTGGGGTGAATTGATTCCTCAGGAGAATCTTAAAGAAGCTTGAAATATGGTAAATTTTCACAGAATCACAGAGTAGTTGTAGGGTTGGAAGGGACCTCCAGAGACCATCGGGTCCAACCCCCCTGCCAAAGCAGGTTCCTTAGAGCAGGCTGCCCAGGTAGGTGTCCAGATGGGCCTTGAATATCTCTGGAGAAGGAGACCCCACAGCCGCCTTGGGCAGCCTGTCCCAGTGCTCCGTCACCCTCACTGGGAAGAGGTTCTTGTGTATGTTGGTGCGGAGCTGCCTGGGCTCCATTTTTTTGACCGTTGCCCCTTGTCCTGTCCCCACAGAACGCTGAAAAGAGGTTGGCCAAATCCCTCTGTCTCCCACACCTCAGGTATTTATACACATTGTGAGATCCCCTCTCAGTCTTCTCAGGGCTGAACAGACCCACGTCTCTCAGTCTTTCTTCATAGGGAAGATGCTCCAGGCCCCGTATCATCTTTGTGGCCCTCTGCTGGACTCTTTCCAGGAGAATTTTAACACATTACTTTCAGCAAAAGCAGGAAAATCAAGTGTTGGTGTTCTGGCCAAATTTCAGTGTACTCACTGGTGTGTGTTGACTCATATAGTTTATATTTAAACTGTTAGGGTTTTTCGTGCATACATGGTGATTTCATTTCAATAGTAGCTGCATAGTTCTTGCTATAATAATTCTTTTCAGCCCAATATTGCTTGTCAGGGTAGCAGGAATGTTACATGCACTGGTTGAGTTGTAAGGCAGCTCTGAGTGCAGTGTGCAGGTGAAGCTTCTGTTTGGTCTGCTGTGTCTAATTGGCACAATTGAGCCACCTAAGTGTTCAGACCCCATTTACTTGAATTCTGCCTGCCTGTGGAGGATTATTTTCAAAAGCCAGCACTAACATTAGCTAATCTCCAAATAATTGTATATAGGGTAAATGTTTTACTTAGGTGGCAGTGGAGGCAGAGATTGTAAAACATGTAACATAGACATTTGGGATCAGAACTGGTGCTGAAATTCAGGGATTCCAGCCTTCCAATTCCAGCATTTAGTCATCTGAAAGAAATTTCCTGTTCTTAGTATCTCTTAGACTTTATCAAATTTAGTTTGACCAAGGCTTATTGCTCTATAATAAAGCGAAGAATGTATGAGAAGGATAATGTTTCCCAGAAAAACCAACCAGAACAGTGTCACTACAGATAATTGTAACATCACACAGACCTCTGACAAAAATCTTCTTTTGTCTTCTGTAATAGGATGAATCAGGAGTCTGGCTAGAGCTAATCAACAACTTTCAATATTTGTGTTTTAAAAATAAGGGATTGATGGAAAATAGCAGGGAACGGTAAGCGTTATGCCGTGGTCAGAGGCAGTTTGCCAATATTATAGCTGCAATAATGAAATACATAGGAGAATTAGATTACAGTGAACTAAAGGACTAAATCATTGCTGAGAATTGGGATGAGGCAAGTGGAATTTTTCTGTTCAAGGACGATTTGGCTTTGGAAAAATTGATAAGGTCTTGCCTGTGAAATTACATGGATGCTGAGTTACAAATTTGTTTACCACAGCAATGGGCTCTGTGTACAAAATTATGCTCAGCTGCCTTGCACCTTCTCTAAGTGATCTTGCTATGACCAAGTCATCATGTCCAGTAGGTGTTGGTCTTCTAAACAGAAAGGCTGGAAGCAAAAAAAAAACAAATTAGTGACTTTGCACCTGATACCACAGACATGAAATGGCTTTCTCCAAGAAAAGTTTTAACAGTAGATGGCAGCAGATACTGCAGGATGTTCTGCAGCTCTCTAACCTAGCTTATTTTCCTTTTCTTGTAAAGGTTGTGTCATAACAAACAAACAAAGGTGTATCTTCCAGAACCTCCTTTTCCCCACGCTGAGGTAAGTAAACCACAGTCTTGCTGTTTGCTGAGATCTCAGAGTGAGTGGGTTTCTGGAACGCAGTCCTGTGTGGCTGTTGTTTTTCTGATGTTACTGCTATTCCATAGCTTTTATTCATGCAAGATTTTTTTTTCTCTTTCCGTTGATTAATTTAGGAGCATGGGGGAGGAATGAATGATGGTGTTCCCTCAACTCAAAAATTATCACGATGTTTTATTTCAGCATATAACTTACATATGCTTGCCTGTTCTACTTCTTCCCCCGCAGAAGGCTATCTGGCGTACACATGGATGAATGTTTGCTCTTATCAGACTGCAGCCACAAATATTCCCTTTCTCCAAGCAGTTTATTTCAAAGTCTGTATAACTAAGAGCTCGTTATCAGAGTCAGCTTAGTCATCCCAGCTCCTACCTCCTTAGCTGAAACAGGCACCATGTTGTCTGCTGATACCTTGAAATAGGGAGTTGATATAAGAAAGTTAAAGCTTGTAGTACTGAGTGGTGTCACTGGCAGTTGTAAATGAAATGACTTGAGCTAGCACCTTTGTGAAGCAAAGAAGAGGAAGGTGGGGGGATCTACCCTGCATCAAAATACATAGTTTGAGGGAAAATTCTAGCCATCCAGACAATAAATAAACACTTATGCCTTCAGAGTTCTCTCACGTATCAAGAAAGGAAATCTTGTATTCCCCCTCCTGGGAACAGGTAGATTTTTGAGTGAGGCTGGGAAAGGAAGAGTTGGAACTGAGCAATAATTTTGGCTAAATCCTACTCCTCAAGCCAGTAAACCACTTGGGGCATGCAGTCTCAGAAAACTGGCTCTTTAGTTCCTCAGATCAAAGCGGTTTGATAGGATGTGGAGTAGCCATTGCAAGTTTAAGAGATGAAATGCTTTTTCAGGCATTATTTTGTTTTCCTCTGAGGCAACTTGTCCAGGGATTTGTTCTGGTAATTGCCATTGCCATCATATATATCATCTGCATACGATTCAAGGGCACTGTTAGAAGTAGGATCTGACCAGAAGCCCTCGCTCTTTGCACATGCTTGAATGCATTTCAGTGAGGATACACAATGAATTATGAATAATCTGTTTCCAAGAATAATGCAGACTGTAGGGCACGACTTTCTTGTAACCAAAAACCTCATTCACACCAGTAAATCAGTCCCAAAGCTCTGAATAGGAGAATCTGTAGCCGTGTTGTCGGCTATGCTTTCTAATTTCCCCTGCATGTCTGCTTTCCAGGCTGTCCTTGTTGATCCACAGTATCTTTGGTTTCACTGACTCCTATGTTTTACCAAAAGCATTGCTTCAAAATTGTACTTCACAATGTGCACTGGAACTGGCAGGTTTAAGTGAAAACCCTTCCAAAAATGAGAAGCCAAACACGTGCTGTCAAAGAGTGGATTAATTAAGCCATTGTACATGATGGGTCTTTATGTTTGTAGAGTGATAACTGTGTCCTCTAATTTTTAGGACGTTTCATGTTCTCCAGAGGCCTGTTGATAATGAGATTTTGCCAAATTATTGTTTATCTGTTGAGGCATTCCTCAGTGCTCCTATGTGTAGATCAAGGTAATTATCTAGGAAAAGACTCTCAGCGGTGGATAACAGATTGGCTTCCTCATGACAAAACAAAGAGCACAGAGGGAATAATGTGACTGTTACAGGTACAGACGTTGCTTGACAAGGCCAGATCGTACATGTTATGACCCACAAAGCTAGGGGCGTTTTATCATGAGATGCACAAACAGCTTTATTTAGACCCATGAATATCATTTCTAGGAAGCTGTCCTTAGGCTTCCTAAATTTTTGCCCAAGGGTTCCCTTAAATGTGCTAAATGACACCAGGCAGTGTGCATCCACATCCCTGTGGCTCCCAAACTATTAAGTGACCATTAAATGCTGTTAAATTATTAAACTATTAAATACCCTTCAGCATTCCAGTGCTGAATCGCTGTCTGAAGTAAGTACTGTGCATTTCACAGCACGTCATCTAACGCCACGGAGATGATCTGTTTGGGTGCTCACTTACAGCTGCTTTATAAACACTGGAAATTGGAGAAATCTACACTGTCCTCCCTGCCTCGTGTTAGACTAAATGACTTGCTAGTTCCTTTCATTTTTAATTCCTGATATATACTGGTGCTTTGCAGAAACAATTTGTATGATGGCAGGCAGTGGCCCTAGGCACATAGCAACGCTCTTTCAAAAGCTTGGCTAATAGCAAACCCCAAACCAAGTAATACCTAGGCAAAGGAGGACCGAGCCTGCTATTTATTTCGTTTAATGCTTTTCCTAAGGCCATAACTCAGAAGCTTAGACACGCTTGAGAACAACAGATCATATTGCTCTTCTCTGTACTGTGAGATGCAAGGTTTGGTTTTAAACGGTCAAAACATGTTGAGATTTATATAAATGACTGACACGTAGTACAGGTGTAATTTTGCCAAACAGAACGGTCTTAATATAGACCTGGCCAGAATCAAGTGGCCATGGCCATACCATCAGCCTAGGAGGGAGCAAGGACTTGGGCTCATGGCTTCTTGTTATTAGGCTAGAGCCGTAGCCAGCAGTCAGCCTTTTTTGTCATTGGTGAACCCTCTCGTTTGAAATCTGTGACTCCCCAGCCTCTCAATCAGCAGCTTTGCTCACTGAGGCTCGAGGAAATTTTTAATGAGCATCAGAAACAAGCATTGAGCGATCGTGTCTATTGGATAGGTTGTTAGTGGAGAATTGCCTTATTTATTTTTTTTTCAAATAATGGTAGGCTTGGGCTATGAAAACTGTACGGAAATTGTCCATCATGAAAAGATGTGCTTAGTGCTCACTTGTTGGAAAAAAATAGGAATTACTCAAACGTGCCTCTTAGTTACTAGCAAGCATTAATAACGTGATACATCAAAGGGGGACAGGCCAGGATGTAAGCTGCTAATTATCCACGGAACATGTCCAGCCCAGCACGCTTTCTGGCCCTGACATTTGATGCTAGCTGTATAAACAAGATTCAGAAACAAACAAGGAAGAAATCCCCCTGCTTGTTGATAGAGCCTCTTGCAGTACTGAGTTCCATTGGTGCCTCACCCATAGCATAAAAGAGCGTTTACTTCCTTTAATCAGTTATTATTGTATTATAACCATTATTACACGAGGATAAATAAGTATCTTTGTCTTCTCTATAATGATTTAATCTCACTCTTCTCTCTGTACTAAGTTGTTTGAAGCTTTTCCTTCTCCCTGCATGAGTTTTCCAGGTTTGTGATGTGTGTTACCTGCTTCCTAGTTCTGCTGTGGTAAATAAAACCAGACACACTGTTCAGCTCTGCAGAGAACCCAAAACACTTCTACTCCTTCCACGTTACTTCTGCTTTAGTGTAGTGGTAGATGTTCATCATTATCTCCTCCCACACAATCACTCTGTAAAATGTATTGGTTTGGGGGGGGACAATTTGTTCAAAATTCCCCATTTTAGGTGGAATTTGAGCATCAATTCTTATTAAAGTTCAGATGAATGAAGTGTCCGGGTCCTCAAACAACCTTTTGAAGCCTCAACTGTTGACTTTTAACTGGTGTACTAGCTAAAAGGGCTGCTTTTAAAGGCATTTCCCTGTGATCACTGGAGTTGGAGTTGCTGTGACTCCTTTGGAGGGACGTTAGGATCCAGAGACAAACTAAATTCCATGGGAAGTACAAACTTTCACATCCAGGGCAGAGCATCAGTTAAAGCTAGTCAAGTGTCTGAATAACCTTGAGGGTCCACAATGGCCAGCTGAAGTGCTGGGAAACATAAATCAGTAATTTGTTCAGAAATGTTAATCTCAGGACAAACTCAAGAGTGTTTCACCAAGTTTCATGAGGGTATGGGTACATCCCATCCTAACACAGCCTCAGCTAAGGAATTAGCCGTCTCCCTGACCATTTTAACAGGAACCACGGATTGTACGCTCTGCACTGACCCTTTTGTGGAGTCAGAGGCTGTATAAAAGACAGCCAAATTGTTCTCACAAAGCAAAATGAGAAGCTTTCACTCCTTTTCCTTTCTGCTTAATGTTTACACTGGTAATTCCAGGCTGTAAGAGAAGTAAATCCAGACCTTACAGTATTTCTCTAAATTGCTGCAACAGAAATATTTGCGAGGTAATTTATATGGATCAGTATTTGCTGGTGGAGGAAGAATTTGGATTTACTGTCCTCTTCATAAGAGTCTTTTAGCAACATCAAGGAGAAAGGGCTAGGAAAAACCTGTTTGTTTTTTTTGACTAAAAATAGCCAGGGTGGGAGTAATATTGATTTTGTGGTCTTAAATACTAGCATTTGTCTTCTTCATCTTTACTTCCCTCCTCCAGACACCGGTTCCTGCATATCACATTCAAAGCAATAAATACCTGGAACAAAGTGATTGTATAGCATTATATTTTGTCTTGTTTTACACAGAATTAGGCCCCTGCTAGCACTGGTCTGACGAAGGGAGCAAGGGAGGCGAAGTAAGCCATGCATCATTCATTGAGAAGAACCGGATCTGTTCCAAATTCTGGGTACAGAACACGTGCACACAAACGCACAGTAAATAGCAGCGTGCGTTGGCTCACTTCAGCAAAGGCTCTGGAGATTTATCCTGTTTATAGCAGCAGTTGCTGACCCTGTAAATCAAATCTACTGCTTTAAAGGGAATCGTAGCCGTTTGGGATTTAAAAAAAACACCACAGCAATCCTTAGTCTCAGTTCAATGCTTTACCATCCTCCATCTCTTAAGCTTTCAGTCAATAACCGTTCTTTATGTAGAAACACGCGCTGGATGTTGTTTCTTGTTTCCAGAAATCAGGTTTATTTTGAAAATAGGGCTTGGCTAAATGCCAGGGACTGGTCTTGGCCCTGTCCTGGTGCAGGCTGGAGTTGTGAATGCGGCACAGCAGTGACTGCTGTGCTTCTATAGACAGATAAGAGGGGTTGTGTAAATGTACAGACCATTACATCTTTAGTTCCCTTAATGATTTGTGAAATTTTGTTGGACCCGTTTTGCAAGTTCAGCTCCATATATTTTTGATAGGGTAATTAGAAACGATTTTGCTCCAGATACTAAAATCCACCAGCTGCTTCATCACTGGAGTGAGTAGAATGTCTCCCAACTTGTTTAGGTAGCCTTTCACCCCTGCTACATCCAGCTGTGAGAACTGGAGACTACGAGCTACAGTACAGAGCTTCTGTGGGCTTACCGTAAAAAAATCTCCTAAGATAATAAAAAAGATAAAAAGAAGAAATCAGCTCACCTCAGGAGATGGTGCTGAGGATTCAAGGTATCCCTTTCCATCCTGAGTTAGCACGCCAGCTAGGAGCAGTGCAGCCCAACATGATGCTCAATGTTCTGGTGCTGAAAATAAAACAACTAAAAATAAAAATAAATGAGCGCACACACAGAAACCAAGGTCCTGAAAACTAGATTAGAGATCCTGTGTCTCTGTTCAACGTAATAGGAAGGGACTTGAAGCTGCCATAATGCTTTAAAAAGAATACAGAATCACAGAATTTCTAGGTTGGAAGAGACCTCAAGATCATCGAGTCCAACCTCTAACCTAACACCAACAGTCCCCACTAAACCATATCCCTAAGCTCTACATCTAAACGTCTTTTAAAGCCCTCCAGGGATGGTGACTCCACCACTTCCCTGGGCAGCCCGTTCCAATGTCTGACAACCCTTTGGGTAAAGAAGTTCTTCCTAACATCCAACCTAAACCTCCCCTGGCGCAACTTCAGCCCATTCCCCCTCGTCCTGTCCCCAGGCACGTGGGAGAACAGACCAACCCCCACCTCGCTACAGCCTCCCTTGAGGTACCTGTAGAGAGCGATAAGGTCGCCCCTGAGCCTCCTTTTCTCCAGGCTGAACAAGCCCAGCTCCCTCAGCCGCTCCTTGTAGGACTTGTTCTCCAGGCCCCTCACCAGCTTCGTCGCCCTGCTCTGGACTCGCTCAAGCACCTCCATGTCCTTCTTGTAGCGAGGGGCCCAAAACTGAACACGGCACTCGAGGTGCGGCCTCACCAGAGCCGAGTACAGGGGGACGATCACCTCCCTAGCCCTGCTGGTCACACTGTTTCTGATACAAGCCAGGATGCCGTTGGCCTTCTTGGCCACCTGAGCACACTGCTGGCTCATATTCAGCCGACTGTCCACCATCACTCCCAGGTCCTTCTCTGCCTGGCAGCTCTCCAACCACTCATCTCCCAGCCTGTAGCTCTGCTCGGGGTTATTGCGCCCCAGGTGCAGGACCCGGCACTTGGCCTTGTTGAACTTCATGCAGTTGACCTCAGCCCATCGGTGCAGCCTATCCAGATCCTCCTGCAGAGCTTTCCTACCCTCGAGCAGATCGACACATGCGCATAGCTTGGTGTCATCTGCAAACTTAGACAGCTCTTTATGTTTATAAACATACAAGGAACACAGTTTTTATTACTGGAGCTAACTTCAGATTCTAACTATTGCACTCCAGGTGTGTTAATCAGGAATCTTTACCTGTCTTAATTGCAGGAATGTTTGTAAGATGGAGTGCATAATGACTGCCGGAGCATTATTGGATGTATTTTCAAATTCCCCTTTGGAAGACTAAATAGAAATTTGACATTATTAGGAAGTTGCAGAAAGTGTAGTGCCCTGGCTTCCTCCTTCATGATGCGAGGATCCACGTGGAAATAACGGGCTGTATTACTGTGGAAACCTACAGTTTCCAACTTGTGTCAACCCCCAGAAGGAATGCTACCAATCCCCTTCAATTGCAGCCAGCCAGGTACCGGGTAGCAGTTTCAAATGGGATGGGTGGGAAGTCACATGCAACATCACAGCAAAATACTTGCTGTTGTGAATCTGAAGGGGATCACGCTCAAGGATGCAAAGGAGAAAGAAATATTTGCACCTACGTGCAACCAACTATGTTATAAAAAAGTTATTGAGGTTAAGTCTGTACATTATCTGTTCCAGCACCAAAACAAACCTTTAGGTAATGACAGCTGGACTGTGAGCGTAATAGGGTTGATACTCTGTTCGGTGATGCTGAATTCAATTAAGAACCTAATTGGGCAATAACCTTCAGTTCTGAAATGCTGTGTTGCGTGCATTTGTTGCAAAGAGGCTTAAAGACATCCCAGATTTCTCAGCGTCCCTTCATTACCATGTGGGTTCACAATTTGAGTTAGATCTACCATGGGAAAAAGAAACAAGTAGAAGAGGATCTGGAAAGATGAGCTACAGGTTTGAGAGACCAGAAAAGTTGCTTGCTATAATGTTCATCTTTAGCTCCTTTTTTGAAAATCAAGTCTGCTACAATGAAGAGAAATGTCTTGAGACATTTGAGGCAGGGATTTCTGCTAGAAAGGCACGATGGCACGCGTCGCGTTACGACTTGTAGTGAAGAGCATGCTGCTTGCTAATTAGTGGCACTGTCTGGGGTTTCACAGCCCAGCAGCTGCAGAAATGTGTTCCTGAACCCCACAGACGTGAATTTTGTAGCTTGGGCAATGTCACAACGCATGGCAAGAGGCAGCAACGTAGGGAGGGATCTTTGATGAAGGGTCCCACCTCCTTTAAAACTGGCTGGCAGAGGAAGCATTGCGTCTTGCGTTGTGTTTTGTTTTTTTCAGTTGTTCAGCTTGTGATTTCATTGCCTTAAACCACGTACCTTTAAGGAAACCATGTTTAAAACCACGTTTAAAATTTAAACCATGTTTAAAATTATTTTCAAGCCAGGGATGGGAGCATATACCTGCCAAGAAAATACTGGGAAAATACTGCATGGAAGTGCACGACACGCTAGTCTATTCAATTGCTTTCTGTGTTGAACCTTGCTTTACAGATTAGAGACCAGAGGCAGGAGAAATAAAGCAAGATTCTTCTTCAAAGAGTGCCTTGAGAACTAAACTTCCCCACCTCAGTAAAGAAATCTGCTCTGCATGCACAGCACGCTCTGGTTTCCACCTCTAGCGACAAGCACTTCTTTTTGTTCATTTGTTATTACTAATTTCAATGATAGTTAAGGGAGGAAAAGTCAGAGTCTATTTTTTTTTCTTCTGCTTCTCCAAAGGATTTGGCTTTGTTTGAACCCTTTACAGCAGCGAAACTCATAGCAACATACCACTGAGGGCAAACTTGCCTGGTACCAGGGTGATATACGAAAACCAGGTTCAACATCAGTGCCCAGAGCTCTTTGTAGACATGGCAGAGGGGAAAAAGTAGCTTGAGTTTGGCAGCTGAGCACTCTGTTCACTCCAGGAAACTGCAAGCAGGGAATGTTTGCAGAGTTTCTTCTCCGTTACCATACCGCTGGTACCACAGAAAGGAGACGAAGGACTTGGAGGCACCTGGATCCATCCTCTAACTTCTTTTTCATAATATTCAGGATAGTAACGACTAAATTTTCTGGAAAATCTCAGGAATATGCAGGAAGGGGCTCTGTGATGAATAATAAACAACCTGTGGAATATTCCTAATTGCACGTCAATACGCGCACTGAGCTACAGAGCACAGAGGCACGAAACGTGTGTAATGTCTGAATTTCTGTTTATTTTTTTCTTTCAGCTCATTCAGACAAACAAATTAAAACATTATCCCAGCATCCACGGAGACTTCAGTAATGACTTCAAGCAGCCGTGCGTCGTGTTTACTGGACATCCCTCTCTGAGATTTGGGGATGTGGTTCATTTCATGGAGTTATGGGGAAAATCCAGCCTGAACACCGTGATATTCACAGGTGAGTGAAATGCAGTTATTGTTATCAAATTAGCAATAAGCTGCGCACTCTGGTGAACTGTGGCCAGACCCTAGGGGCTTTGCTCATTTGTTCTGGGGCAGAAGTTTCTGACTTTGGTAGGAACTCATTTAAATTAAGACCCCAGTACTGAGTGTAGTGACGAATGTAATTATTGTGCCATTTAATTCATTTTAGCCCTGCAGAGCCAACCTTTGCCGTGCAGAGTCAATCCTTGCCATTTCTAAGAAAAACCTCTGTTGTGCACAGCAGTAAAATGCCTACAGGAAATTAATTTTTGGATTAAAAGCAGCTGGCTGCAAGTTAAACCCAGGCGTGACCTAACTGATGCCGGTCAGAAAGGAGAAACACTTCCCCATATCCCATTGGAATGACAAACCTTTCCTCATATCTTCTCCTTCCCTTTCTGCAAAACCTCAGACTCAGGCTTGACTCTTCGGTAAGCCTGTTCAACCTGTCCATTTCTAAAGATACTTCTGACATGTCTGCTGTTTCGGAAGCGTGCACCCCGTGCAGGTTTGGCAGCCGTGATCTATGCCATCGCTGCCTTGTGGTTGAGCTTTCTTTTTTTCCAGACACCTTTTAGCTGACAGCCACATTTGTATCTGAAGCTGAAGGTACAGCTCCAGCTAAGAACCTGGGGAGCTGTTTCCTTTCTCAGTAACTCAAGCTGCCAGGGGCACAACAGGACCATCCTTTAAGTTCCTTCACTTCTCCCTGTGTGCGTTCCTAATTTTAATGGATTAATGGATCGATCCTATCCATCTCAGACTGAACTGTGGTCACTGATCCACAGGGCAGCCGCATCCTGGGACCGTGGCAGTCATTAACAGCAAGACAAAGTGTTTAAGAGAGAACATAAAGCTTCCGAGAGATCCAGCAAAGGGAATACCTTCTGGAGTTTGATCATCTTTAGAAATACTTCAATGCCTTCCATCAAACTGATATTCTATCCAAGTGCCTCCTCTTTATACCCAACATGTCATCCTAACAGAGCCTGCAGTGGGCACTGTTCAGACACAAGAAGGGAAATCATCTTTCGAGCCACTGCTACTGATTTTATGCGGAAAGAGCTCTACTGTAACTGGGAGAAGTGTTATACACAATTCTCCGTCAGATAAAGGTGTGGATTTTGGATGAGGACAAAGTAATTAGAAATGGGGAGGAGAACTCTGAGTAATTGATCAAACCTGCTCCCACAGCAAGAGCACGATGGGGTGGTCCTGCTGTTAAGCCTATTTTCCTCCTCTTTTTAGTGAATAGGACTGCTGGAAAGCACATAACCTCCTAATGCAGGTAGAACTGGGAAAGGTATTTCTTTTCTTCTTTGTATTTTAGCTGTAGACTTCAGGATAGCGATGGGCAAGTCCTTTTTTTTTTGACTCTTTCACAATATTGGTGCACAATCATGTCACAACATCATGCTACTATTAAACCAATTTGGAAAGAATATTGGTAGATGTAAAGCGGTGTGTAATTAGTACCACTGCAAGGAGAGGGAAGACACAAGGGAGTCCCTGATGAGCAGGGAAGACACTTAAATATAAAGACTGTGTCCATGCTGAAAGTGGTGCATGATAGCACAGCACTAACCTAGCTGTTATGGTACCCACCACTCCTGCCCTTTGGGGTGATTTCAGGAAACGTGCCCTAATTACAGTAATTGGTTAAATTGCTGTATAGGCATGCATTATATTGGAAATAGTGAACCTCACTTCAGTTGGGACTTCAATTAAAACCAGAGCGTGTACACCCTCAGCTGGGTTGTGTATTTCGTGAATTTTCAGGACATTGCTGGTGTTAATCATGCTGTGAAGGTGCTACCCGCCATCAACCAGGGTGTTGGAAACTGGTCTTTAATGGCAAAAAGTCTTATTCTATCCTTCTTGTAAGGACAGGTAATTGATCTTTCCATATTAAAATGCGATTTTTCCGTGAAATGAGGAAATAGAGCAGACTGCTATTAGAACCTGGTCCTGGCAAGCTGTTACGGTGTCTGAACGGAGGTCGTACCAACCTGTGGATACACTAGGTCATGCTCTTTGAGGTTCATTCCCAGTTTATACTTCATATAAAACTTTGGTTGAGATCTGCTTTGGCTGCAGTGACCTTGGAGTGCTCAGTGATTGCCGGCACTAAGAATTCAGGTTTGTTACCTAAATTTGTCTCTCTGTGGCTTTTTGTCTGCAGTGTCTATCTCTGTCTGCAGGCACATACACTCAGCAGGATGTTCCTGCTTCCTTGTGGCTGTCTTAGCTGGAACAAAGACTTCTGTGGCTACAGAAGTTCCTAGCAGATTAAATTCTTCTGTTCTTAGTAACTCCAGTGGAAAGCTGAAGCACCTCCGTTGCGTTTCAGGATTTATGTTATTAAATTATCTAGCTTCTCCTGTTTTGAGGTAAAGTCCCCCATAGTTATGAAAGAAGTTTGGTCCATTGAAGCAGGTGATAGCAGGTCATGGTCTAGCTTTTCCTGTCGAAGGCTACAGGTTTCTAGTGATTAGGATCTTTAAACTACGAGCCAGTCAGTAATGATGACAGTGCTCCTTCAGTCCACAGGAGCTAGGTGGTCTCCACCTTTCCAATTTGTAATGTTAAAAAAAAACAACTAGAAGAGAATTCAGACTGAAACAGCGGCTGCAGCTGACAGCCAGGACACCAGCTGTGAGGGACCCGTGGTGCTGCTCTGCTTGCTTGTGTCATCTGCAAATGTTACAGCTCAAGCAGTATTGAATAGATTATTGATTAAAAATATTGAATGCCAGTCAGCCACAAAGAAATTCTAGAGGAAAACATGGTAGAAGGAAGTCTGCTTCTCGCTCTCTCTCTGATAACAGCAACGCTTTAAAAACTAACTCCCTAGGAGATCTTAAAATGGCTCGTGTGTGCCACATTAGTGCGGTACAGGGGAAGATTTTGTTGCTCGGTGTCACACAGTAGTAAATCTGGTGTCTTGGGGAAAAAGCTAAAGGTCTGTAATTCTGTCAGGAAAAAAAAGTCAATACGAAACCTTGACAAGTGCTGTCTTCCATCACACAGTTGAATTCTGGTGTTTTTTTGGTATCTTCAAAACAGCAGTTGCTTCATGTCGCAAGTTCACCGTAAGACTAACTCAAGTTATGTTTTGTATGTGTTCAAATTTTGGAAGTCCCGTGTTAGAGTTACAATTTCTGCATTAGAATTTCTACATGGAGAATTTCTCACTTTTCCATGGCTACTTACGTCCTTATTAGTCATTCACAGACACCATAGATTTGATGCCATTTTGGACACTTAGATTTAAAAAAAAGTCCACGTGTGTAGATTATCTGAGCCTATCAATGCAAAAATACTCAGTTTGAGGAGGTGCTGCCTCATTCTCCGAAACAAGCAGTCAAATCTCTGTGTCACCTGCAACACCAGATAGGATGGAAAAATTCTCTTCTGATAACCTTTTAATTTACTGCATACAATTTTGTTGTATATCTCTAGTATAGAGAATCTGACTTGTTTTCTTTTTTTCCCCAATGTACTTAAAAATGTCCCCTGATTTAATCCTAATTGACTATTGATCATTCTTAACTAGATACTGTCCTAAGTATTCTTATTTATAAATTTCTATTAATTACTGTTATACTTACTCTCACTAAGTGACTGTTTTCATATTGATATTCTTGGGCTTTGTTTCGTTGGCACTAACACATCTGCTTTTACCTAGCAGGCTTTTTGCCCAGTATAATTTTTATTTTTGACGACTCACGGCTTTTGGGTCATCATGTAAGATGTTCTTGTACAACTGTCATTTTTTGCTAATATTTCTCTTTGATGTTCCCAGGCAGTTACACTAACAATTGCTTTAAAACCAGCTAAATTGCCTCTTCGACAATTCCAAACATTTGTATTACTGGTTGATGCTATATCCTGGTCTCACAGGGTAAATATAATAGTTCAGAATATAAATACAATAGTTCAGAATATAAATATAATAGTTCGGAATACTCTAGCAGATCAGTCTTTCTTGTACCCCCTTCTCTTCTTTCCCATTCTGTACTTATCAAACTAATACCAACGTTTATTTTTTTTTAGCGTTCCCATTATGCAGTTTATCCAACAATTATGTCAGGTAGCTAGTGGTCTAGTGGACAGTGTCCCTTGCCCATGGCAGAGGGTTGGAGCTGGACGATCTTTAAGGTCCCTTATAACCCAAGCCATTCTAGGATTCTGCAATTCAATGGCATAAACTTTTCCAAATCATTCAGTCAGTCATCACCAGAGTCAAGTAGATGAATCCTACACTGTGTCATGTATCAGACCTTGCATTTTTCATTCACAAATAAATAGTAAAAAACAATATTCTGGATGTTGTATTACTCTGTGTGAGTAAAAGTACATTCGGTGCATGACTTTTCCCAGGCAAACCACTCATCTCATTTTCAATTCTAAAATACAAAGGGAAATTGAGACTTACTAGGTCTAATAAAGGTACCAATAAAGTCATCACAGCCCATCTCAGCTCCTGGGTAGCCCCTAAAGGGAGCATCCTTCAGTTCATACTGGTCTGGCTCTGCTGGGCTAACTATAAAAAGCCCAATTGCCTCTCGCTTCAATGGGAGAGCAGCACCCTACAAATCCTCTTCGTTTATCTTAAATGTAGACCCTGGGTTTTCCACCAGTCTAAACCTGACAATTAGATTAAAATTTAAAAGTACTGTAAGGAAAAGGGGGAGTTGGGTGGTGATGTGCCTGCAGCAAGGGACATTTGTACAGGTTTACACAATCTTTGTGCTGCATTTTTGTCGTAGTGAAAAACAAGCTGACATTTGGGTTACCTTGCAATACCAAACATGTATACATCTTGCCTTCTTTTACAGGATCTGATTAAAAATAAGAGATGATGTTTTTGTCCTGATTAAATTTGTTCTAAAAATCATGCAATAATGTGTTTAAATGAAATAGTATTGCTCTGTTGCTTGATTAAGGTAAGACTAATTGTGGGCATAATTTTCATCAAATTAACTGAAAATATCAGATGGGGGAAGGAAGAAGGGAAAGAAATCCATAACAGAATTAACATTGCTCAGCATCAGCTTGTCTAGACTGGAACGTGAATTCAGACAGGAACTGGGGCATTTTGTTCTCAAATGGCATTCAATATTTTCAACATTTCTCTTTTCAGAACCGGATTTCTCTTATCTGGATGCCCTGGCTCCTTATCAACCTTTGGCCATGAAGTGTGTTTATTGCCCCATTGACACAAGACTGAATTTTATTCAGGTGTCTAAATTACTCAAAGAAGTCCAGGTAATGAATTTTTGCTGCCTTTTCTTATGTTTCTTCACACATTCTTATGAAATAATTGATTGTGACCGTTACATTAAACAGTGGCCAAATCAAGACAACGCACAGATCTTTTCTTCCATGAGGGAGCACACAGCATTCATAGAATCATGGATTGGAAGGGACCTTCAAGATCAACCAGTTCCAAGCCCCCTGCCATGGGCAGGGACACCTCCCACTAGATCAGGTTGCCCAAAGCCCCATCCAACCTGGCTTTGAACACCTCCAGGGATGGAGCATCCACTTCTGGGCAGCCTGTTCTAGTGCCTCACCAGCCTCTGAGTAAAAAATTTCCTCCTAACATCTAATCTAAGTCTTGCCTCTTTTAGTTTAAAGCCGTTCCCCTTGTCCTATTGCTATCTGCCTGTGTAAAGTCCCTCATCAGGATGAGAGCCTGCGAGCACGATACTTCTTGTAGCTGAAGCAAGAAGGCCTTATCACCAGGCTCCCCTTGATCAGGCGGCCTGTACGAGACCCCAGCCACCAGGGGGGTCTAATACTTTAATTAGTCCGGTCCTTGATTTTTACCCACAAGCTCTCAACCTGTTTGTGGCTGTTTTTCAGAGGCAGCTCTTCACAATCTATCCATTTCTTAACATAGAGGGCAATACCCACACCCCTCCTTCCTTGCCTAACTCTTCTGAAGAGCTTCTAGCCCTTGATTGCAGAGTTGCAGCTGGGTGATTCATTCCACCATGTTCCCATGATTGAGCTCTCTTTTATCATACTGCTCCAAAATAAGTATGAAATGACTGGCAGTGTCTGCACAGAGTGGCTGGAGGATCCCTAAAAGCTGCAGAGCAAGTGATGTGTATGTTCCTTTCTTCCTTTTTAGGTATATTTAGTCATAGTCACCTTTTCCTTTATTCTTTCTCTGGTTTGTTTAAATAAGCCTGTCTGTGTCTCATACAGCCTTAATGCAGGGGGTACCAGGTGCTGATTATCCTCAGCACCATCAGCCTTAACTGTGGCTGTAACTTAATCCTGCAGTTGATCCTTCCCTTGGTTATGGGACCACTGCTTTGGAGTCCCACTCACAGGTTTCTTCCAAATCCACTGCTTTCCTCTTACAAGGTCTGGACTTCTTCTGTGTAGGCAGAAGGGCAGAATTGCCAGGTTGTCTCTGCTTTCCCCCTTGGCTCTTTTTGGCTTAAGTGGCCTCTCCTTATCCATCCAATTTGTTTCTACTGAAATTTGCTTTCTGACTCATGACATAATTAATATAATACCCAGTGTTTTTTCTGGCTGAGTTGTTCTCTTGGATCCATCTTCAGCTTGTCAAACAGAAAAATGAGTGTTCCTCCAAACTCCCTAACAATGCCTGCATCATCTTATCTCATTGTTCTGTGACCTGGCTTGTCACTGCTCTACTGATGGAAGTTGCCATCGCCTTTTTTTTTTCTGACAGGTGTCTTCTTTCATGTTATGCTGAAGCATAATGCTGTTTCCAGTGCAGAAACTTCTGCAGTTTGCAGAAACACTGCTTTGTCCTTTGGCTTCCTTAAATCCTGGGGTGATCCTCGTCATCAGCCTGCTCATGCTTTGTTAATACGCTGCTGACAGGTTATGAAAACTCAGAGTTTTCTGTTTTGCTAATGTTTTTGCACCCTTGCGTTTTGATATATCTAGAATCACAGAATTTGATAGAATTCTATGGTTCTATAGATAATAGATTATATTCATTTTGATACATCTACCTCACTCTGTGCCATTTTGTGACGGTCCCCACCACTACTGTCACTTGCTTCCAATGGAAATGACAAGCCTTTGGAAGAAAAAGCTATTGAATATGTTGATTTTTCTCTCAGTACGGGAGCTAGCATGACTGCTGATGCTGAAGTGGTGATTGAAGATAGAAATTTGGGTCTTGTTGCTCAGGGCACTGTTTGTATGCAAAGCAAAGACCGCCTGCTCCTTGGGCAGCTTGTTCCAGTCCTGCCTGGACCTTCTATATTGCATTTTTGGGATATTGTTTTCATACAAATGAGTTATCGTGCTGATGTCAATCTTCAAACCTCTTTATGGCAACGATTACTGTTGTAGGCTAGAGCATAGGTACAACCAGGTGTTTCTGTAAGTCACCACTGTCTTCTTTTCCAGCCTCTCCACGTAGTCTGCCCGGAGCAGTACACCCAGCCACCGCCCACCCAGTCTCATCGCACAGATCTGATGATAGACTGCCAGCCACCACCCATGTCCTACCGCAGAGCAGAGGTGCTGACTCTTCCCTATAAGCGACGCTATGAGAAGATCGAAATCATGCCAGAAGTAAGTAGCATAAGGCAAAAATGGTGGCTTCTGCTCATACAGATAAATTCAAGCAGCTTCAGTAGCTGCTTTGTCAAGACGTATCTTAAAAACATTTTCCATCAAGCAGAGAGCTAAGAAAGAAGCATTTCTGAGAGAGAATTTAATTCTGTAAATTAGCAAGAATTGCATTAAAAAAAACATTCTGGGCAAGCAGAAAGTATGTGCAGGTTAATTGTCTTTTGCAAGGAAACATCACATCTCAAAACACAGAGCAGAAGGCAATCTCTGCTACCCAGCTGGGAGGAAAGCCAATCGTCACCATTTTAAATATAAGGAAGCAGAGGCACTGCGGTTTGAGTTAGTGGTACGGGGCCACGGAAAGGAGTCAGAAATTGGGAGTTAGTAGCCAGGAGTTGTCTTTCTGCTTCCCCAGCTGTACCTGCTGTGACAAAAGCCCTTCCTCTGAGGAGCAGGATTTAGCTGGATGTTAAAGACATTGTAGTAAAATGTCTCACTTGTGTTACAGCAGTTTCAGTAAGTGGTGAATTCCTCCCAACTCCTAACGTCCAACAGTTAATGGGTTGCTTGGAGCCTTCTATAATGTGGACTACTTACGCCTGTAACATCTATTAATAATTTATTAACCCCATAAATCATATATAAATGTGCTCACAGTACAAAGGGTGACCCATTTGCTAACAGATATGATCCTAAAATATTTTTTGACAATCCAATCAGCACAAATGTGTCCAGTGGCCTTTTACAAGCAGGTGTCATTGCCTTTTGCAAACCATTGAATATGAGAATCTATGTTTCGTCAGAGAGTAGAGGGAGGAAGTACCCTTAGTTAAGGCAAATGTGAGGTACAGAACCTGTACCTGTATAACAAAATCCCTCAGCCAGTCCATAAAACCCATTTTTACCATTTCACATGTGCCTGTTTTGCACATCAGTTCTGTTAGGAGCCTGCCCAGCCCACTGGTTAGAGGACTGCCAGAGACAAGGAGGGTCTTTTTAATTAGATATTATACTTGGATGCAACTCCATCATGGCATGTATATGTAATTGCTTTGGAAATTTGCGTATTTATTGGATCCTATTAAACCTAAGACTAGTAAAACATGGCTTACCTTCACCAGCATGACCAAAACAGATTTTATTTCTGGGTACCTGCTATTTAGATTCTGCTGAAGCTATGGGATTTTCTCTGAACTGTGAAGGTGTAATTGAGCCTTTGTATGTGAGCCTGTCCCGTGTCAGCCCCATGAAGAGGGTGGGTACCAGCTTTTCCTGCGAACAGAATGCAGATTAACACAGATGCTACAAATGAGCATTCTCCAACCCTCATACATTTTGAAGTTCCTGTCGGGGGAGAGTTGTCCAAAAGATAGCTAGGTGGGTCCATGGGAGACACAGATTCACTTTCTTGCGCTGTCAGAGTCTTGTATGATTAGCTCAGTCTAAAATGCAAAATGCAGCTTGTGATAAATGCTCGAGTCCCAAATAGGATTAAAATTAAAGTTTGTAATTTATTAAGCGAACAGAGGCAAGCAAACAGCGCTGGGTGCACCGGGAGTCTCTGCTCCACCAAGATGCACACCTGTTACATCAGGAGGCTGATTTTTATGCTCCTAGACTAATACATATTCATCACTATTCCTAGAAAAGGCAGGGTTATTATAATTAGTTCCCAGAATCCAAACGCTCTCCGGACACATGCGTATCAGTCTCTGGTGGTCTTTCTGGGGGTCTCTTGTGCTGAAGGCTCGTAGTCTTCCTCCCAGGCTTTGTCCTTCGGTCGTCCTTCAACTCCCCCTTTCTCCTTATTTGGTGGATCCTTTTGCCAAACATCAGAAGCTTGGGCAGCATCTCATGCAGAAGTCAGTAGTTTCCAAAAAAAAAAAACTCCTTGGTCCTGTTATCTCCCAGACTCGAGTCTCAGTGTTCGTCCTTCAAGCCCTCTATTTACACTAATTGCTAGACTCTTATTTTGCACAGTACAAGAACTATATACACTAATCACTCTGTTTTTCTTAGATAGAAAGTTACATTTCATCATGCTGCCCTAGCATTGTTTCATACACGACACGAATCATATTAACACTTTTCACAAGCTGATGCTGGAAAGGGGGAGCATGAGCACAACCGAGGACTGCAGAGTTCCCTGGCAGAGTTTGTCAGTCTGAAGGCAGCGCTATGCTCATGGGGCTGGAGTGCATCAGGAGACAAGTCAGTGCTTCTCTTGCTGGCTTGGCTGTTTGCCACAAGATCCCTTACACTTGAGGCTCAACAGGCCATGTGGATTCAGCCTCGCTGGCAGCCACCGGTATGAAAATGCTTTTCACTTCTCGACCCTGGATGTGCAATGGCTTCTAGATGCCATCTATCACTGAAGTGAAGAGATTCTTTCTGTAGGTCTTGGTAAAATGGTGCATGGAAGTAACAGCACTTCCCAAAACTGCTGGGATGTTGGAGGAGGGTGCATGGCAGGCAATGTGTTATTCACCAGGGTGGGAACAGGTATCAAAGAAGCATGCAGAAAAGGAGAGCAGCTTTCTACTGTATTCATGTTAACTCAGTGTTTGAGCAGAAAGATGTACGTAGAGAAATATTGACAGAAATTATACTTTTTCTCCTCTCTCAAATACATTGAATTATATTCATGCAGGAGTCCCAGTTTCAAAGCTGTCTGTCTGCTCAGGGAGTAGAAACACCTCTTGTGATTTCCCACGTCCAGATGCTCTCCCTGGGTTGCAAAGCTGAACCTATCAACTTGATGCAACAAGCTTCGTGGCATGTAACCTCTCCTAAAAAGGTTGAAATGGTTAAAAAACGTGTCTCAGATCCTCTCTGCAACTCAGGAAAGCTGTTGTCCTTCCCCTTTGGTGCCCAGGGGAGTAGTGGTTGCTTGCCTCAGGGGGTTCTTTGAGAGCTAGACCATTAGTGGTGGTATGCAAGGCTGTGGTTCAGGGCTGCTGACAGGATGCCATTCCCCAGCGCTGAGATATGCAAATCACCCTCAAAAAGAGATCTTGATCATTCTTTCAAAGGGAACTTGTTAGAGGAATAGTCAGGCCAAATTTGTAGTGATCACAGACTGTCTCCCCAGAACAGTCTCTTTTTTTCAGCAGGTGTTCATCACATCACTGTTTGAGGCTGGTTTTTGCTTCCAGCTTGACCTGCAGAGTAGTGATAAGGCACGGGAGGGATGGAATGTCGTCTCCTGCACTTTCAGGCTTTAGTCTCAGTTTCAGCAGCATAGCTGATAACTGCTGAGAAGTATTAATACATAATTTCTCCTATTCTGTGCAACCAGCCACAATCCTAAAGGATCACTGTTTGATTTTTCAAATAAATTGGGGAAGGACAAGAGAGGACTGTATTTTCAGGGCCTGTATTGTCTTTGATGCTCACCCCCTAAATAAGCACAATGATACATTCTTACCTCCCAAATAATTTTTATGTTTCTACATATTTGTCATTTCTGGGCATTTGTTTCGAACGGGCTGCCATCATCCCTGGGGGTTTGACAACTCAAGTGGCAACTGGAGATCACAGAATCACAGAATTTCTAGGTTGGAAGAGACCTCAAGATCATCGAGTCCAACCTCTGACCTAACACCAACAGTCCCCACTAAACCATATCCCTAAGCTCTACATCTAAGCGTCTTTTAAAGACCTCCAGGGATGGTGACTCCACCACTTCCCTGGGCAGCCTGTTCCAGTGCCTAACAACCCTTTGGGTAAAGAAGTTCTTCCTAACATCCAACCTAAACCTCCCCTGGCACAACTTCAGCCCATTCCCCCTCGACCTGTCACCAGGCACGTGGGAGAACAGACCAACCCCCACCTCACTACAGCCTCCCTTGAGGTACCTGTAGAGAGCGATAAGGTCGCCCCTGAGCCGCCTTTTCTCCAGGCTGAACAAGCCCAGCTCCCTCAGCCGCTCCTCGTAGGACTTGTTCTCCAGGCCCCTCACCAGCTTCGTCGCCCTGCTCTGGACTCGCTCAAGCACCTCCATGTCCTTCTTGTAGCGAGGGGCCCAAAACTGAACACAGTACTCGAGGTGCGGCCTCACCAGAGCCGAGTACAGGGGGACGATCACCTCCCTAGCCCTGCTGGTCACACTGCTTCTTATACAGGCCAGGATGCCGTTGGCCTTCTTGGCCACCTGGGCACACTGCTGGCTCATATTCAGCTGACTATCAACCATCACTCCCAGGTCCTTCTCTGCCTGGCAGCTCTCCAACCACTCATCTCCCAGCCTGTAGCTCTGCTCGGGGTTATTGCGCCCCAGGTGCAGGACCCGGCACTTGGCCTTGTTGAACTTCATACAGTTAGATATTATTTTACAGCTCCTGGCGTATCTTATGAAGTTTTGTTGTCAGAAACACATTAACCAAACCATATTTCCAACCAGCAAAGTTCTGATCCGGGCCCTCTCCCAGCATCCACGGTCCTTGCTCAGATGTGTTCAAGCCCATGACTCGGTTCTCAGAGCTTCTAAAAACCGAGCAGTGGGCTCAGCATGGCTTTAGTCACTACAGACTGCCAGTGTGGTGGCGTGAAATTCCCTTTCCAAAACCCTATCAGCGGTTCAGGTTCTGGCGTGTCAGACTCATGTAAATTTGCTGATACTGCTGGAGCTTGTCTACATTTCAATCACCGAAGAGCAAAGTCAGATCAAGCAGGGCCGTTGTATGTTAATGGGATTTACACTCGGAGCAACCTTTGTTTGGAGAAAGGTTTTAACAGTCCCAAGGCACCAGGCTGAAATGGCTCTCAGAGGTATTGTGGAAACCTTTACGCTTTAACTAATTTGTTCTTCTCAGCGTTTGCCTTTCACTTTAAAAAATAACAATAATAAAAAAAAGGCTGCTTCCTGGAAATTGGTTAGGCATTGTCTATTCACGGGAGAACGATGGGAAAATGGAAAACACCTTCTGGAGCAAACAGATAAATTAAACAGTAGTGTTTGAGCAAATAACGTGCCTCCAGTTTAATTACAGCTGAACCATGGTGCGGATCACTTGACTTCAGCAGCAGACCGACTTCACCGAGGGCTGTGTTTTTAAAATACGCTATCTGCAAGTTCTTCAGGACATGGGCCAGTACAGGAGAGTGTGACTGTGCAATGCGCAGCCCAACGTGAAGTGAAATTACAAGGAACTGTTGCAGAGAAGTAGGAAATCAGCCACTTGGCAACCCCTTTTAAATGTAGCTTTCATTCCAGCCTTCCCTTTTCCTGTCTTGACTTCTCTTTCCCTCAGAATCTTGCCAATTCCTTCTTGAGAGAAAGAGAGACAATACATGGCTTCCATCTTACCTCTCCAATTTTATTCCATGTTTCAGGGACTAAAAAGTTTGATTTCTAAAATGTTTCTTCGAACCCTCAAACTTATTTTGGTGATTTCTCGTTATCCAGTCTCTTAAACTTCCGTGCTCCTTTTCCCCTGACTATTTCTGCCTGTGTAAAGATGCCACAGTCTCACATATCATAAAATTAAGATAACCATCCTGCTTGCTAGTGCTGCTTTCATTCCTCCCTTCAGCTCCAAGCTCACTGGATCCACTGTCTGTAAAATTGCCTGGCCCTCCCTCATCCCAGCATGGCCCCTCTCTGAATTTGGCCTTAACCCTTTGACACTGCACTGAAACTGCTCATATCCCTCTTTTTGCCACCCTTTCCTTAGACAAAACCAGAACTACCGTGGTCTGCGGTCTCCCTGATTTACATCATCACTGCTCAGTGCAATCAGCTCTTCTTTTCTCCACAAAAACCATCTCCCACCTCACTCCCATGCCTCCTCTCCTGGCCATTCAGCCTCTCTGCAGAGAATTCTCTTCCCTCTTCGCATCTTTTCTGGGCTTTGAATACGTTATCCCCCATTTCCTTCACTTTTTTTCTTCTTCCTTTTTTAGCTGCACCTTTTCTCTGTTTAGTCCCATCCGCAGATTGCTCTATCTAGATCAGTGAAACTCACATTTGCTTTCCTACTCCCACATTGGCTTTGCAAGCCCACATGAATATCTAGGTTTGTTTCTTCCTCATTTTTGACGGCTGGCTGTAAGGTAACTCTTTTCTAGTCAGGCACTTGCCTCTTTTTTCCCCAATGTGCTTCAACAGTGTTGCGTTCTGACCTGGTTACTATATTTTGAATATTTTGATTGATGCCTTTTTTATGTCTTTCAAATGACTCATCTTTTACATCTGTGAGCTGCTTTCCTTTACTTGGAAGATACTTTGCATCTCCACTTGCCCTACCTGTCATTTTTCATTCAGGTTTGAGGCTAATTTCTGCTCCTGATGGTTCTGGCTTCCGCCATCCTCTTGTAAGTTCCTCAGAAAATTGTTTCCTGCCTGCTCCCAGCGTACTGGGGAAAAGCTTCATTAAACAGACATAAATCTACTTCATTGTACTTTTTAAATACCTCCTTAGAGCTGTCCCTTGGCACGATGGAGGCTAAAAGCCAGGGGTTAGCGACAGCTCCCTATAATCCCACCCAGGATTATTTCCTGTTGGTTGCTCAGGACACAGCCTTCAGTTTCATCTCCACGCTCTGGGGGCAAAATTCATCACGTTGCTCTGAAGCCCTGCTCCATTAGCCGGACTTTCAAATGGAGCAGAAATGCAAGAAGCAGTGAGGGCCTGCACCATGTGCACGGAAAAGGAGGGATTTGTTTCGTTGTTCAGACACCCAGGAGCACCCCGTCAGCCTCCACTTTATTTCTGCACTAGATGTTGGCTCTGTGGAAGAATAAAACTGACGTACAGCAAGCAATGACACCAAAACCTTTAGGTGTTTATGGCATGATCTGCCATCCATGGAAGTTAATGAGACTTTAAAAGGTGCTGCAGAGAGAATTGTAGCAGACCCACAGAAGGCTGAGAAGTTGGGGTTTGTTCCACAACCCTGTCATCCCATTTAAAACACTTGGATTCTGTAAAATCTGAGGCTGAAATCCCAACAAGGCATCATTCAAATAACCCTGTAATGATTATACAGATACCCTTAGTTCTACGATACTTGTTATTCTCTGTTGGAAATGCCCTTGGTTCCTTTAAGTCCTATTAGAAGGATCCCCCAGGTAATTCCTGTTCTCCAGCACCATGGCCCACAGCATGCTTGTTACCTTGTTTAATATGCTTCCTGCTCCATCTTTAAATCTCTAGACCCTTTCCCTTCAGTGCATATGCACAACCTCATGTCTTTTTGTTTCCTCTGCAGGATCCGATCCTTGCAGACTCCCTGCACTCAGTCTCTGCCTGATTTAGCAGATGGTGTAAAGCCAAAGCTGAGGCTGTGTGATACGTTGGCCCACAGCATAATCTCTTGTGCATTTCTCTGTCTGGTTTCCAGTGACTCAACAGCACAGCTTCTGGCATTTCAGTAGGGATAAGAAGAGGCAGGAAGTAGGAGCTGAGGTAAATTGTCTTCCTTTCCTAACATTGTCACCCAAATAAAAATAAGTGACAGGGTAAAGACAATGTTTTTTAATTCTGTTTAGAAAACTGACCAAATAGGTCTTGGCTGCTTGTAAGTGAAAGGGGTATTGTACAGATTTTAAGCATGTGGAGTATTTGGGCACTGTGTTCCTGTTAAAGATGAACAGTGAGAGTGATCCTTTGTGTGTAATGGATATCAGAAATGGGGTTTGATGTGTGTGAGAGGCAAGGTGAGTGGAGAGATGGAGCATTAGGCGGGTTGTTCGCTGTTCATACTTTGCTGAAGACAAAATATCACAGCTTCACTGAAATTCACAGAATCACTAGGAACTGGTGACTCCCTCTGAAGAGAGGAAGGTCTTAAAATCCTTGTGTTTCTCTGATAACACAGAGAGGATATTTTTCTGTCACATGAGAATTGCATCCTTTTTAGGGGCTATGACGAAGGTGGGAATCTCTTCATACCTGGCAAGCTGTAAGCAATCATTTGCACCTAGAAGTGGAAGAGCCCTCATGGGTTATATGGCCAGAACCCAGCCATAGTTAGGAACAGTGTTTAAAATGTGCCTCATAAAATGGAAGACACCAACTTCAAATTGTGAAGACTTTTGCCCCTGCTGTTCCTACTAGAATGCTATTCAAAACCCCACAGTCTCTGATGGCTAGAAACATCCTAATTTCCAGCCTATGTATCTTCCTGCCTGGTCTGCACATACTTACCCTTAACATCATGTTTTAGCATAAATACATTTTCTCTTTTGTTGGTGTTTTCCCTGTGGTGTCTATGTGCAATAATCAAATTCCCCTTTTGGCTTTCTTTTTGCCAGGCTAAACAAGCCAAGATAATTTAGTTTCCTCTTACAAAAAAGCTTCTCCTACCCTAATTTACCCTTCAGTATATCTTACTTGAACTTAAATTACCCACAATTTACAAGTATTTCAGATGAGATCTTGCTGGGCCCAATGTAATAGCAGTAGTTCATCCCTGCTAGAACTACCTATACTTTCTGGAGTTGCATTTGGCTTTTTCATGGCTGTGTCACATCTGTGACTCTCATTTCTCATGGGATGGACTAATAAACGTGGACCCTTCACCTCTATCATTTCCAGCAGCTGCAGCTCACAGCAGAAATTCTCAGTATTAGCCCAGTCCCTGGCCTTCCATTTCATGCTACTGAATTTCATCTTGTTTTTCTGATTCCAGTTCTTGAGGTCATCTGGTTCTTCCTCTATGATAGCGTGACTTTTCTTTCCATTAAAGGTGCTTCTACAAACTTCACTGGGGCCTTCTGAACATGCTCTGTTCTGTACCAAGGTCAATAATAAAAATTGGATGGGAACAGGCTCAAGACTGACCCTTGTGGAATTGCAGCAACAACCCCGTAGTTGTCTGGGGATATCTTTCCTTTAACCAGCACTTTCTCCACCTCAGGACTGCTGTAGAAATCCACAGTTTGTAATTTCCCATGTGGAGCTTTGCCAGTGCTTTGTGAAGCACAAACTGCGTCTGCTGCGCTTCCCTTAACAGATGTCTTACCAGAGAAGGATGTTATCTTAGTTGAATGTGATCATTTTTTGAAGATCTCTTTTAATTTTCCTTCCATTTACTATATTACTACATAGTAGCTTGACTAATGGGCCCTTTAGTTGGATTTCTGAGTACTAGGTATTGCACAAACACCAAACAAAACTGATCCCTGCCCCAAAGAATGTATTACAACTTTATTATTTCTTTTATTTCTCTAAAGATTTGCAAGGTGTTGAGTTCATAGCGTGTCTGTCCTGCCCAGCGGTGTCACAGCTCTATTTGACGTCTTTAGTTTCTCTGGTTTGATCCCAAGTTGCAGCTCTGGGTCCTATTTGTAATGCAGAGATGATATACGTTTGTGCACAATTTGCTAATCTGGAAAAGACAGATGAAATGCTGATGTAAAAATCAGCTATGTCCCTTTCTAAATACACATGCTGCAATTTATCATACAAATAAGTGCATTTCTGGTCGTAAAGGGATTTTAATAACCGGTAACCTTTGATGTGTTCCTGCTAATTTAACTTCACTGCAGTCCTGGAGGGTGAAGATCCAGCTCATCTCCCCCCAGCTGTTCAGCCTTGGTTTGTTTTTGACAGGAGGAGTTTCAGATCCCATCGCCACTCATTGGTTAGCTCTTCGTAGCCAAGAGGAGATTTTTTTGGCTGGTGACTGAAGGCAGCACAGGACCTGAAGTCCAGGGAGAGTTGTCCTCAGTGAAGGACTTAGTAGGGACTTCAGAGTGTGACGTGGCCTATGTGCGTTGTTTTTCTGTATGAACACCTCTAGGATGGCTAGCCACAGTCTTTGAGTTCACGTAATATGTGTCAGATCTCATTTTGTTAGGGAAATTGCAATCCTACAGGAAAGTTTTGGCTGCAACATACGGTAAGAATGTACTTACTCTGTAAGAATGTAGGTGGACAGCTCTGATCGTGGAGCAAAACCTCCCCAGCTGACTCCTCTTTGCCTTGGCTGTCACTTCACATGGTTGCACCTGAGACCAACACTTGCATTTTCAGACCCCTGAGAGTTAACGACTTTTGCTTTTCACTTGTTCTCTTTTTTAATCTTTGCTTAACGGGAGAGAATTCAAGCACTGAAGCACACGACGTATGTACACAGCCACAGAGGTTTGTCTCAAGGCAGTCCAAGCGCTCATCCATATGCAGGGGGCTGATTAACGTGCTGTTAGTGCTCAGCGCCGTGCGCCTCTGCTTTCGTGACTTTCCTGATGCCAGCGTGCGGCGTTAGACTTGCGATAATGACTGGAAGGAAGCAGCACTTCTTTTTGCATGGTGGGGGGCTTTTCAATCTCGCAGACAAAGGCGTAACAAGATCCAGCCGACTGAAAGCTGGACAAATTCAACCTTGAAATAAGACATGGTTTCCTAGCTGCAAGGAAAATTAAAGCTTGGAACAGCTTGGCGAGAGGAAACGGTGGAGCTGCCGCTGCTTGGAGCATAGACAAGATTCGCTATCTCTCCGAAAAAGGTTTCTTTAATCCAGCAGTTGGGGAGGGCTCTGTGATTTGTGTGTGCAGGAGGTCAGTCGAAAGGAGGATAGCAGCGCTGCCTGGTGTTGGTGGGTGAATTACTGGATGTGATTAAATGACCTTTTTGGTTTGGGTCAGTGAACTTCTGTAATAAAAGGATCGGCTGCAACACGGAGAGGGCTGTGAGATGAGGCAATAGCTTAGAGAACATAAAATCAAATGTCCATCTTCCTGCCTTTTTGACTGTTAATAATTAAAGTATTGCTATTTACCAACTGCATGGTTAAAATGTGCGTAAATGGTAGTATCAGAGTACTTCAGAGGCAAAAGAGGACTTTGATTCTAGGCATCTCTCTGGTTTTTAAGGGTCTTTCTCCTCAGTGTTTGTCATTTTGCCACGTATTCTTCATTACAGCCCATTTCCTATCAATCCTCCTCTGGAAAGCTGTGGGAATGTAAAGAGCCTTCGACCACTGCAAAATGCAGTAAATCACCCTGCTGCAAGTATTTTTAGCATTCTCCTTGCCTTCAAAACCAAACTGCAAAGGCTGTGCTACCTGCGTTAAAGATCTTGAGCAGAGTCCCAGAGGGAAAGCAATCGGAATTGCTGCCACTGAAGCCAACAGAAAAGCCTTTTCCATGCTTTGATGGCAAAAGGATTAGGCCAGTAGTCAGTGCTTTTGGCAGTAAAGTTGGCTTCTTTTTCTGTTCACTAGGATTAGAGCTTTGTAGTAACACAGTAATCACTTACGTAATTGTAATTTACAGCAGGCAAGAGTACTGGGCAGTCAGGTATCGGTACCTGAAGCTTCTGGAAAAGTGGCATGATTCAGTTGTTCTGTCTGTCCTTTGCCTGGTTTGGATCCTGCTGAAAATTCACTAGATGGCTTTTTGGGAAGGATCTTAATCTTCCATTGCCTCAAGTGGCATATTCTCCAAAATGGAAATACGCCATGCTTTTCTAAAAGCCATTCAGTTTCTCTTCCTATTTCATGCATGTGAGCTTCTGGCAACCTAAAGAGAGCTGGTGCCGCCTCGCTGCCAGGGGACCGGCAATAGCTGGGTCCCCAGAGCTCCGATCCACTGAAGCATGGCAGTAGATGGCTGAAGTTTCAAAAGAGCTCCTCTTCCTGGAAGCTAACCCCTTCACATCTGGCTCCAGCTGGAGGTGCTACATGCTTGAAGACGAAGGGGGACGGGGTTCAGATGAAGATCATCTTGGAGAGGCTCTTCCTATGTGAGATGAGAAGATGGACGTTGGGGAGCTGGTGGTACGACTGTTGGGAAAAACAGACCAGCAGGTTCTGTCCCTTTAGCTGCTGCCTCTTTGCAGGTGAAAAGCCCTCCCATCCACTGGTGTAAAGCATGAGCCGTCTTAGCCACATTTATTTCGTGAGGCACATGCAGGGTTTCCTCACAGACACTTTGGGTCCACAGCAGGTAATACAAGCTGGGAGTGATCATGGGAGACTGCTTGGGGTGCTGGCCCTTACAATGGAAGATGATCTTTAGATCTTAGGACCTTTCAAGGTCCCTTCTAATCCCTAGCAGCCTGTGATGTGCACATGGGTTAGGGCTAGATCCTGGCTGCGGTCCTGGGCAGGGCTCCAGGGCACCTGGTGTCCAGCGTATTGTCATCTAGAACCCATTCTGAGGGAAAAAGAGGATAATTTTTGTGTTCATGAGCACCCTTTTCTGCAGAATTCCCTTGGAAGCATGGCTGGGAGAGGTGCTGCCCAGCTGCCAGCTCCACGTGGACTGCCAGTGCTGAGGATCTTGGGAGGCTGCCACCAAAATTCAAAGCTGGAGCCAAGCCTAAATTTCATTTCAGAGGACAATTATGTAGAAGTGGCAGAGTTTCTGTGCAGTGTTGTGAGAAAAAATGTCACACCAGTCAAGGGAGCCAGTGGGTTTTTGAGGACAAGCTCTTCTCCCAACTGTTCTGCAGTCTGAATGCTGCAGCACTGAGGAACTGAAAGGAGACCGGCTTTGTTTTTCATTGTACGTCGAGGTAACAAACAGTAAATTATGCTCAATTAGATTGAGTTTTACTAATCAGAATTATTAATAAAGTAGTTAATGCCTTTTTAGATGAGGTTTCTCTTTAATTGTCTTGTTTCGTGTGACTTGCCCTGATTACCGAGAACCTCTCTCTGCTCTGCCCCCTATCAAAGTCAGGAGAACCAGGAGGAGGGATGAACAGGTAAGGGGAGCACTCTGTCATTGTTCAGGTGGGTTTGTGTTTACAGCTCATTAGCCCATGTTTAAAAATACCATGCTGCCAATTTAAATCACAGCTGGGCTCATACAAATTCTGAGATTATCGGTTGCTGAACACAATCCTTCTTTTGCTTCAGCTTGCAGATTCGCTCGTGCCCTTGGAGATTAAGCCTGGTATTTCCTTGGCAACAGTTTCCGCCGTGCTGCATACTAAAGACAACAAGCATGTGCTGCAGGTACAGTATAATGGGAAAGGGAGAAAATACCCTTACACAGGGTTCCCTGCCATCTGGGACCTCAGCTGTTCTCATGAGGCAACCCCTCTAACAACTCCTTCCCCACCAGAGCAGCGTCCTTGTCGGCTGCTTTGTCCTGGCATGTGCAAGGGAGGAATTACACTTGGAGCAGAGAGTGGGATGCATATCAATCTCCCCACTCTTTTTTCGTTGGCCGTGTGCCTAGCTAAGATAAAAGGGGAAGTGAGATTGTTCACGAAGAGAGGCCACAAACCAGACTGCCATCTTCCACAACCTGTACCTCAGGATCAGCATCAGCCAGCTTCTCAGGGACCTAGAGTGGAGGGTCAGAGGGGAAGGATGACCTAAAAGATTAAACCAAATTGTACGAAGCAGGAGTGAACTCCAAAGGTTAGACGAGGAGAAAATCCCTCTCTCCCTACTACCTGCCTTAGGCTGGCACTGCAGTTCCTGGCATTAGAGCTCTGCGGAGGGAGGTGATGTCTGGTGGACCTGCAGAGCAGTAGGTGCCCCATCATTTCTCCTTCGATGCATGGAAGTGCAGGAGCTCAGTGCGTGATGCTGTAGGGCTGGGCTGGGCCCACCACACTTGGAAAGTGTCATTAGTGCAGGGACATAAAGGTTGGTTAAAGATTTAAATCAGTGCACAGCAGACAAGCTGCCTTGCTTTTTCCAGGTCAGTTCCCTAGATACACGCTAGGCGATGCTACCCAAATCCAAGTATTAAAATGTGAGTGGGCTGAGTCTGCTTTCTCCTTTGTGTTGCTCATTTGCTCCTTTCTCTGCTCTGATTCCTGATGCCAATTAAACTTAGGTCTAGGTGCAGTCTGCTGGAGCCCTCTCGTACAGGTAAGGCAGCACAGGGGTATCTGTCAGCACTGGCAGAGCCTGGGAACTCTCAAAGGTACAGAAAACGTGCAGACAAGCTCTAGAAAACCCGATCTATGAGCACGGAGCCACGTGAGTGATTCATGCCCAAGCAACATCCTACGTGCACCTAGACTCATCAGCTTCAGGGAGAATGGTTGTTTTTGTAAACTGACTCAGTGTGAGCCTGTTGGTGGAACCGGAGCCTGAGCAGGTAGCATTTCTCTCCGACGATGAAAAACAGCCTTCATTTTCTGCTGAAGGAAACACAGGGACAGCACAGCAGCAGGTTCAGACACGACGCTGCGTGGTGGGAGAGGCATGGAGCTGAGAGGAGCCCAGGCTGTCACCTGGAGCTTACAGAGCACTGCACAAGGCTGCTTTGGGCGGATTCCCTGCGCATTGTGCAGACACATCCCTGGCAGATGGTCTTGCCAAAATTTAGGGGAAGTTTTCTCCAGCACCTTTTTCCCCAGAACTGGGTTGCTAGTTGACTGGGAAAACCCAGTGCTGATACTTCCCCGGCGTAATTAACTTGGCACAGGACACGTGAACCTATTTGACACAGTAATTTCCTCCCTGTGCTTTGTATAGCAATCAGCTTTTCATCTCCATGAAATGATCTTTCAGAAGGGGGCAGTTAAACCCACACACATGGTGCTGCGTTAGCTACTGCTGGCCGTGCTAACCCCACCTCTCCCTGCTAACACAGGAGGCTCTCAGGAATGAGTTAAGGCACATAGCTTTCCGAGGCAGCTCAAAATTATACCCACATCACACTCCATTGATTTTTTCAGGCACTGTAGCATCTGTCATGCCTGTCTGTATTCAAGTTCGTCCTAAAGGCTAATTTTTTTCTGAGGCCAGTGAGAAATTACCCATTTTCCTCATTCCCCAAGCCGCTGCTTGCTCTGAATTCGCCAGTTTCCCAACCTGTTGCATCTTCTAGACCATGATTTTCAAGGCATTGTCTCCTTTAAGCCGTGACTCCTAGAAAGTATAATAAATTATAATCATCTAGTGTGATTCACTGCCTTACTGTACATCTTCTCATCCACTAGCTCCCTCCAAAGCCTTCACAACCCCCTGCCAGCAAGAAGAGAAAGCGCGTGAGTGAGGACGTCCCAGAATGTAAGCCTTTGAAGCCGCTGCTGAGTGGCTCCATTCCTGTGGACCAGTTTGTGCAGACGCTGGAGAAGGTAAAAGTCTGGGGTGGCAAACACAGGTCAGGTGGGTTCCTGCAGGCCTCAGAAATTTGCTGCTTTTCTAGCAGGGAGAGGGAAAATCATTTTTGTGTGGCTCGAAAAAGCTAGTGGGCTGTCAAAGAATGGTGGAAATGTGTATCCCTGCACTGAATACAGAGGGAGTATTTCCCCGTGGAGGCATGGCCTGATGCAGGGGCTTCGTGTCAGTCATTCCTCCTGGCTTCCCACAGAGGCAGAGCTTTTAGGGTCACTCCGAGTGACATGTCAGCTGATTTCCATGTCAACAGTGGAGAGGAGATCTCCAAAGTATTTAAGTTCCTGAAAGTTTTGTGAAGGTGATGTGACTGAGTGAAGGAGAGATCCTGGAAATGCCTCCTCTGGTGGAAGAAGATTTCTGGAGAGCTGCAGGACGAGGAGATTGGTGGCTGAACTTGGAGGCAGCTGGGTACTGCTCTGTGGAGCCCTGTTCCCCCCCTGCTTGACACCATGCAGAAAATGGATAGGAAAAAGGGCAGGAGTCTCTGTGAGGAAGGTTGCCGTGGGATTTAGAAGGTCTCCACTATCACCTGCTTTGAGGCAGCGATGTCAGCAAATATGCGTTTCTGTAGTTAAAGGAGCCATTTGTCCTCCTTGTCTCTCAAGAGTTTGAGGTTGGCAGTTGCCCATGAACCAGCGTAGTGGAAAATATTGACTTTAGCCTCCCCGTGCTGTAGTTAATCCTTCTGTATAATGAGAGTCGTAGTTAGCTTATCCTGTGTTTCCTCTGCAGAGCCCAGAGATCTAGGATATCTGCAGTGCCACTGCGTTTTGCAGATATTCTTCCCCTTTTCTCCTCCCCTGAGCTTTCATCTCCATTTGCCTGCGTTGTTGTAACATCTTTTTTTTACTCCCCAATGCTGTGTCTAGCATGGTTTCAGTGACGTGAAGGTGGAAGACACAGCCAAGGGCCACATCGTCCTCCTCCAGGAGGCAGAAACCCTCATTCAGATCGAGGAGGACTCCACACATATCATCTGTGACAACGATGAACCTTTGAGGGTGAAGCTGCGTGACCTGGTTCTCAAATTCCTGCAGAAATTTTAGCACAAGGACACAGAGCTTTTCAGAGGGTGTCTCCAAAAAGAGAGAATTTACTAATTCGGTGAGACCAGAAACCACCTTTTCCTTCAGGGAAAAGCAAGGGAGTATTTTTTAATATCTATATATTTTTTTAATTTAATTTTTAACCAGTTTTGGAATACGTTCAAGGGGATTCCTGTGCTGTAAAATTGTTTGTTAGAATCTTAAAGGAAAAGTGGATTGCAGAGTAAATAAATAGAGTGTCTATTTACAAGGTCAAGGTGAAGTTGTGTGCAGGCACAGACATTTCTGTGTGACACCATCAGTCAGCAATGCGTGCCCCAGTCCTTTACCTGAGAAAACTCTGTGAGAATATTGAAACAATGGCCTCAGATATTGAGAGGCTTATTTTTCTCCCCCATGTTTCTTCCCAACCACCAGATCCACCTTCCTCTCTGTCCTCCATTTACACTCTGGGTGCTTGTGTCTTTCAGTGGACGTGGCACGAAGAGGAATGGAGAAATTGGGAAGGCAGAAATTATACAAACCAAAATAAAAAAGGGGGAGTATGCCGGACATGTACAATAACTTCAAATTGGCAAGAGCGTAGCTGTTCCCCACAAAAACAGAGGGATTTGGGGAAAGCTCATGCTTTAGCAGGTGTTTGCTGATGCTCGCCTCCCATTAGGACCAGATTTGTCCACTGAGCTCTAGGCTCTTCGCTAAGGCACACAAAAGACTGGCTTGTCCTGGGTGCCTCCATGACCAGTGGAAGAAGTACCTCCAGGGGGACTGCGATCCGAGGGAAATGCCTGGCTTTCCCTCTGTGCCCCATTTCTCTCTTGGCTGTTGGGGGAGCTGAGGCAACTTCGTTCCTGTCTTAGATGCTTCTGTTAATATGTAAGGGTAAGCAGCACGAATTTGGGGCCCAGAAAGATAACTGGGAAAGGAGGCTTTCAAAAGTACAGAAGCAGTTAAACTCCCAGTGCTCATGCAAAACCTTTGAGATGTAAGTGCCTCTTGTTTCTACCTTCCAAAAACCTGTCCTGTCAGCCCCCACATTCCAAAATCTTGGCTGAAATTCCGATAGTCACTTAGACAAAGCCATCTGCACTGCAGACCTAGGGAGGCTTTTAACTCAGAATCGTGTACTGGGGGCGTAAACTTAGTTAATGGTATTGCTTTTAAAAGCAGCTGATTTCTCAGATTTACTGCTGTTTTGTTTTTTTATGGAATTACTTTGTATTTATTTGGTGTTAAAAATAAAAAGCATAGTAATGCCAAGGAGGAAGCATATTCTGTGGTTTATAAAAGCATCCGCATGCCTCTTCCACATCTGCCTGTGTGTGCATCTACACATTTGTAAGATATAACAACTTCAGTTTATAGCTTTGGGGAGGTTAAGGCAGTGGAAGAAGAGCTCTGTAATAAAAACTATTTGCTGTTGCAGTCTCCACACCGTATTTCTTACACATTAGGGATTCCTGGGTGGTTGGGTGTACAGACTCCAGCATCCATACCTCTGCTTTGTGTGTATGTCATGGGCGTGAGAGAAATAGCGTCATTAAGGTGATTAAAAACCTCGTCGCAGTAGCATTAATCCTAATAAGAGTTTACAACGTTTGCGGTGCTTCAGCTTCTTTATCATCACTCGAAAATGGAATAAAATAATAGGACATATTTCACCGTGTAATTAAATCTCAAGGAAGATTTTTCTTAACACACAAAGGCCGTGTGAGAAACTCGGCTGAGCTGAGTAGGCCGGGGAGAAGGAGGGGGAAGCGTGGGCCTTGTAGTATGCAAGTCTTTGGGAGTCTTTCTCCTCGTTAACCAGACCAGCTCAAATTTGTACTTATAATAAAGATTTAACTCATCACCCTAAGAACCCAGAGCCTCAGGCCCAAGCACGTTACGCTCGTTGCATCCATGTTTGCCAAGCATAGCCAGCCCGGTGGCATGCTGGTGGGCAGAGGTAAAGGGTAAAGCAGTGGTTTCTGCTTGCTGAGGCCGTGCTGGAGTGGCTGAGGATTAGGAAATCCACATGAAGGAGCTGCTGTGGAGGTGACAGTGTCACGATCAGTTCATCACGAGGAGGTTGCTTCAGGGCCTGCCCCAGTGCGAAGAGCAAGGCCCTGCAGCACCAGGGCCGTGCGTTCACTGACAGGATGTGAGGGGAGAAAAGCTTCCTCACGGACTCACCCCTCACTATACACACAGTCAAATTCGGCAGAGAGGTTTTTTACTTCTCGAGGCATTCAGGAAATATTTAAATGTGAAGTGTGAGATGGCCCGTGTCAGCCACGGGAGCTGCCTCACAGCAGTGACTGGGCCAAACAAACCCCAGTGCTCCGCGCTCCTCGTGGAAACCTCTCAGTGCTAAACTGACAGAACTGGAGGGCTCCCGTCTGGTCCTGCCTCTGACGGATGGTTCTGGACTTGTTCCTGGCTTGGTGCCTCACTTTCCCCTTATGCAAAGCAGAAATCGTGCCATCCTCCTCTGCACGCTGCCTCGAGACTTAGAGCCGAAAGCTGCTGCAGCAGAAGTCGTATGAAAAGCACAGCGGCGTGAGGGTGATTCAGGACGTGGGAGCGGGCTGCTGTGTGTATTGACAGAATTAGGAATGAAAAAAAAAAAAAAAAAAAAAAAAAAAAAAACATTTTTAGCTCAGTTCACTACTGATGCAATTGGGCTGTCGCACAAAAACCTCTCGTTTGAGGTGAAAAGCCATGCCCCCTACTCCAGCCGTGCTGATACTTTTAGCACATTATCAGGCAGCCTGTGGATTTCCAAAGGCTTTGCCACCCCTCCTGGAAAAATAAATAAATAGAAAATAAAAGTTTTCACAATTTTCCTCTCGTCATTTTGGGCAGGAAAACTTTTCACAGCTCCAGCCCAGCAACTGAAAACTGACTCATGTCTTTCTAATAAACAGGTTGTGCCTGCTGGAAACAAACACGGGGGGGGGGGGGGGGGGGATTTTTTTACTGAAAAGTCTTAATTAAACTGGAAAAATAAGTGTTTGTTCATTCCGCACAGAAGAGGGAAAATAAATAGCATTTCTTCTGGCTGGGTCAGTCCTGCAGAGGTAACCATGGCAGCCCAGGAGAGATGTGAATGGAGGGGGAGGAATAAGATGGATGCCAGACACATTTTAACCAGAGACGCACGCTTTGGTGGGCAGACACCCGCGGGCATTTCTGTATCTCTGCCAGAAGGAAAGAAGCCTCCTGGCCACCACCGTGTGACGTTTGCTGTGCCATGGCCATCCCCAGTCCTTGTGAATGTGGGTGATGGGGTCCCCCATCCCCGCTGCACTTCACCAGCCGCTCTCACTAATTAAAGCCCAAGCAGTGTTTGCAGCAGGGCTGCTCCTCGAGCAGCCGATGTGCAGGGCTGCACCTTGGCCCCCGGTGAGGGATTAATTCTTGGTGTGCTTCCCCTCCTGCCAGCCAGGGCTCCGTCAGGGGGCCGGGGAATAATGGGGAGAAAAGGTGAAAATCAACCTTCTGCACTGCTGGGTTTTATGGAATGGGTGTTCCTGGAGGAAAGAAGGATGCTATGATTTTGTTCCATTAATTACAGCCTAAATAAAAGCAGCTGAACCAAGCCATTAGGCCCCAGGTTTGTGCTCTCCCACACTGTGCCCAGGTGCAGTTGATTCCCTTGGGGCTGGCATTAGGTCCCAATTTACCCCTCCCATTACCACCACAGGACCTGCCAAATGGGCCCTGCCACTTGGGGTACCCACCACCAAGTCTCACAGCCCACGGGAACCAAACCATGGCTCTGACCAGGGCCATATCCTGCATCTGCCCTACAGACAAATGGTGGCTTCATGGCAGGCTCCTGCCACTTGGCCAGGAGGGGTCCCCTCAGCCGCATGGCACAGGGATCCTCCCAGGCCTAGTTCAGAAGTCACAGCAGATGTTTGCTTCATTTTGATTGTCAGGGCTAAGGGCCATATTTCAAGACTCTTTGCACTGATTAGCGTGAAAAATTAAATTATTCCCCATCTTTTCTCCCCTTTGGCCATGTCCTCACCCCGAGCATGAGGAGCTGATGTCTGCATCTTGAGCCAGGTGAGGCTGCGCTGCTGCGGGCCATGGAAGCTGGGAGAGCAAAATGCCCCAGGCCGGCGTAACTTGGCCAAGCCTTAGGGTCAGCCTGAGCTCAGGTGAGAAAACCTTGAGCAACTGGTTTTCTCATTACATTCTTCATTACTCCATCGCAGTAGTAATGAAGTAATTACACCCCAGGTGTAGGCCCCAGCTTCCCTCCTGGTCCTCCTTGGCGCTGTTGTCTTGCTCTCAATGGGTTTCCAGTAACAAAACAGGACTGAACAAGGCTGCCCCCAGTCATGGGGGCTGCCCAGGCAGAAGGAATGCCCCAGGTTCCTGCTCCCAGCCCAACCACAGTGAAAACCACCTCAGTGTGTCTGATTTTTGTTGCCATCGTTATGTTGGCAGCCAAGCAGGTGGGGGGGCAGAGCTTAAACCCAGCGACACGAGAGAGCTGGGCCCCTGCTGAAAAGTGCCTGTGAGAAGAGCATCCCAGAGGCGGTAGGAACAGGGTTTACACCTCTCTTGTGGCTTTTTTTTAATTCTTAAAGGGAAAAAACAAAACCAAAGCATTGGGTTTCTGCCACAGCACTGCTCCAGGACGTGCTCCTCAGGGGGCAGGGCTGGCCTCCAGGAAGGCGCTCACAACATGAGTGACATTTGCTCTGGGGTGGGTTTGTGTTTGATTATTTTTGTGTGTGTGTTTTTTCCTTCTAGATTAAATTACTTAGTGGCTTAAAACGCTCAGTGACAATTATCCTTCCCTTGCAGGCACAACACAGAGCGCTGCGCAGGGCTTTCATTAATTGCCTGCCTAATAACTGCTCATTTCCCTCTGACTGCTCTTAATATTTACCAGCCCGAGCCTACAAATTACAGAGCCCGTCCATCGGCCCCGCACGTGCAGTCACCGGCGGCTGCGGGTGCTGTGCCGCAGCAGTGACTGCCTGTTCCCCTTCCCCAGCCCCCTCCTTATCGCTCTGAAGCCATGTGGCTGCTCTGTGGGGTAAAACCCTGCTTCGCCCAGGGGTTTAGGGCAAGCCTAAGGCCCCAGGTGCTGTACGGCACTGTAGTTCCACTGCCCGAGTCCCATTGCGATGGGGCTGAAAGCAGGAGCCAGGGCACAGGGTGCTGGGCCCCGAGGTGCTGGGCCCCGAGGTGCTGGGCCCCTCTCTGTCCTGCATGGCCACCCTTTGCCGGTCAGCCCACTAACAACACCAAAACACTGCCTCTAAAACCCCATTTTTCTTCCCAAACCCCATTTTTCTTCCCTCCTCCATGGGCTGTCACTGGCAGTGAGCCGGGGGCATAAATCCTGCCCATCGCTTAGCGCAGGCCCAGCGATTCTCTCCGAAATGTGACAGGGCTGTACAGGTTTATTTAGGGCATCAGCACAGTACCAGCACCCCCCTAACCCCCAGCCCCACACAGCCCTTCAGTTCCGTGCTTTTGTTCCCCACAGCACAGCACTCCTGGGACTGTGGGTGAAAAAGCAAGGGGTGAGCATCCTTCGGCCGGGCTCCTGCAGGAGCTGCCTGCTTTTATGGCATTTAGAGCAGAAACATGGGAACGGTTTCTGTTATTCTTATAATCAAGGAACACATCAGCTGGAGTGGGAAAAGGCATTTTTGTGTTGGTGCTGAGCCAGCTTGCAGCCAGGTCGGTGCCTCTCACGTTCCCGTGCCCTACGCCGTTAGCGCCGTCCCTGCCTGCCAGCGGTGTTTTGGGGAGAAACCTTGGGAATTTGGGCACCTGGGACAGAGCAGCCACCTCCTCCCTTCTGGGACCAGAAATCTGGGGTCCCTGAAACCTCTCCTGGAAATAAAACCCAGCACAATGTTCCCAGCAGAGACAAGCCTTTACCCCAAGGGTACGGGACATGAAGAGCACCATGGGGCAGGCAGCACGGAGGTGAACGGGCAACTGCAGAGGAAGGCGGCTGCTGGGGAGGACAGGGGAAAAAAAGAAAGCAAGAGCAAGGAAATCCAGCAATGTGCAGGAAATCTTCTGGCTCAGCTCCTCCCCATTTTGCAGCTGGTTGGGATGGCCATGGCCAAGGCTCGTGCCCCGCGGGGCTCAGCTCGCTGTGGTGTGCCCCCGTCCCGCTCCCAGCCCCCAGCAAAGCAGGCACGGGGACGCGCTCCATCAAGTTAAACGCTCCATTTATTGGATCCTTTTACAAAAAAACCTCGACATATGAATATTGTGCTCGTGTTGAAGGAGTGTTTCCGGTCTGTTTTTTTTTTTTTTTAATTGTCTTTAAACCTGGTGCTCACGGAGCAGGGCGCAGGGGAGGCAGGGCTGGGTGGTGGAGACGGGAGCGGGGCGGGAGCTCGGCGGCACCACGGCCGATGTTATTTACAGCGAAAGCACCCCGCAGCCGACCCCCGGTCCCGGATGAAGCAGCAGGAGCGTTGGAAAAGGGGAAAGGCCTCGGGAAAGGTGCCGCCACTGAGGGACCTTCCTGCCACTGAGGGGTGACGAACCGCACGCCCTACCCTGAGCTACGGAGTTACTGGGGTACCCCCCTAAAAAAATCGTGGTGTGAATCACAGAAGGGTTCCCGTGTCTATTTAGGCAGGTTTGGGAAAGCTCCAAAGCAGCAGCAGAACGGGGCAGCCCCAGCCCTGCGAGTGGGGAAGGGGATGTGGCATTATTTTCCTTGTCCTCATCCCTCCCACCCGTCCCCCCCTCGCAGCACCCATTTACCCCTCAGCCCCAAACCCTTCGGGGGGGCTCAGCAAGCAGGAAACCCTCTCAGGACCCAGCACGCAGCCTCTCCCGCCTGCGCCTCGCTCTGCACAACCGCGATGCTCCACATTTACCAGGGATCTTCCAAATAAAAGTAATAACACCCAAGAGCTGGGGGAGATGGGCAAGAGCTGAGCATGCCGAGCCCCAAATGGTAACGTGAAGCCGCCACAGGCGCAATTCCCCGAACCACCTCACCAGGACAGAAACATTTCCCCTAAGGTTTTCTGGAAATGAGGCGCTGGGAAGCGTCTCATTCTCTCTCTCTCTCTCTCTCTCTCTATTTATATAAAGTGCAATCCACAGCTGCCTCCACCCATGGCTGGCACCGGCAACCTGAGCTGCGCTGAAATGGGGCTGGGCTGAAATGGGGCTGGGCAGGTCGCAGCACCCCAAAACGTGGCGCAGGGTACGCGAGGGGGGCGCAGACCCGAGGAATGAGTGCAGGAGCTGCCAGCAGAGCGGCCCTGCTCCTGCTTTGGGACATGGGTGGGTGACAACATCCCCCCCGCTGCAAGGACACGGGGTCAGGAGAGCCGGGGACACCGAGGTTTCACCTCCCTGTGATCACAGCAAGGGCTTCCTCAGGCTGCCTTTGACCACGGGATGGGAGCGGGGCCGAGCACAGAGCTCGGGGACCAGGCTGCAAAGGCCTGGGGGAGAAACCAGCTCCTTGCACAGCCCCGTGAAATGGCCCCAGTGATGTTTTCTGGTTCATTCAAAGTGAACCTTTGAGGGTTAATGAAGCCTTTGTGGCGTTAACAAAGCCTTTGTGGGGTTACCCTTTGCACACAGCCCAACGAGGATGAGGTTTTAAGGCAGTTACTCTGAGGCCCATGGGCAGACCCACCGGGGGCACTGCTGCGGGACGGGGATCGAGGCGGAGCGGGGACTCCAGCCCGCCCCGAGCTCCAGCAAACCCAGGCTGGGCCGGCGCTTCGCTTCGGTGCTGCCCGTGAGGGTGGCTGAGCCCAAAAGGGCCTCGATACCCCAATGCTACCCCCGATACCCCACTGCTACCCCCGAAAGGCCAGAGCAGGCTCGAAGCCTCTCTGCAGCTGCTGTTAGACCTGGAGCTGCCGGAGAAAATCACAGCCTGCTCCAAAACACAAGCCTGGGAGCGTTCCCAACCTCAAACCCCATTTTCGAGGTCTGGCAGTACCTGCGGTGGAAAAGGACACCAAGAACGAGAGCACAGCAGCTGAATGCCAGGACAGGACCCTCCAGGACCAACCTCCTCCTTGCTCACCCCTCGTGGAGCTGTGGGAGGGCCGAGGCAGGCTCGGCACGGCGCTCATCGGTGGGTGACACCTGCAAGTCCTCGGGAGTGGCCGCAGGGCGAGACGAGCCGGGACGTGGTGTGCAGGAGGGGAGGAGAGAGGGAGAAAGGACGGGGACAGCATCACTGGAGCTGCCTCCCCGCGGGGAGAAACCTCCGCAGTCAAACGCCTCCGACCAGGCCTTGCCACGGCGCCCCCCCGAGAGAGGTCCGGAGGGGGTGGGAAGGGGAAAAAAAAAAAAAAAAAAGCCTCACGCGGCAAATCTAAAACACTTTCATTTTAAATAACAATAATTATAATTAAAAAGAATGGGTGCCCTCGGCTAGCGCGGGGGCGGATCCACTAGCCAACGCGCCATTCCTCAGTGTACGATCCTAGGGAGCGTCCTCGTGGGAGCCGTGAGATCCTGCGCCCCGCCGCCTGGTCTTGTCGCCGTGGGGAGAGCAGGACGGGGGGGGAAATGTGCCCGTCCCAAACCCGGGACGTCCCTTTTTCCTCTGCGGGAGGGAGGCCGGAGTCAACAGCAGGCTTTTTGCCCTCGGAGCCCTGCTGAGAAGCCACCCTCCGCCCTCACCCGCCTCGGGGACGAAGTTCGGCGAGCCGAGGGGCGCCCGGCCGCCTGCTGCCTGCTGCTTTTAGATGAATTTGAAGCATTTCGTCTTGTCATGGGGCAGGCGGGTCTTGAAGAGGACCGAGTCCACGCGGAACTGGGTGTAGAGCAGCGGCATGTACCCGTACACCTTCACGAAGAAGTTGATGCACTTGTGCCGCTCGTGGAAGTGGGAGTCGTCGTGCGAGAGCGCCTGGGGGCACCCGGGGCAGCGGAAAGTCCAGCGGGAGGTCACCTGCAAGAGAGGGACAGGGATGGTCACTGCAGCTGTATTTAAAGTCAGCAATTTGGGGTGCTGCTTGCTGTAGGGACCCAGAGCCAGATCTCCTGAGGGGGCTCTGGTTTTCTAGGGGGGGCTGCAGGGATACCCGCAGACAGCCGGGCTGCCCCTCGGTCTGGGGAAGGGAAAAGCCCACCCCTCGTATTTAGGGCTGTCTCCAAGGCAGCTGGCCTGTGACGGTGACACGCAGAGCTGTAGAGAGCAGCTTGCCAGCAGCGACAGAGAGAGGAATGTTACACACCCGAAATTCATGCCCAAAATTGTGGCGTTTCTTTGCTCTGAGCGGCACTGCGAGTCAAACCCCAGTTCATCCCGGGGACTTGGCTGCTTCTGGAGGCTGTGCTGAGCCTTTGAGCAGGCACTACAGCTCCTCGGGGACGGAGGGGACGTGCTGGCAGCCTCCAGCACAGCGTTTCGGAGATGCCACAAGGACACGGTTTGGCCAGGGCAGCGTGTGCTCCTGCTCCAGGACGGGCGCTGGGTTCCCCCCCGGAGCCTCCAAACTGCTGGGCTGCAGCCTCAGCACGCAGCTGCGCTCCAGACACCAACCAGATCACCGCTGGTTTTTTACTGGAAACAAACTCCCAAACTCCCTACCTTTATGGGAGGCTTTCTCGTGAGGTGAGAGACGAGGAAGTTCATGGCGATGTCCTCGCAGTTGATGTACTCGTCCACCATGTCGCGGATGGCTTGCGGCATCACGTAGGAGTACAGGTAGGCGTAGTACTGCAAGGAGAAGAAGGGGCGGCGTTGCTCGACTTGGGGCCCAAGCAGCATGCGCTGCCTCGGCCCCCTCAGATCTCGCTCTCTTTGCTACTGCACAGTCAGCACGTCACCAGCAGCTGGGGGATCCCCGTCCCACTTGACAGGACAGCTCAGGAAACGAGCCCGCTGTCTTCCCAGGGTCTGTTTGCCCCCCGTCTCCCTTCCCCTAGAGAGAAGCGCGTGTCCCGGAGCCATTTTCAGCCCTGCTCCCTTCCAACAAAAAAAATCAGAGCTTCTCCTTAACAAACAACCCACGAACACGCAAGCTCCGGTTGCTCTAGGAGGGAGAGGAAAGCTCCAGGCTGACCACGGAGGAGCGGCCGCGCCACCTCACCTTATGGAAGAAGGCAGCACCAGTGAGCACCATGGAGAGCTCACACGAGTAGTTGGAGTTGTAGAGCCAGGACTGATGGGGGATGTCCCACGCGTGGTAGCGGCCCGGGAAGCCAACGATGCGGTCCCTCGCCTCTCTCCAGACCCTGCAAACACACCAAGAGCTTGGATGAGGCACCTGGAGGTCAGCACAGCTCTGCCTGAAAACCTCCACGTGAAGTCGGGCACGATCGTGGCCTCGGTGCCAAGGGACCTGCTCCCACCAAGGCGTTGCAAGTGATGGGAATAACTGCATATAAAAAAAAACAAGGAATGGCCAAGATGCACCGTGATTTGGACAACAAAAAAATAATAAAGATCATTAAAATGTGCAAATGTGCTTGAAAGCCACGGGCTGTGAGCGCAGAGCATCGAAGTTGGGTTTCTCTTGTTGGGCCTCTTCCGGAGGGAGGTTCTGGTTGCTTATTTGCAGGGGAGGAAAGTGCCCCCAGCTCATGCACGCGGGATTTTGTAACTCAGAAAGGCTGCTCTGTATGTTTCAAGGAAAGCTAACAAAAAAGGCACGATGGCCCCAAGTCAGTTTCTGAGTTACTGAGAGCGCAGAAAACTGTGAGCTCAGGTGAAAGGGGAGGAAAAGAGGTGGGGAAAGCCAGCGAGATGGAAACCACTGGCTCTGCTTCGGCTTCCTCCAACAAGAAGTCCTGAGCAGCCACGGCTCTGGGCTGGGGGTAACCCACCCTCCGCCCCTAAACTCCCTGGGACTTCCCCCAGGGCTCCATTTCCTCCTCTGTAAGGCAAAAAGGTAACACGAAGCTCTCCTTAGGAAGGCTGCAGAGACGCTGAAGAGCCCGGTGTCTTTAGAGGGCAGACGCCGAACTCCGCTAAATCTTCGTCCTTCGCCCCGAAACGCCGCTGGTCCCCAGGGAATTAAACCACGAGGCTGGCGTGTGAGAGCTCGTTTCCTACTCTGCTCTCAGCTGCAGCTCTCCTCAAGTGAGATCCCCCAGGAGAGCTGCGACGCTGTCAGGAATCGTTAAGACAAACGTCGGTGCCCGCTGTCTGACCTGGGAAACGAAGGCAGCCTCCACGTGCGGGCCTGCCCCAGCTTCCTCGGGAGCTTCGGGGCCGACCTCACGTGTCAGTGCCCAAGCTCAGAGACCTCGTATTACAAGAAACAAGTCCCAGGTGGGAGCCTGGTGGACACGGGAGGGTTTTCCCTTCATCACAAGGTGGAAAGTGGCCTTTTTTTCTGTTTTCCTAGGGTGGAGGCGAGCCGCCACAGCTCCTTTGCCTGCTGAGAGCTTCAGAAGCGGTGGCCGCAGGGCTGCTGGAGTCACCACGTTTCCAAGGGCTCTGGGCGTTCATTACGCTTCCTAACACAGCAAGGAGCAAAGACGGGGTTGTTGTTACGGCCTCGAGTCAAATTAATGAAGCTCCGACATAAGCTGGTAATGAAAAGGGAGTAATTAACACCGCCAGCAGCGGCCCTGGCACCATCCTCCCAGCAAGTGCTCGCTGGCTGAGCTTCCTCTCAATGTTTTGAAAAGCTGGAGCAGAAACTGCTCGCCCCTACCTCGCTTCTCCCACGTCCTGCTTCCACATGGACGTGATGTTTTTGTGACAAAAAGCTGGGTTTCTCCGGAGAAGGGTTTTGGCCGTGCTGCTCGGAGGGGTTTGCTCCCTCCAGCTCACTGCTGAGCGGCACACGGAGCGGGACGAGGCCCCAGGCATCGCGACCCGAAGCAAAGTTCAGACAAAATGCAGTTGTTGTGGGCAGGGCTCAGCCGCCGAGGCACCGGTCTCTTCCCCGGCTGAGTGCGTGCCTGCAGCACGCGAACACAGGGAGGCTTTGTGGGGTCGAGGTGTCTAAAAGCAAGGCACTGGGGGTGAGGCACTTGGAAAGCAGTTTTCATTTGAGGCTCTCTAATCAATAAAGCCTCCGCCAGGTGCTGTGGATAAGTGAAGGCGAATGGAGACCAACGAGGGGGAAGAAAACATCCAGGCTCAGCTAACGAGCCCGTAACGGGGCACGGAGGGGAAGCCAGGAGTCCTGCCGCCTACGCCCCTGCTGGAATCGCTTTAACACCTCATTTCTCAGCTCTCGGATGGAGCCTCTTGGCTTTCCAGGCATTTTGTGCCTTTTTATCTTCCCGGCTCCCGCCCCCAGCCAGCTGCCGGGGGCTCTGGGATTAGCGATCCCCTCACGCCCCAGCCCGGAGGGTTGAGGAGCCAAAACGAGCGGCAGCGCTCCCTCCTCGAGCCCTGCTTGCTCCTCGGCACCTCTTCTGTAGCCAGCAGGAGCCTACGGACCGCTTTCATCCCCCCTGGCCTCGTAATCAGGGAGCTTTTGGCCAGGGGAAAGTTAAGGGATGACGTAGGTGCTGGAGGAGAAGGAGGTGGGAACGGGAGCAACCAGCACTGGGTTCTTCTGCGCCAACATTTCTCTTTTTCATCCTCTAGAGAGAAAAATGCTGAAATAGCTGCCACATCCCAGCATCGCACGGAGCAAACGCTTTGCCCAAGCAATCAAGTCCTGCGGGGGCCGTGACCATCCTGGCCTTGCCAACCTGAAGGATGGAGCGCAAAAGCCTCTTGGATTTGTTTTCCAGTTTTCTTCTTAACATACCCTCAAGAACACTAAGGGAAGGTTATCGAAACTGCAAAAGCCAGAGAGTGAAGGTTAGGAAGTGCGAGCGTGAGGGTTGCCTGGACAACCTGGAATCGGCCCACCTGCAGGCATTAAACAATTCTCACATGTTTCTCCTCCAAGAACTTGAGCTGGAGAGCCCCAGGAAAGGCTGTGCTAGCCCTCGGCCAGGCCCTCGTTTTAACCACGGGGCCACGAGCAGCGCTTGGATGCGGGAAACGTCAGTGTGGGGCTGCAAGCTCCACCCTTGGAGGCCACTCACCGGAACCCGAACATGATCTCATCGTGGCGAAGGTGAGCGTCGTCGTCGATGGACAGGATGGCCTCCGTCTCGATCTCATCCCACGGCAGGAAGCGGTTGTTCAGGCTGTTCTTCTCCGTGCGCACAACCTACGGGACAAACACCAGCATCACAGTGTGCCAACGGAGAAGCTCTCACCTGCCCCGGCAGACCTACGGGCACGCCGTTCCCCGAGCCGCTCCATCATTTTTGTGGCACTCCTCTTGGTGAGCTGAGGGGTGAGCAGTGCCCACAGGGGAAGGCAAAGTGGAGACAACACCGGCGCAGGAATTTCTCCCCCCCCTCTCCCTCTCAGTCTCTTGCCGGACTGGAAGGGCTCTTTGGCAAACCAACGTGGTGCCAGGAGGCACGTTTTGGGATGAAGCTGCTGCTGAGCCTTCACAGAACCAAAAAGGTCAGAAAAGCCCTCCGAAACCATCTGGTTCAACCACCCACCTACCACCGATGTCACCACTGAACCATGTCCCCAAGCACCACGTCCAACCTCTCCTTGAACACCCCCAGGAACGGTGACGCCACCACCTCCCTGGGCAACCCGTCCCAACGCCTGACTGCTCTTTCTGAGCAGAAATGTCTCCTCATTTCCCACCTGAACCTCCCCTGGAGGTTCAGACCTGCTCAGTGCTCCCTCCAGCTCAGCCACACCACAAAACGGGTTTCAGGCCCTCGTGGGTGTCACGCAGAGCTTCTGAAAGAGGCACCATTTCTCAACTCTTGTGGCCACAACCAGTTTCTGACTGCCTGCTTCGCCTCCTGTTGCTGGGCTTGCCCTCTAGTAAGGCTGTGGAGTTATTAAAAGCAGCGCTGATAAATAATTTATCCTCCTGCTTAAGAGCACACAGCACGCCTTTGCCTCTGCTGGTACGGTGGCATTTCCTCCCCGAGGCTGATCTCATTGCAGTCCGGGGGTGTCTGACTCGTGAGGATTAGCAGAAGTTGGACCCAGGCCATCGGAAATGGATTTAATGCTTTCCAGGCAAGGTCCCGCCTGCAGCTCCAGCGGGACCGGCTGAAGACGCACAGAGGACAAGAAAAGAGCAAGAACTGGGGCTGAGCAGCAGAAAACCCTTTCTGCCCCATCGGCACGCTGAGAAATGGCCACGGTTTTGTTTTTAGCAGACTCCTACTTGCTGTGGGTCCTCAATTCAGCTTCTTAGGAAAGATTCGGGTTGTGCATTTGCAAATGTCAAATTATTTCCACTCCCTGAAGCTGCAAAAGGGCAGCACAGAGGGTGGAGAGATCGGTGCATTGGCACGAAACTCTCCCCTAAAGAGAAAGATGCTACAGAGGAGCCAGATGCCTCCGAGACTCGATAAGCACATTCATCACATGAGCACAAGCGAAAGTTAGAAGCAACTTAAAGCTGCTGCCTTTGATGCCTTGTTTTCAAAGGAACTGCCCCAATTTACAGCGCTTTTAGGACGCGGCTAATTGGCATCAGCCATCTAGTCAGTGGCCTCTGTAAATCCCCGCGCTTGCCCCTGGGCGATTGAACCAGGAAAGCAAACGGGGACGTGCAGGCAGCGATTCGAGAAGGGACCAAACCTTCCTCCTGTCTCTGCCCTCCTGGGAGGGCTCAGCACCGTGCCTTTTCCCCAGGCAGGACCGGGTTTTGGTCTCCAACGCACACACCGCATCCCGAGCTGGGGAAACGAGGGCATCGCGTTATTAAGTGGGAAATGTGACTCTTGAGAAAGAGAGAAGTGAACCTTTGGGAAGGTTTTCTTCTTTAATACGAGCGGGTAATCTTGTAAAAACAGGCTGGGGGGAAGGGGAGGAGTATTCGAATTGGGGACTGGAAACATTCCTGTCTCTTCAAAGGTTTTTCTATTTCAGTGGGCCTCGGAAAACACCGGATTTGTCAGGCATGAAATGGATGTTATGGGCGCAAATGCGCTCAGAAACTTATTAGGCTAGGTGAAAAAGGAAGGGTTATTACATCAGCCAAGTTTAAAGAAGTCCAATCCCGAAGTTTTGGGATTTATGGACCAGAGGAGGCGGCCTGCTCACCCTGCAGGACCTCCTCAGGTGATGGAGCAGGGCCTCGAAGCACAGCTCTTCTCTGGAAGATTCTCAGCCTGAGGTGCCATGAAGCTGCTTTGAAACACCATCTCGACAACGTTACTGGGAGATCAAACTTCATGGCACTGGTTGATCTCCAAATGCTTTCTGAAGAACCAGCAGCAGACAGCTGATGGGGTCGGTGGGAGTGAGCCAAGTCACCGAGCCTCCTGAAAGGCCCTACTCACAGGAGCCCCTTCTCAGAGCTGACCTGTGGCCACCTGAGGTGTCTCTGACAGAAAGAAATACCCTTTGAAGACATCAAGAGCAGGGGAATTCCTTTCCTCTGACGAGGAGGAATCCCTCTTCCTCTGTCCTCAGGACGTCCAACCTCAAAGGCCAACCACTGCTCCTCTGAGGGATCCGCCATCAGCTCTCTCAGCAGGCTTCTTCCACACAGGACCAGGCGGTGCCATAACCAAACTCAGTTCTTGTTCAAGCAGACCAAGCTCTCCATCTCTCACCCAGGGCCGTTTCTCCTGCCCTTCCCTCACGTTCATGATGGCTTTCGATCTTATTTCTCAGGGGTTATGAGCCAAGAGCTGTGTGAACACCCACCAAAGGATGTTCCCTCAGACACCGTGAGGCCTGTGCTGAAATGCTGAGCTCCGGCAGGCAGCCACTCACCAGTAACCTTCACCCAACGAGATTCTAGCACTGGGGAGCTCAAAAAATCCCAAGAGCTAAAAGAAAGGCGCACACATTTACCAAAAAGCCACCCTCCCCTTCAGGGAATGGGGAGGCTCCAACCACAGAGCACAGCACCACCGCTAGGACCTTCACACGAACCCCAGCCCCTCCTGCCTCAGATTTTATACTTCTGGCTGCCTTTATCTTGGTTATTTTTGGCTTTTCTTTGGCAATTTTGCTTAAACACCTTTGCCACCAGTGGTATTACCCAGTGTGATGCTTTACAAAGTCGCTACTGTGGCTCCCAGCTCCAAATCATGAGACCCCTCAGCAGTTTACACACTTGGGAAGTTTGTCTTAAAACTGCAAGACATAAAATGCTTCTCAGCACCATACACACCGTATTAGAAACTTCTGTTCCTTTCAGCAAGTTGAGGTGATTTAATTCCACAAATTTCTTTTGACTGAAGAAGCACAAAACCCCAAAACTCAACCCAAACCTGTTTAATACATCCATTTGCTCCTGGTGTTGTTCATGGCCACATTGGCCAAAAAGGTCTTAAAAGCGTTAGACAGAGCTAAAAGCATAAATCTACAGTCTGCCCAGCAAGAGTGCCCCAACCGAGACCAATATTTTCTATTTACATCGAATATTTATACATAAATACAAAAATTCAGTAAAATCAGTATCTTCCAGCAATGTCTAGTGAGGCTTTAAGCCTAAGCTTTAAATCAAGTGTCACATCTAATTTGATGGCGAAAACATGAAGAATGTCCGTGCCCTTGGAGAAATTCTGACAGCTCAACTTAGAGAACCAGATTGATTTGTGGGCAAAGAGCGAACTCTGCAAGAAAGCGGGAAGCTCATTGCTCATGTCAGGAAAAAAAAAACAACAAAAGGGCACCCTTAGGAGAGCCGCATAATTTGGGGAGATAAAGAACGAGTTCTCAGGAAAAGGATCCACTTCCACCGTTCCCAAAGACACAGGGGAAAAGGAAGAAGCAGAGTGTTCCTGCCAGCACAGTCCTCTAGGGCCGATGCAGATTTACAGCCCTCTCAATCCTCTTCTTGGCACCAGCTCTTCAAGTTTGCAGTAAGATCCAGAGAAGCAAGGCACCGGCTGCGCAGGGAGCGCGCTCGAGGGCTGTGCCCTCTGCCTGGCTGCCATCCCAGGGACTGAGCCCATGGACAAACCCCTCCTCAAAATGCACTTTATCCCGATGGCAGCATCTGGGGGTGAACATCCCAACTGAGGACACACCGTACCGCTTCGCATGGCTGAGCCAGAGGGATTTGCAAGGTCAGAACCTCAGAATTCCAGCAGAAGAGGAACAACAAGCGGCACCGGGAATCCCTTTGCCCTTACCTGAAACTGTGCCGTAATCAGGCCACTCATTTTCAACTCAGAGGTCAGACAAAATCCGGATAATCCCCCGATGAAGCAACACGCCCAGCTCAGCCCTTAAGACCTGCAGACTACCAGACACAACAGCACACGAACGCTGAGCTGGCAGGTTATTTACAAGGCAGAAAGGGTTTCCTTCTCAAGGGGGTCACGTGCATGCGTAGTTTCAAGTACACGTGGGCAGGATAAATCATATTTTTTTACCAGGGCTGGCTCCAGCCCCTGCTCCCTCTGTGGTGGAGGCATTGGATCAGGCTCTTGCTTCTCCACTGCTGTGCCCAGGGATGCAGAAGAGGAAGGCAGGCAGCCTGCCCGTCCCAGGAGCAGCACCATCTTCAAAGCTTTTTTGGGAGCACAGATGTCAGGACAGGTTTGCATTGACCAGCCGGAAATCAAGAGGGATGTCGGAGAGGGATGTGGCACGCTGCCAATATCCCTGGCTGTCACAGGAATTTTGGCACACACCTGAAATTCGCCCTCGTAAAGATGACTTCGATCCGGATTTCTCTCGAGCTCCCAGTCATCCTTCCCCATGTAACATGTCAGGGAGCTGCAAAGGGCAGAGCGTGGGCCCAAGGCCTCGCAGGTGCATGCTGCCTGCTCAGCGAGCTGCCAAACCTTCCGTGAAGAAGCCGATGAAGCCACCAGCATCGCCACAGCCACCACCACACATCCCCTGCAGCATTGAAAGCCTCCTGAAAGCACAACACCAAGAGCCCCCGGGCTCAGTCCTGCCCACGCACAACCACCTTCTCCTGCCAAGCCCAACTTCCACCACAAGAAACCCCCCTTGCTCTGCAGAAGACAGAAATCCATCCAAATTCAGCAGCCCCAGCCCTGAACGCCTGAGGACATCGCTCCGGCACGGCACAGGACCTCAGGGCAATCCCGGGGGAGAAACGGCAGCCCCGTGCTCTGAAACACGTGTATACGTGGTGTAAAAGCACCTTCCAGACACATCAAACACCATAGGACTGGCGTTTTGTAAAGAAATGGGTGCTCTTTTGGTTGTGTTTATGATACCTGATGTGTAACTGACTTTAGGGCACAAAAGCGCCATCAGAAAGGTCTCCAAGGTATTTGTTACGATGCCAATCTTCTGCTACCATCCCAGGCATGCTAGGATCCTAGGATGCTGGGATCCAGAAGATGCCAGTGAAGAGGCCTTTTGGAAATCCTCTTCGAGGGATGTTTGTTCAGAAGCCATCCGCCTCCTCTACCTGATGAGACTCTCCTGCTTTTTACGGCTCCCCCTCGGCAATCCTTCACCCTTTTTTTTCCTTCCCACTTTAATCTTCGCTTGTAAAGATGGATTTCAGAGTTACCATTATCCCCTCTCTCACGGATTAATTATCCTGCTGCTCCATCCCCGGTGCTTTCTTCCTCGCCTTGAACCAGTCGCAGCCTTTATGCCCCGAACCAGCCCTGCCGGGCTCCAGGCTTCCGTGCTTTGCTACCTCCGATTCGGAGGTGTTCCCAAGGTTTGGATGAAAAAATTTCACGGGCTATTTCAAAACTCACCTCCAGAGCTATGAGAGAGCTTCACTGGAAGGGAATTCAGCTGCGAAGCTACCCAAAGGCTGCGTGCAGTGCACGCAAATTGGCAAAACAGATGCGTTTTTAAAATAGGCGTAATTAAATAACGCAACATAAAACCAAACGTAAATCACCCCCCGGTGAGAACAAAAGCCCACAGGAAGGTACTAGTGGAAATCCCTTTTTAAAAGCGATACGGCGGCCGGGCACATCATCTGTGCCAACGCTTGGGCTCTCTTTCAACCACGCGAGCGGTATCCGTGGGCTGCTCATCTCCGAGCTGAGAAAACAGCTTGCGATACAAATAAAACCGATTATTTATTCATTTTCATAGGGGCGCAGCTGTCACTTGGTTGGGAGGAAGCTGAGGGAGAGGCGTACTTATTTTAACATTAAAGAGATTTAGATCCTCGCTTATTTTGATTCTCCCCACGTGTCCCTGTTAGGGGCTGCGCAATTAAAGATGCGCATTGAATTGGTGGCCCGCCTTGATTTATTTACGATTATTTGCAATTATTTGGCTCCGAAGAACATCCTCGGGACAACATGCTTTAAATACCTCACAGGTTTTCTCCCCTGGTTATTATTTTTTTGCAATTAAATGGGCACTATCCGAAGGCACGGAGCTCCAGCAGGCGAGCGAAGTGTTTCTTTATCAGTGCTCTTCCGAGCCCAGACGTCACAAACCTGCTTCCACCTGGCAAATCCCCTCCGGGTATTCAAGGCTGGAAATTCGGGTGAAGTTATTCTGCTTAGGAGCAGCCCTGGAGATCACAAAACATGCTGGAGAGACCGGGGGCGGCAGCAGGAGCGGCTGCACCCTGATTTAGCAAAGCTCAAATGCAACTAGTTGGCTTTGCTAAGACAGAAAGGCAAACAAGTCAGTATCTACATGCTGTACCAGCTCTCGGCCAGGTGTCTGCTGCAATTTCAATGTGGTGGTGTTTAATTGGATTGCAAAATTAGCATCTTACCAGGCGCTGGCTGCTGCTGTGAGGGTTTGCGCCTCTCCTGCTGCCCGCAGCTCCTGCAGGAACCCCTTGAAGGAGGCCACGTGCGCCCTGGATCCAGCTTTCTGCAGGGAGGACAGCGATCCTACCACCTCAAGTGTGCCAGTGGCGGTGCCAAAACACTCGTGCTAACAACAGGAATAGGTTCTTCGAAAATTCTCTGCTTTTCTTCAGCCTTCATTTTTACCCTTTCAGTCTTCAAGCTTCTGGCAGCCTCCCTGTTCGCCCCCCCCGATAAATTTTTATTTGCACTACAAAACCCAGCCCAAGGGGAAGCTTTCTCCTGCTGTGAGGTTCCCAAGCCGTAGTGGGAGCTACCCAAAAACAGCTTTCCAAAACCAGGCTGGTTAGGTAAGAGCAGCTCGGGAACTGACGGGCACACTGCCAGGGAGCCTGGGAGCGGAACCATCCCTCTGCTTCAGTTTGAAGCCCAGTCGGACGCCTAGGAGTTAGCAGTTTGGTTCTGCCAGCTCACAAAGGAAGCGACTGGGAAAACCTGGCCTGATTTTGGTAAAAATATTCGGTGTTCCTGCCTTGCCTTCCCAGCTGCGCCACGTGGATGGAGCACTCGGCACAGGGGTGTCGGGAGCTGTTCGGGGCCAGGTACAACCTCAAACCAACCTCAGCCTCCCTTGGAAGAGCCATACTGGAGCTAAAGAAAGGTGCACAAACTATAAAGCCTTACTAAAGCAAGCAAGAAAACCCCAAAACTTTTGAAGTATTGAAGTCCAGATCGCTCTCAGCCCTTCACTCTTGGGAAAACCCTGCTGGAGAGCTCAGGTACTTCGAAATTCATTGGAAAAGACACGTTGCTGGTCCCTGGGACCGCGCCGAGAAGTCTGGCAGCAAATGGACTGGGAGCTCAGGGATGGATCTGAGAGAGGCTGTCACATCCCATCTGCAAGACGGAGAGCGTGTAAAAAATGAGCACAGCAGTTGAGGAGTCCCCTCGGGGCATCCTCTTCTTGCCAAGCCATCAGCTGCTGCGCAATAGCAGGTCACCAGCCATAAAGGGAAGAAAACACACCAACGTCCACTTGGAAGGTAAGAGGAACGCACAACAGAGAGCGAGAGCATCTCCAGTGGAAGGGGAAAGTGCTGGCAACCCAAGGGATGCTGTCCCAGGGGATTACTGGAAATATCTTTTTTCCTACTCACAAAGCGAGGCAGAGCTTATCTTTCCACCCGCTGCTCTCCGGCTGATAGCCTGGCTGCTTTAATTAACAGAGCCTTCCGTCAGCGCGAATCCTCGGCGGTGCTGCACCATTACTCCTTCAGCAGGTTCCTTCCCTTTCTCCGAGGCATCCGTCAAGCGGGATTTCCACGACGGCGGTGAAAACGAAATGCCCGGCCAAGCAGGTGTGATTATTTTTAAAATTGGGTGAAGTCGGCGTGTCTCAGCAGCTCAAGCACGTTACGTTGAAGGATGCTCGAGGACGTTCGGCCCCGAGAAGCTGCCGTGTCCCATCCTAGATGCTCTCGTGCAGACGTTCCCATCCGGGGGCAGGAGGTATCAGAATGAATGTTTTTTCTCCATTCGTGGAGGGAGGAGCTGGGGAGAGGCCATCCACAGCTCACAGAGCAGCTGTTGAAAAAGCTGGAAGCAAATCTGGTGTCGAAGCAAAGCCATGATGCCATCAGCTCTGCGGGCAGGTTATTCTTTGAGGAGAAGGGGACTGGGGATAAATGGTTACGGTGCTGGGAGCAGCGAGCACGAAGAGCGCTCGGCCCTGCGCGGCCACTTTTGGCTTCCAGGTTCACTCCAGGCTAAAAGCTTTCCAAGGACATCAAAGATGAGAAAGTTGAGATCTCGCCGGGAGAGTTCTGATGGGTCTGGTCTGGCTGAAACGACGACAGCGTTGTGCCAGCAAGTCTGTCCTCAACCCCATTACCTAGCGACCAGAGCTCTTTGCTGTAACGTTAGAAGACAAGAACTAGCAAATCCACGCCGCGGTTCAGCAATCAGCAGCATTCCAGCTCTCGTTTTTCTCCAGGACGAGCACGGCTCGTGCAGAAAAGCAATTTCCCTCAGCTCGAATATCAGGGAACGGGCGGGATATCGCCCCGAATGTGGTCAAATAACAGGCTGGGAAGGAAGGACCGCCACGTAGTAGCAATTACAAAGTTCACATCGATTAGGCATGATTGAAAACAATTCATTTTTTAAAATCTTTCCACCTGTTTCCAGCAGCCTGGACTCCAGGCAATTCGCACTGAAGCTCCAAACGTCACCTCCCTGGCCAGGATGCTTTAAAAATTCAGTGTTGAGCACGAAAACCCATTTACTTTTCCTGCACGGACCTCAGAAAATTCAGACTTCAGTTCAGATCAGCGTCCAGACAGCCGAAGACTTTGGTGAACTGTTTGGATCTGAAAAATGTTATCTGGGAGGCCCGAGAACGGCTTCACCAGATCTCCCATCTCTCTGCTGCTAATAAATCTGGGAACAGGCAAAACCACCTTTCTGCAGCGTTTCCGTGAGACGTACAACTTCGTGCTTTAGTGGGCAGGCGTCATTTTCTGCTCGCTGTGCCTCAGTTTCTCTCCAGCTTATTTCCAGCATCCCCCTGCGTGCTGCTCACGGCCTTTGTCCCACATTTAACAGCCCTGGAGGAGGGGAATCCGGAGTTTATTTCAAGAGAAGCGAGGAAGCAGCAGCCGTCAGACGGAAGGGAGAGATTCCTCGTGGGGTAAGGGGTAAAAGGGTCCAGGAGATGAACAACTTGTGGCTGCTGCGCCACCGCCAGCTTGGGAATAAGTTACCGTCTACCTGAGAGCTGGAAGGTCGCTGCCGATCGATCCCGATGAGTTTGGGGAGGCCTCTCTGAGCTCCATCGGACATGAAGGAATAAACGGAGTGATGAAAACCTCTCTCCTGCTCCCCATTTCTTTCTCTGCCCTTGTATCCAGGCGTTACCTTCCTCTTTATGACCTTGGTGTCCTAATGCCTCGTGAGGTCCCTCCTGTTCCAGCAACCACCACAGGTTTTTCTTTGCCCCAGCTATTTAATACCCAAATTCGGGAGCTCAGGGACTGCAGAAAACAGAAGGCAAAAAGAGGAGAGGAAACGCCTCAGTTCTGCCCCCAGCTTGTTCCCCAGCAGGGAATAATCTGCTGCTTAAACAGCAGCGGCGTATTGCAAGGGGGTGGGGGTTAATATTCGGCGTGCAAATCCCCGAGGAGTCGGGCTGCTTGGTACGTTATCGGCAGGCGTTCACGCCTCGCTGCACCTTGGCTTGGGCCCCGCAGGGACAAGCATCTGGATTTCGGCAGCACAGGTGAACCGAGCAGCAAGTCTGCTTAAGAAAATGCTCGGAGAGGCAGCAAGCTCCGAGGGGTGGGAGAGGTAAGGCAGCTGGCGGCAGCACGCGGGGCTCCGCAGGCAGCAGGTGGTGCTACGAACCCGGCAGCGGCACAGGAATATTCGTCCTGCCTCAGAAAAGGGCTCGCATGTATTTTTTAACTCAGGTACCTTTGCTACGCCGCTGCTGAAGGCGATGCGCTGGCTGGGTCCCATTAAACCCACGGGGGTTTTATTCCCCTCCGACGCACGCTCCCCCTTGTCCTGGCCCAGGGCTGTTCACCCCACTCCAGTTTGCTCGAGTTACCGGTGTCCAAGAGCTGCTGGTGCCCGAGCTGCTTGCAAAGTCGGCTCTGCTCTCCCCAAAAAACCAAGCACCAAGTCGGAGGACAAGCGCAGGCGCTGACGCTGCAGACGTGGCACACTACAGCCGGCCGCTACAGGGCTCTGCTCCTCATCCTCCGAGCTAGAAACATCACCTGGGAGCCCCCCGTGCTCCTGCCGGGGACATCCCAGGGCAGATTTGAGGATTTCTGGCAGCAAATCGAAGGCATCAGTCTTTCAGCAGAGGGCTCAGCACAGGACAGCTGTAAAACGCTGCTCAAGCAGAAGCCAAGTCCTGATGGCATTTTCCCCCCGGGCTGCTCCCGCTTACCCGGTGCCATTTCAAGGGGCAGCTCTGCACATTTCAGCAGCAGTGCTGCTGGATTCGAAATCTTCCCAAGACGATTCCTTTTCAAGCAAGCAGCTGAACTGAATGAGCTTCCTCAGCCGGCCACCAAGCCAGCAGAATAGGACACGACGCCACCGGAACCGGCTGCGGAGATCAAAGCTAGCCACTCACCCCGTAACAAAGCTGAAGGAAAGGATTAGTCACTGCCGAAAGCCGCAGGAGCTGGCACTGGCAGTGAACCCAGGCAAATTGCTCGTAAATGCCTACAAGCATCCGCAACCCCGGAGGAAGAGGAGAAAGCAAACTGCCGCGGGGCTTTTCCAGCCGTGGCTCGTCGCCGAAGGAGCCGTGCGCCACGGAAAAGAAAGAAGAGTCTGAAGTTCGGGTTATTAATTCTGAGAACATGAGCACAGGTTATGAAAATATCGTTTTGGGATGAGCACGATGTAGCCTATGGATCCACGGGTCTGCCCATCCTATGGGATTGGGGGCTGTGCCCCAGGCACGATGCCAGCACCCTCTGCATAATCCCAGGGCTCCCCACAGTGAACCAAAAACCAGGCAGGCATTCCTAGGGCAGGGGGAGAGCTGCCACACGGGCTCAAAACAACACAACCAGATGATCCTGATCCAAAAAACCCTCCTAGCAACACGCCCCCCTCACCAGGTCGGTACAAAAACCTCAATTAGCAGCTCATGAGGACAAATTTTGCTTGTCCTGTGCCCGACAGGCTCCAGAAGAACGGGGTGGTTGGAGGGTGTTTGCACGCGGGTCACCGACGGCCCCAAACTTTCAGGTGTCACCACCTCTCCCAGCCAACACATCGATGGATGCAATTACGGCACCGTCAGCATTGAGTTGTGAGCAAAAAAAAAAACCACAAGCCCCGAGAAATAAAGACAGAACGTGAAAAAGTGGCAAAAATGCATCTTCGACCTGTTTAAGAGACAGACAGACCCGAAGATGCTGGAGTCAGATGGAGGAGGGTGCATGGATGGGGCCAAGTTTTTTATTTTTAATTAAGATTTTAACCAAATCAGGCCCTCCTGAGCTCAGTCCTCCCTTCCTGGTCTCCAGGGCGCGACCAACAGGCTGGGAAACGCGGCGAGGGAAAAGCAGGCGCGGAGTAGGGAAGGGGAGGACGCTGAGCTCTCCGTTTGCTTTCCTGGCTCAGGCTGCAGTCCTGGGGGGCTTTGAGTAAGTTTCTGCAAGGGAAATGGATAATTTAATTGCTGCATTAGAGGATCTGTGGCTGTTTTGAGTGCAAGCTGCTCCGGACTTTAATCAGCTCGCTGTTGGGGCTTTGTGCTTTCTCTACCGAGCTGAGGGCATACGCAGCGCCGGCAGCCTTCTGAAATACATCTTAAGCGAGTCTGGCTGTCCAGAGACTTGGTTTGCAGGATTAAAACCAGACTAGAAAGAAGAGAAATGACCCCTGTTCCCTTTTCCCCAGTCCGTGCCCTGCTCAGAGCCACACGAAGGCACTGAGCCAGCTGCGGAGGAGCTGAAACCACGCACCTCGGTCATTCAGCGTCGGGCTGGGCACGCTGCTACGCCAAAATTGGGCTGAGGAGCACAAGCAAGTGCCCCGCAGGCAGCAGAAACCTGCAGCACACCGGCGCCTGAGCGCAGGGAAAAGCGCAGCGGGATGGGAATCGTCTCGGGTGCATCTTATTACCGTCTGCGTGGGCTGCCCGGGTGGTTTCCGCAGCGTTCTGCCTCGTTTGTTTCCCTTTGCTTTAATTCGTGCGGATGAAAAAGCTGCCAGGGAACTGCAAAGCGAAGAGCGAGGTTCTCCTGTGGTCACCTGGATGTTATTTAGAAATCCTCAGCACGGAGAGGCTGAGCGGGGAAGGTGGAAGTCTCTGTCCCAGGACCGAGCCAGGTCTTCTCCTTACGGACTCAGTCTTCATTCCGCTGCTGGAAATCCTTCCAAGGTTAACGCAGGAGCCACAGCCAGTTACCCCTTATCACTCAAACCCGGGTGCAGTCTTTCTGCCTGCTCAGAGCAGAGATTTAATCCCAAACCCTTCTCCCTTTTTATCCCCAAGAAGGACAGAAACAGCAGGAGCACTCCCAGCGAGGCGCACGCAGGAGAGCTCCCACCCTGCCCGAACCTGCTGGCACCAGAAGCAGGCACCGGGTGGCCCGGGCAGGCTTTAACTCCTTGAGGCTATTTCAGCTTTGGCAGATGTCACAGCCATCTCCAGGGACAACCCATTGCCGAGGTCCAAAAGCCAGCTCAGAAGGTAAGGGACGGCCGAGACGTCGCTGATGGCACGGCCGCGGCGACGCTCTCCGGGCTCTTCTGTTTGCCAGGTTCACCCGGGGAAGTGCTACAGATGCAAACACTTGCGGGAAGGAAGCTTTCAGGCTTGCACAAACAAGAACACTCGTTTGGAACCTTGTTTTTTTTTCTCCTTAATGTGAGATGGGAACAATCTGCACGGCACAAAGGCACTTCAAACTCGAGGGCAATCCATCTACATCTGTTCTAAGGGAAACCTTGAGTGACTCCACACAGCTTTACAGCGCATTATATCCGCACCCAGCTCAGCACAGGACCAGAATATGTTATCATGGACTCCCGTGCAGCTAAGGAACCTTGCTGGTTTAGCTACTAAATGCTGCCACAGCAAGAAATCTATACCGAAATAAAATTTTTAAGAAATCCAATATATTCTGTAGCCCTGTTTATCTCATTATCCACGGAAGAGGCAAAGAGCCAACGCAGCTTCAAGCTCTGCTCTTGCCCAGCCCACCAGGGAAAAGGAAACCACGTAACGTGATTCTTAAATCCCAAAGCACTGAGTTTCAAGGAACTACGGCAGAATCGGGGAATCACCGAACGCCCCGAGTTGGAAGGGATCCACAGGGATCACAGAATCATGAAGGTTGGAAAAGCCCTCCAAGATCACCTGGTCCAACCATCCCCCTCCCATCAATGTCACCGCTAAACCACGTCGCCAAGCACCACGTCCAACCTTTGCTCATCGAGTCCAACCTAAGGTCAAGCCAGGCTGAAGGAGGAAGCACAACTCTTCTTCATGCATCCTGCCAGCAGAAAGCTGCCCAGCAAAAGCACTAAAAAAGTCTTTCACCAGCTCCAGGAGCACCTTGGTGGGACTTGTGAGGCACCAAGCAGGCGGCTCAGGGACGTTACGGAGAATATTTGCTACACAAGGATACAGCACCGCTTGAAGATCTGAGAGAATTGGATATTCCCCATCAAAAGACGCTTTTTTTTTTTCCCTGCGAGGAGATGAAACCCACAGCTTTGTAGTTGCTTTCAGCAGCAGCAGCAGCTGAAGGGGCTGTGTTTCTTACCACTGCCTGCTGCACCCCGCGTCTCCGCTCTGCTCCCCAGGTCCTTGCTGCGGTGGCATTTAGGACATGTCACTGACGAAGCCGAGGCAAGTTTTCCTACCGTTGTCATGCCAAACCAGGGGGCACCGTATTGAGGAGTACTTACAGGCCCCCAGCACGATCTAACCAGCCGGTCTGGAGGAGGACGAGCACGTTGCGAGATGGATGCCTGGAGGCTGCAAAGGGTTAGGGCTCAAACAGGGGATCCTGAGAGCCCGAGGCTCTTCTAAAGCATGGCATGGAGAAAAACTGTGAGTGCGAAAGGCTTGCGAGTGTCAAAGTCCCCCCAAAACAAGCGGGACCTCAACACAATAGAATCACAGAATCACAGAATTTCTAGGTTGGAAGAGACCTCAAGATCATTGAGTCCAACCTCTAACCTAACACTAACAGTCCCCACTAAACCATATCCCTAAGCTCTACATCTAAACGTCTTTTAAAGACCCCCAGGGATGGTGACTCCACCACCTCCCTGGGCAGCCCGTTCCAATGTCTAACAACCCTTTGGGTAAAGAAGTTCTTCCTAACATCCAACCTAAACCTCCCCTGGCGCAACTTCAGCCCATTCCCCCTCGTCCTGTCCCCAGGCACGTGGGAGAACAGACCAACCCCCACCTCGCTACAGCCTCCCTTGAGGTACCTGTAGAGAGCGATAAGGTCGCCCCTGAGCCTCCTTTTCTCCAGGCTGAACAAGCCCAGCTCCCTCAGCCGCTCCTCGTAGGACTTGTTCTCCAGCCATACAAAAGAGACCGGAGGAAAAAAGGCATCAGCGTCCATCAACAGAAACGTGTTTTTCTTGCACAAATAACACCCATTAGTGACTCCAAAGAGAAGCATCCCCAACTCTTCAGCTCCGGAGGAGTGCAGGGTTTTGAAGCAGACACAAAACGAAGACTTTACAGAACTCAAGCATTCAACGGGACTAATGTGAAAGATTATTTCGCAATTATCCAAGCAATTTTCTCTCCTCATTGTCCCCGGACCATAAGGGTTTTTAAATGTGAGCAGAAGGATTTATTCATCACAATAATAATAAAGCGAAATATTAAATCGATGAATCTCCTTGCACGAAGCATAAAGCTCACGTTGCTATTAAGCCTAGTGGCGTCCTGTCACATAAAGCACACGCAGTTTGCGTACCTAAATACCGTCTCCCTCTTTTATTTTTCCCTTCCCCAATTTGTAACGCATTATCCTTCCATTCGTCCTCTAAACATGACTGGATTCAAACAGCGCGGCGCTGCTTCTTGTTACTGCCTTTATGCTTGTGCTCTCTTTCCGAGGGCAACTGGAGATTTATGTTTAATATCGATCACTAACAGCGCCCGGTGCAGAAAGTCATGCAGAGACTACAGAGAAGTCCTAAACCAAAGAAATAAATATTAATTAAGGGAGAATTCGCTCATTAAAAGCAACGCTGCCAATATGCAAGGGAGTAGCTGGGCACCAGAAGGCACATTGGTCTTTCAGGGTGTCAGTTCTTCTGTTTGGCTTGGAAGAAATCAGCCCAAAGCTGACCCAAACTCACTACGACAGAAACTCTCGTGGTTACTTTGGTCTTGGATTATGTTCTCCCCCCTTTTCCCTTCTCTCCTCCCTCGTAATACAACACGATAAATGCCCTTGGAGGCCCTTACCGCACAGCTGCAGCGCGTCCCTCTCTTGTTTTTGTAAAAGATTTATCAGGTAAGGCGCAGCAACAGCCACTCTTTAGATATTTATAAGGTGCCACCTGTCCTCACAGTGTGACACTTGAAGTGCCTGAGCAAAGATTTTCAGTAAACAGGAATCTCTCACCCTTCAGCCCTGAGACTCACAGTGGGCTCCATGCACGCGATTGTTGTTTAAGGGCACCAAGTACCTGGCACCGCAAAGACCCCACACTTTTACAATTCAGGCTGTTCTGCATATTACCTCCTGCAGCCCGTAACACGGAGCCTGCAGGCTGTCTCCCACGATGCCAATTCATCTCGCCCGTGTTCACCCACCTCTGAAGTCACGGAGAGAAACGAGCCTTTCTAGAAGACAAGCCACGGCGTCCTCACGCGGGCGCCTAAAGTGGGTCAGCTGAGTCATACCTTTCATCTCCCCGTTTTTCTCCACGATAAAGAAGCCAGATCAGGTACAGGCATCCGCAAGGATGCGAGATGAATGCTGTCCCAGATGACTAAGCCGAGCCGACACTCTTCAGAACAGCTCCAACCAACTCCACCACACAACCCCCCCGGGAAACGAGACCACAGGGTCTACGTCTTTCTTACCATGATCGGGACGCCAATGTCTGGCCACAAGAGATCCTCGGAGGGAAGCTTGGGAGAGTTCCACACTACCACCACTTTATTTAAGTACGGGAGACCATTGAGCCTTTCTAGGGAGTTCATCAACACTTCCTCCCGCTCATACGTTAGCATCACGACCGTGAACTGCTCCCGGGGGACGTTGCCACCCAGAGCAGCCTGGAACTCCTTCCCAGAGCCACCTGCTCCTCCACCTATGGGTCGAAATCCAGTCCCAGACCCTAAAAACTTCGCTTCCGATGGTAAAACAGGGTCAAAGGGAGTATAGGGGAAGAGGTGGAAAGGCCCTGGAGCGGAATTCCAATTCCTGTAGATGTCCATTGCGGTGAGGGTGAAATTGCGGAGATATTTGGGAGATGCATAGGGTGGTTCGGTTTCCACAGGCCCCAGGTCCAGGTCACCGTTGTCTGCCATGTTGGGGTCTGTGCCAGCAGCTTTGCCCGACCGGTGGGGGATCTCCACCGCAGTTTCTTCTCGGATAGGAGCGGCCGGGATTTGGATTCGAGTCCTTATGATAGCTAAGACTGTGCTGAAAACATTGTCGGAGGTGGAGAAGTAGGTCTCCCACAAGAAGCGGCCCTGCCTCCTCATGGCGAGCAGATCGTTGTCAGAAATGCTTCTCAGAAGAAAGTGCACTTCTGTGATACGTGGCTTTGGTATGATTAAGGCTGCCTCGTTCCACCGGATCACATCGTTATAGGGTAGCTGAACTTGCTCTCCGAGAATCACCGGGATGGCTCCGACTTCCAGAGCCTCGAACAGTCTCATGGCACACCCAGCGGAGATCACTAAGCGGGTGTCCCCCGGGGTGATTATCAGTGCAAAAGTAGATAGCTTCAGTAGCTCTAGTCTGTCGTCCCTTTCTCCACACAGAGCCCACTCAGTGGGCAGACTCGCCTTAGGCTGGTTCTTGCACGTGAACTCCACCAGAACAAAGTCCAGCTTGCTGTCCTGAACGGCCTTCAGGGTGGTAATGATGCGATCGTCGTAGTCAGCTGGGGCATTGCCTTCTATCTCCTCCTCGAAAGAGCGAACCTCTTGCAAGCTGGATCGGAGAGACTCAATCTTCTCCCCCTGAAAACTAAACAGGTATTTACGCTTGACTGGCACCTGGGGCGGGATTTCTAGGAAGTTGGGTTCAGACATAGCGTGGACCAGGGGCGATACCACAATATCAAACCCTGGTCGGTACTGCACGTCATAAAAGGTGGACTGGGCAATCATGGCACGCCCCGTGCTGATGTTGTAAATAAAGTTCTGAGTTTCCGATTTCCTTGATAAGTTGATGATGAGATGGTTATGTCCGTCAGTCCTCCAATAGGGCAAAGAGTGCAACTGTTGCTCTAGTTCAGTAGGTTTTGGCATTACGGGCTCTTGCATTTCCCCCACTAAAATTATATACACACAAGCAATATTTGCATTTTCAGTAACATAAACATTAGTTCTGACAGTCGCCTCAAAGGCTTGTTTAATTAAAGGGTCTAAGGAGCTACCAAAGGGGTAATCGTCACTGTTGTAGACGTAGACTGGAAAGCCAGATGTCAGCGGGCACCGTGAGTAGTCAAAGCAATTGTGCAGCCTGCAGTTCCGGTTGGATTTTGGCAGGGGGAAGGTCACGTCGTCTTTGTCTGGCAGCAGCCGGATTGGCAAGGAAAGCTTTGGCTGGTTCTGAGCCATCAGTTCTTTGTAGGAATGCTCGGTCTGGCTGATGACATTCTTCAGCTGCAGCAGGTCCTGCTTGGCGTTTTCAATGCTCTTTTTGCAGGCCTCGATCTTCAAGTTGAGCTTGGCGATCTCGCTGTTGAGCTCCTGCCGCTTGGCCTCCAGCTGGAGCAGCTCCTCGCTGACCGACTCGCGGATGCGGCACAGGTCTTGCACGTGCTTCACCTCGCACAGCTCGTTGCCGGTCCGAGGGCCGAAGATGCGCTTGCCGGCATCGTCCGCGTCGTCGATGGTGGTTAGGTAGTAGTGCGCGATGAGGGGAAAGAAGACGAGGATAATGAAGAGGGTGAAACTAAGCCAGGTGAGCCGGATCCGACTGGACCACCTCAACAACCACGGCTGGCCTCCGTTCCCCACTCCCCCATTCCGCAACATCGTATAGCCAGTCATGAGTTCAAAAGTCACCGCATGCCCAGTCACGTTGGATCAGTAGCCATAACCAAAACGGGTTTTTACAGCAAGTCTCTGCAAAGAAGGGTTACTGTGCCTGCTTAACGAGGAGCCAATAGAATGGGAATTTCATCGTGTCGCGACGACGGCTCTCCCGCAGTCTTTTTGTTGCCGCCGCGGCTTTCGATCCCGTTAGCCTTGCTCGCCGACCTTCTCACCCACCCCAGCCCACCCTCGGTCTGCGGGCGAGTTGCTGGAAGTGTCACAGCGTTGTCATGGCGATTCAGAAGTCTCAGCCAGCAGGGGAAGAACACAACGGGCTCAAGCCAAACTCCACCGCTGCTCTCGACATCCTGCGTTACCATGCGATGAATATGCAGAGGCACTAGCCATCGTGGAGGCCGAGCCAGGAGAGCCTCGTAGGAACGTCAGTCTCTCTCATCGCTGCTGCACGGCTGATGCTCTGCCATTCCTGCAAGAGAACAGGCATACATTCAGACAGTGCCAACAAAACAACCCCGCAGCGACCTAAGACGATGCTAATTTTTAAAAGCAACTGGCCTCTCTTTCCCAAGAGCAACCTTTGTACGTGTTCAGCATCTCTGGGGATAATATCAGTAAACCTGAGAAGGTGATGGGATTCATTAGGTGTGCCCACGTGGCTCACGCTGAGCACTCTGCTTTTCATTAGGGCTGCATGTTTCAGTGGCCAGACCACAAAATCCCAGCCCTTAGATCTGGTTTCCTTTTTCTCCCACTTTCTTGCTGTGAAACTCTGGAGAAGCTGCTTGACATCTGCGAGTCCCTGTCCCCTCACGTCCAAAGGGGACACTTCTGATGTACGCCTGCTCTGCCTACCCGCCTCTTCATGGCATGTTGTGCTCCGGGGACACAGCAGCACTGGGAATTTGTACTGCGGAACTGAGCGCAATCACTATTGTTCTGCTCTGGTGACTAGAGCTGATGAGGAATTTTTAGATGAAGTGTTTTGCTTTCATTTCCTGCTGGAAAATTTCGATTCATTGCCACTGAAAGTTTAAAGGGAACGTACTCACAGCGGTTGCGACCACCTCTGCAGGCTCACTGCACGTGAGATAAAACTTCTGGTCAAAACTGGAAAAAGGGCTCCTGTCTGTGCTGTCCATCAAAGCAAGGATGCTGGAGTTAGGATCTGCGTGGCACCATGCCACAAAAGTGTTATCAGCTTGCTTAGATAGGCCCTTCTCGCTTGGAATATTGCTGTGGCACTGAATTAGGAGAATGGCGACCTAGAATTTGCATGAAACACAAGGATGTGGCCAATCCAGCACCAAGCCTTGGCCAGGTGATTCTGTTGCCACTAGAAACTTCCCTTCCTTTTTATTAGTAGCATCTGAGCTCTCCACGTCTCTGGGATATTTTTCCTACACTGGCCTTCCCACATCACCGATGAGGACACCTCGGGCACGGTGGCAATTCTTGCGCAGCCTCACGAGAAGCTTACTCATTTCCGCTTCGATATTTAATTAAAGTCACCTACAATGGTGACACAGTCATTTTGCACGACAGTTGTGTCGTGCTCCCCTCATCTCCTCATCGAGAAGCAGCGGGAGGAAGGCGAGGAAGCAACCTGCAGCTAAAACGCAGCTCTGAAAACCTGCCAAAGCAAGCCAGAAGTTCACCTTAGAGGAGCAGAGAGAAGTCGGGAATAATTTTTCCCCGCAGTACACAAGTCGTGTCAGAGGAATAAGCTGAAGATTTGACTTCAACCAGGAAAAAAATGTAAGCAAAGGGAAAGTAGAGGACTAAAAACGCCCAATTCCTAGGCCCGATTTGTGACAGGGCTCTGTGCTGTTGGTAGCGTAACGCCGCATGGTTGAAGGAGAATTTCCCCCTCGCCCCCACCCACCCAAGCACGACCCCCAGTTGGGAACTGCACAGAAGCTAAAAACGAAAGCAGCTTTTAAATCCACAGCATCGTCTGGCAAACGCCACTGGGGCAAATCTCAGAAAGCTGGGCGGATAAAAAGGGCTAAAAAGTCAGGAAAAAAAAAAAAAGGAAAAAAAAAAGAGGAAATCAGCTTTCTCCGATCTTGGCAGCGCCGTCGGTGCGGGCAGATGGGGGAAGGCTTCGGCTCTCCTGGCAGAACATTTTCATGCTGCTCTCTGCACACCAGCCTCCATTTGCTGGGGCTGCGAGAGGCTGGTGATGAATGTAAATCCCCAGCTCTGCTGCGCGGGGCTGGCACTCAGGCACAGGGAGCCCTGGCAGACGCAGCACGCTTGCATCGTGCCGCCGGGACCACTGCTCTACACCAGCAGGATTTTTAGCACGCACCGGCGTACAAAGCAGCCGGGCTGACTGAAGGCAAAAAGAAGTTTTTAAGGTCTGTATTATTTATATTTTTTGAAGCTCTCTCCAGGAAATGAAGGCCGTGCTGTCACCGTCCGTGCGGGCCGGTCAGTCCCCGCAATTTTCAACGCTGTCTCGAAAGGGGCCGCGAAGATCCTAGAACTGCTACCAGCTTTGTGCAAACAGCTGGCCAGGAGATGAGAGCCGCTCTGTTAACACTTCTCCTGAGGGAGATGCCAAAGCACGTGCTCACCGGAGCGGCAGCGAATCTGAAAACCAGCTCGACTTCAAGGCACACAGGGGAAAACCAGCTCCGCTGTTCTCTTCTTTGGGGGTGCCGTGGATTACATGCAAGGTGCTCAGACACGACAGAATGAAGGGAACATAAATGCGAGCCAAAAAGACAGAGGAGGTATGTGCCTGTGCTGCTTTCCCACAGGCCAGAGGCAGCTGCAGCCCCCCTGGAAGTAAACACAGTCCCAGAGGTTATCAGTTTAGGTTGTATCTAAACCTTGTTCCATTTCAGCAGCTCTGCCCGTTTATGAGCCCCAAACAGCGGTGAAGTGGCAAACTGGACTCCCTAAAATGGCAAATGGCATCCCTGGAAAGCTAAATCCAGGCCATCACCCCACACACGATCCTCTGCAGCTGTTCTGCCATCTAATCCTTCCGGTGGCTCCTCTGGTCCCTCTCCTTCAGCTGACACAGAACAAACCGTATCCTCCTGACCTAAAAACGTGGGCTGTGAATTAAATAAAAAATAATCCATATGCTCAGAAACCTGAAGCTGACAAATGAACTCTGCTGCTGGCTTAGAGAAGACCACACAGGAGAGACTAGAGGAGGCTGGGGAGGGATTTGAAATGCAACATGCGTGGCTTGGGATCAGTTAAAAGTATTGACTGTCAGCATGAAATATGTGCTGGTGATAAAGAAAGCACTTCAGTAACGAAGGAGAGTCTGGAAGAGTCTCTAAGACTTTATTCCTATCAAGTAGATAGAGCTGGAGGTTGTAACATGCTGTTATTGGGACTTAAAATGAAAACCCAATCTGTGGTTTTACCAAGAGAGACTTCAGCATTTTATTTAAGGGAAATGAGCAGCCCTGGTGAAAAAGGCTGCTGATTTCCATACCTCCCCAAAAGAAATTTGGGAGGAGGAGGAACATTGCTGGGCTCTGCATCACCCATTCCTCCCCCTCCCCGGCACCATTTAGTCCTTCAGACAATCGAGCCCCTCACGGAGAAACTCTTGTTGACTTAACGCCTCCATCGCTGCCTGACAGACCTGATTACACGCACACAAAAAGAGGCAAGGAGAGCTGCTGGGAAACCAGAAAGTCGGGAATTACCCCAGCCTCTTCCCAAGCTGACCGGCTTCTTTGGCACGCCTCGTTTGAACGCTGCAGCTCCTCCCTTGGCACGGGGCTGTTCATGCATGTTATCCCATCCTGCTTCAAATCCAGGGATATTTTCCCAGCTTTCCTCACCTCCTCGGGGGGTGCCAGTGAAGTTATGGGGATATTTGGGGCTCTCAGGCTTTTTGCATTTTGAGTGGAAAGAGCCAGGCTGGTCCAATACGGGGGTGCCAGCAAAGTCATGCAAATGTTCAGTAACCAAAGTCACAGAATCACAGAATCACAGAATTTCTAGGTTGGAAGAGACCTCAAGATCATCGAGTCCAACCTCTGACCTAACACCAACAGTCCCCACTAAACCATATCCCTAAGCTCTACATCTAAACGTCTTTTAAAGACCTCCAGGGATGGGGACTCCACCACCTCCCTGGGCAGCCCGTTCCAATGGCTAACAACCCTTTGGGTAAAGAAGTTCTTCCTAACATCTAACCTAAAAATCCCCTGGCACAACTTCAGCCCATTCCCCCTCGTCCTGTCACCAGGCACGTGGGAGAACAGGCCAACCCCCACCTCTGCAAACAGCTGAGCACACCTACCTCTCCCTGCCCCCACCTCCCTTTGTCCATTTCCCTGTAAATTTCATGAAATGTTGTCCGTTTTTCAGCATATTGGTGAACACAGCCTGGAAACTTTAACCTCCCGGTCCTCCAGAGCATCCAAGAGCGTTAAATAACCTAGAGGCAGATCGTCAGGCAGAGTGTGGTGACACGGGTGCAACACACTGAGCTCTCCAGGAGGACAATGTACGACCTGTGCCAGCTAAATCAGAGCTCCCAAACTCTTCGTGTGCACCCATGCCCGTCATCACTCCCCTTCCTCGTCAAGTGACGAGTCTGCGGCGTTATCAGGGCAATGTGGTAACCCAACCCTTCCCTTTGCTGGCCCTGCTTAAGAGGACGAGCCACTGTACCCACCTCTGCCATGCAGGCTCCTTCCTGATGATCTGCGAGGTCAGGGAGCGTGTGCTAGTGGCTGCCTTGCTTTATCTGTCCAGCCTTGAAGAGATGGTTTCTACCGCCAAGCTTCTTTGTCAGCAGCACTAAAAACGGAATCAAATAAAAATCACTTATTTTTTTTTCAAAGCAGTTACTATAAGCTCTTTATCTTCCTGCTAAACAAAGAACAACATATTCCTCCCCCTTCTCTTTCTTTGACAATGAGGAACAGTGTTTCTGGTGAAAGGGAAAAGGAACGCACACAAAACAACCCTTCAGCAACGATAACTTTCTGCCTCCTAATTCCCTTAAAGAATAGGATTACCCCCCCAAATCTCCAATCATTCTGGGAACGGGAGCACTTAGAGGATTTTCCTCCTGCGACTGAACAGGGAGAATAAATCTATTAGGTGTGGGCTTTAGGTGTGTTTGAGAGCAGATCTGTACAAGCAGCAGATGGAGAGCTGGCTCTGAAATGCTTCACGTGCCTCAGGAATCGGCACGGGGGACTTGTACTGCCCCAAGAGCTCGCAGGTACCGAGAAATTCTCCTAGGCGAAGATCGGCGCTGCTACGCACGCTACCAGAAGAAGGTCTTGTAAGCTGTAAATGCAGGGGATAAACTGCATCCTCTGCTTTATAAAGCTTTTAGCCCGGCCAAGAACCATTTAGCACACGCTCCGGGGCAGAAAACCCCAAAGAAGCGTCAGCAGGTGATGCACCCCGGCAGGCAAGACCCCATAAAGCAGCTGGGCTCGTGCTTCGGCTGATGCTTTGGAGAGCTTACGACGGATCAGCGGGGCAAACCCCAAAGAGATGGCAGGGCCGACCATCCCAAGCCCGCAGGTAAAACAAACGGCTGCCTCGAGGATGAGTCGGGACGCCCTCCGGAGGGGGTCACACAACCTCCACACCTCCTTTTCCCTGTGTACAAAGCAGAGCAGAACTCCAAGTGCTTGGAGGAGAGCTAACGAGCTGCTTTACAGCCTTTTGCTCCCCAGCTGGGGCACGGGGACGAGAGCAGAGCCAGGGAGATGCTCGGCATCGTGCCTAGCAGAAGCCAAAGGGATCTCTCCCGAGTGTTTCCAGGCACCTGCCTGCTTTGCCCTCTGCGAAACCGTCCGTCTCCCCAGCCTGCCTTCTGCCAGTGGTTTCCCTCTCCAGCACCTTTCTGCACAACACACTGCAAAATCTGCTTTCCACGCAGGCCCTGTAGTTTCTCAATGCATTATTCAGTGCTGTTTTCTGGCAATGAAGCAGGGCATTGTTTTATTGATCGATTCTTCCACGAGCACGAAGAAATGGGCAGCTCACAGGCCAATCCTTTCACGTTCCGAATTCCGGTGAAACAACCTGGACACAAAGTTCATCACCCTCTACCCCCAAATCTCCGAGCAGGGGATGGAGCTTTCCAAGGAACGGGTGAACACCTACAACCGCTGCCGTCGCGCCGCTCGCCGCATCTCCGTGTCTAAAGGTTTTTTTGGTGCTTGGGAAGCAAAGCGAGGAGCAGGTTTCTTGCTCCGCCGTGCCCACAGGCTGCTCGAGGTGTAGCTGCGTGGTCGATCCCTTGTTCAGCACTGAAAGGGAGAAATGAGGCGTGGGAGGCGGGGAGGGCTAGTTTTGAAGACCTTGAAGCAATTAACGAACGGGAACTGCCTGGAGGTAAAAGCACGGAGAGGAGCCAGGAGCTTTCTGCCATACGAGAGCAGCGTGCAGGGGTCAGCTCCAGGCAGGAAAGGCAGCTCAAGTGCTTGGTATTCATTGTGGTTTTCAACCCTGGATAGCTACAGCAAATCATTTTCCCCAGGGGCAAAAAACACAAACCTCGCTCACCTCCCTAGAAGAGCATCCTCACCACCTCCTTGCCAGCGAAGAACCGCACGGCAGAATTCAGGCTCCTCATCTCTCATCTTCAGGTCATTAAGAACAATTTGACAATTTCTTTGTCCTGGTTAACTTCTAAGGGAAAGGTAACGGTGCCTGACCAGCACAGAAACGTACGCAACGTTTAGTATTATCTCACGTAGGGGGAAACATCCCGTCCCCGAGGGGTTTCTGGAAAGGCTGCCCATTTCCCAGACGCGGGGAAGAAGCCGGTTCTGGAGGCAGCATCCCTGCCGAGGGGGCTCTAAGGAGCACCGACGTGGACAGGCAGCCTCCTGTGGACTTCAGCAGGCCATGAGATGGGGCAGCAGCCAGTCGTTGTGTTCATCAGCACCGCAGTGCCGAATTATCCAGGCTATGTCCGTTCCCTCCCTGTACCAACCCTTTCACCCCCTCCTCACCTCCTCGTGTTTGCCTGTGCTGCTGCGTGCATCTCGGGCCAGCTTTTCTCCTCCCCTCTGGAAAGGCTGCGATGGGCTCATTAGCACCGACAGCCTTCTGCACTTTTTGGACACCGCTTCATCACCGGGTAAAGCGGAGGCCGCTCGGCTTCAGACAGCCCGATCGATCATGCCAAATAACTAAATTACCTGCCGGACCCTAATCACCCCCATTTACACATTCCTACCCGACACAGTTCGTTCCAAAGCGAGCTCCGAATTCAGGCGTGCAAACACAACCGTTGCCAGCGCTCTGTTCCTTTGGAGCAGGTTCAAATAGGGCCCCCGAGGGGAAAACCCCCTTTCTGGAGACCAGACACTCAGGTCACACACTGCCAATTAGGCAGGGGACGTTAATTGCCTTGCTGCTGCGCTCACGGGTGTGTAACACAGCAGGAACCCAGCGGCCCACGTGAGCTGGCATCTTCACTGCCTGCAGAGGTTTTGGGAGAGAGATGTGCCACGAACCACGCCACACATCACCATGCCTCCACGGGCTTGTCTCAAAGCTGTCCCCGTGAACTCCGACAGCTTCCCAGCCTCACCGCCTCGTCACCCTACTAGCCGGCGGCACTTCTGCGTGGGCAGGTTTGGACCCTGGACAACCGTGGAGGTTTGGCCACGTATGAGAAGGGAAATGTGCTACTGGGGGACTGAAGCTCGGTACCTGCTGCTGGAGAAATCCCCCCACCAGGAAAAGCTGAGCACGGACAGAAGGGGCTGGAGAGCAGAACAGAAGGGGCTGGAGGAAAGAAGGAAGGAAGGAAGGAAGGAAGGAAGGAAGGAAGGAAGGAAGGAAGGAAGGAAGGAAGGAAGGGAGGGAGGAAGCAAGGAAGCAAGGAAGGAAGGAAAGAGAAAGAAAGAAGGAAAGAAAGGAAGAAAGGAAGGGAAAGGAAGGGAAAGGAAAGGAAGGGAAAGGAAAGGAAAGGAAAGGAAAGGAAAGGAAAGGAAAGGAAAGGAAAGGAAAGGAAAGGAAAGGAAAGGAAAGGAAAGGAACGGAAAGGAAAGGAAAGGAAAGGAAAGGAAAGGAAAGGAAAGGAAAGGAAAGGAAAGGAAAGGAAAGGAAAGGAAAGGAAGGGAGAGAGAAAGAGAGAAAGAGAAAGAGAGAAAGAGAAAAGAGAAAAGAGAAAAGAGAAAAGAGAAAAGAGAAAGAGAGAAAGAAAGAGAGAAAGAGAAAGAAAGAAAGAAAGAAAGAAAGAAAGAAAGAAAGAAAGAAAGAAAGAAAGAAAGAAAGAAAAGAAAGAAAAGAAAGAACAAAAAGAAAGAAAGAAGCTAATTACTGCTAATTACTGCCAGAACCTGGCAGGGTGACTCAAGCCGGGAGAGGCCGGCCCAGCACACCAGACCCTTAAGGAAAGGCTGCGCAAGACGCCTGCACGGCACAGGTTGAGATGCGCAGAAGTGGAAGCGGCACTTAAAAGTGGAAAGTGGAAAAAAGTGGAAGCCGGCAGTTAAAAACAATCAGAGAGAACAAACCGCGGTGCCCGAAGCTTGTGGGTGTGCATAATGAAGTTATTAACCAGCAGAAGAGTGTCTGATAGAAGATAAGCGCCAGCAGACTGTACGATAATTGAATTTCTACAAAGCAAGGTTGTGGCGTGGATGTGAAATGCCGGCTAATTTCACACACGCTGCGTTGTCGGTGGTACCCAGTGCTTTTCTTGCAAGATACCATAAAGAAACACAGGCAGCAAACCTAGGCTGCAGACCTAGCCCCAAATCCAGAAGACTGAGGGCACCCCGCTCCCGAAAGAGGCAGGACGGGAGCCCCCAGATGCTGCTGTGGGCTCAGCACAGGGACTGCTGTCCTACGGGGTCGGCAAAAAGGCACGTGGAGAACAGCGGGGAGGTGGGCAGTAATAACAGGCGGGTGCAGCCCGGTTGTGAAGGGCAAACTTACGTCATCGTGCTTCATGAAGGCTTAAGAGGGATGTCAGGGGAAGGAGGATCGAAGGAGCTTGGCCGTGGCTGGAGGCGAAGGAAGGAATTAACTTTTCACCTGCACAAGCGAGACTCAATCACGGGAACAAGATTAGATGGGGTTTGGTTAAGGCACAGGTCATAAAAGTTAAGCTAAAGGTGAGACTGAGGCTGCTTAGAAATAAATTGTTAAATTAAATATAACCAACTCGCCACGTTTTTAATACCTACAGCTCTGTAGCAGGGATCGGGCAACCGAAGGAAGGCTGGAGCAGCGTTCTCCAGAAAGCCTGGCTCCCTGCGGGCATTTCTTAATACCTGAAACTTAAAGGTTTTGGGGTTTGGTGAAAAAAAACTCACATTTTCTCCACTCCCCCGTGCCGTTCTGTATGTGCTGCGTGTTCCTCACCTAAAGACGGCTTCGTACCACTGCCACCTGTGAGAATGCTTTGGGATCCTTCAAATAAAAAGTGATGCTACAAACTCTCGGGGCTGGGAATTCAGGTTACTAGGACCAGTTATTAGGAACTTGGGGTATTAAGACCAGTAAGACGTGGCTGCTTAACGGCTGCAAACTTAGTGAGCAGACGCAGCACTTCTTTTGACCTCAAAAATTACTTTTTAGGATGAAAAGAGAGGAGATCTTAAAATAAAAGAGGCATAATGAAACGCTTCCACCAATGGCTCTGCAGCATGGAGGCTGTTCCTCAGCATCCCAGAGCAGATGTGCTGCACTCAAAATGTCTTTGTCTATTAAAACTGTGTCAGCTTCAGAGCCTCCAAAACTCCCTGTGGCATAAACAGAATTTCTAATGAACAGCTGCAGGATGCAGGAGTAGCCGTGCAGAATGCAGCTGCCGAGCTCACTTTCTTTGCCACCTTTACTCCGCTGCCTGCATCCCACCTTCCCCATTTCATCCTCTCCTGCCTTCCCCTTCCCACACCTCCACCTCCTCACCGTGGCATAAACTTCAGCCTCTGCGGAGCTTTGCTGCTGTCTTGCCTGCTCACACCAAAAGCGTGCGAAAGGGAGGAATAAAGGGGAAAAAAACTTGATCGTGCCAAAGCCTGTGGGTCCAACATGAGCAATCCTAAGGGAAGGATTTAGCCTGGGTAAGTTGAAACCCACTAATGGAGCTTTCAGCTTCAACGCTGCCTTGCAGGCCAAGGCATCAAAGCATAACTCCTTGGATGAGTTGTTTTATTTTTTACTTTTTAAAAATCCTCTGCCTGTGAAACCCAAAACCCATCAAGAGCCTGGTCTGAAGACACTTCCCAACTGCGCTCCCAAACCTAACGGTGCCCCGTTAGCTGGCTGGAGGAACAGCTGGAATGATGATTCATTTAGTCTGGCACTTTTATCAGACCTTCATTAAAGGCAAAAGATATGATCTGCTCTCTCGGTGTATCTCCAGCAAATACTGCTGGGAACACCAGCACAAATGAAGCCCAAATACTTACTGCCTGATGTCTTCAGGCTTTCACGGGGTTCTCTGAAACCCTGTAAAGAGCCTCACTTCTATTTCTAGGGAATTCATATGGAATTAATGCTTTGGTGAGTTGTATCCCTCTCATTTGAGTGAGAACAGCTGATGGGTTCAAAAGTTATGTGTTAAAATGTGGCACGGATATCGTGGCTGATAGCTCTGCACTTCGGGGATTGCCCAAGTAACCCCAGCCATGGATTGCCCAAGTAATCCCGGCCCAAGTAGTCCCAGCCTCAGCCCCACTGCCAGTTCACAGCAGAAGGTGAAGCGAATCCAAATGTTACCAGTGGGGGTACATCTGGGAAGGCTGAACTTGCTTTGGCTGGGACGCACCAGGCTTAAAAACACTCCAGGCAGCGATGTGCAATGCACAGCAGCCGCTTTTGTTGGGTAAGCGGGGCCAAGTATCCTCAGAGCATCCCAGAAATGGGCAGTGGGATGCTGCCAGCCAAGCGTTCATAGAGGAAGCGATTGCTTCTAACACGAGATGCTGCCTCCTGGCCATCATCCCAAAGATGAGGCCACTTGTAACTCATGCCGCCTTCAGGAACCACTTGCAGAATAGCTGCTGAGAGGTCCTAATACATGAGGAAGCCATCAATGTCTCTTCTGGCCATTTCCATCAGTCATTATGGACAGGAGAGCAGGGGCAGCATCTCTCACACTGTGAAGCCTCAATATTCCCTCCCTGGGAGCCCCAAATGGCAATTGATCTCAAAAATATAGCAAAGGACGGCACGGCTTCCTCCCTTTAATGCTCAACAGCTTAATACATTGGCTAGCATGCAAGTTAACTATTGTCATCCACTGGACAAAAGCTGCTCGTGTCCACAGCAAACACCTGATGACCTGCCAAGAACAGGAGACGTTCCCAGAGCCTGGGAAAGCTGCCTGTGAGCACACGCTTTGAAGGGCTCGCAGCCCCCAACTTCACCGTGGCTGTGCCACGCAGACAGACATGGGGCATCAGCTTGGAATTAAACCATTCAGACAGCCACAAAATTCACAGCTCACGTTGACCACTGCAGAGAATCCAATAAAAATAACAAAGAAGCTCAAGGATGGTTATAGTAGACCAAACTATAGTACTACTATAGGTCAAACTATAGACCATATCTATAGACCAAACCATAGTACCACTATAGGTCTACTACAGACCAAACTGATCTACCCACTTCATCCCCTTACTCCGGAGTGCCCATTTCCAGCTGCTTTGGTGCAAAATACTCAGATGAGAATCACAGAACAGCCTAGTCACAACAATTTTTCCCTAATCACTACAAAATAGAAGTTGCATGAGCCCTTGAAGAGCAAAGCTTCTCACCAATAATACGCATTTGGAGCAATCAGTCATGTACATTCTCATCTGTATGAAATCTGAGCAATAAGAACAAAAAAAAAGGAAGAGGAATTGCCACCTTACCTGCTCTAACAGGGGCGACATCCCACCACATGCTCCTCTCTGAAGCAGGCAGGAAAATCTCTTCAATCCCTGCGACCACCAGTGCCGGCAGAGAAGTACAATGACAAGACTCCTACTGCCAAGAGACAATTCCAGCATAAATTTGCTCCTCTGCTATTGTCTCGTCCTTCATGATGGATATCCTGCTTCTCCAGCACGCTGCTTTTGTGGACTGGCCCTCCCTCTCTTTTATCTGAAGTCCTCTGTAACATCTCTGCTCTGTTTCCATTCCAGTCATTTCCCAAATTTGGGCCGTTTCTTTTTTTTTTTAATTGCTCTCAATATGTCACTCTATATTACTCAACAGCAGATTTATTTAAACGTGTCAATGCTGTTGCTTAGCAGATCTGAATACGCGTTACAGTTTAAGCCTGCTTCAGGATCACATGCTCCGCTTCCCGATGCTCCCAGCACGTCTGGACCATCAGGAAGGCCAGGCAAAGAAAATTAAATCCAGCTCTACAGGCAGTCCACTGACCTGTCCTGGACGGTGTCATTAGCAATCCATGTTAAAAAACAAAACAACAATGAAAAAACAACATATAAAAATACCCTGAATCACCAAAAAAATTTCCCAGGCGGCCTGGGATTTTGCCAAAAAGCCCACCCGATTTTCATCTCAGTCGGGAAGCGGCATCAGATGCTATTTGTCTTCCATTTTCTACCTTGTCCCTATGAGCTTCAATAGGAGCCCATCAAGTAAATGATCATCAAAAGCTCTGAAAGGAGTCCTAATACAGAGCTAATATCAGCTTTCCCCAAGCAGCAAGCTAATTTTATGTAATGGCCTTCAAATGCCGTATAAAAGGCCTGGAAAGCCCAGGTGAGAGCATGTTCTGACCTCTGAAATTAGACTTGGGTCTTTGCTGAGAGGAAGAACATAATGCGCTGCTAAATCACACCCACAATGTTTTCTGCTCGGGCTTTCCAACCTCTCGGACCGGCGGTGGCACAGGCTTTGTCTCTGCCCCCCAAGCCCCTCTTGAACATTCACAGCTCAGTAAACCAGAGCACCTAATGGCCCTGCACAGCACCCGCAAGCACGAATTCATCTGGAGACAGGAGAAGGCCCAAAACATTTATGAAAAAGACAATGCAAAGCTGAGGAAATGTCATCTTCCTGCAAGGCGCTGAAGCAAGTGAATTGCCTCAAAGGCACTGAAAGCCGTGGTGCGGCCGCTGACAGGACATTTGTCCAGACTTTAAGCTGGAGGCCTTCTCCACAGGCTTTTCTCCACCCCAGGAGTTTTCTACATGTTGCCCGAACACGAGCCAGCAGTGTGGCCAGGTGGCCAAGAAGGCCGACGGCATCCTGGCTTGTGTCAGGAATAGTGTGATCAGCAGGGCCAGGGAGGTGATCATCGCCCTGTACTCTGCTCTGGTGAGGCCGCACCTCGAGTGCTTTGTTCATTTTTGGGCCCCTCACTACCAGAAGGACATCGAGGCCTTGGAGAGTGTCCAGAGAAGGGCTAGGAAGCTGGTGAAGGGCCTGGAGCACAAGTCCTGTGAGGAGCAGCTGAGGGAACTGGGGGTGTTTGGCCTGGACAAGAGGAGGCTCAGGGCAGACCTTATGGGTCTCTGCAACTGCCTGAAGGGAAGGGGTAGGGAGCTAGGGGTCAGCCTCTTCTCACAGGTAACTAGTGATAGGACCAGAGGGAATGGCCTCAAGTTGTGCCAGGGGAGGTTTAGGTTGGAAATGAGGAGACATTTCTGCTCAGAAAGAGCAGTCAGGTGTTGGGACGGGTTGCCCAAGGAGGTGGTGCCGTCACCGTCCCTGGGGGTGTTCAAGGAGAGGTTGGACGTGGTGCTTAGGGACATGGTTTAGTGGTGACATTGGTGGTAGGGGGATGGTTGTATCAGATGATCTTGGAGGGCTTTTCCAATCCTAATGATTCTGATTCTACGTTCACATCCTCTGAAACTGGTACCACCAAGGGAGACAACCAAAGCCAAAACTTGCAGCAGGACCTGCCAGAACGGCTGCTGGGGGCCTCCAAAACCAACCCAGGTCCCTTTGGGTGGTGCCTGATGTCCGTTTGCTCACAGGCATGTATAAAAAGCCCTCCCCATTCAGATCAATGTAGAGGGCTTTCAAAGAAAGACCCTCATCACTCCACACACAAGGCTAAGTGAGATGAAGTACTTCTGAAAGGCAGCGGAGGGAACAATCCCACGCTTGCCCCGAGAGATCCAGCTGGATGGGCCTAATGATTCTTTTCCAGCAACAGCTGTGATTGGGTTTATTTCCATTTTGCCTGATTAAAGAGAGAGACAGATAAAAGGGAGAACAAAAAGTCCAAGATTTCAAAAGGCGCTAAAAATAAAATAGTTGGATTCACTTGGCACCCTACCTTGACAGCATTTTGTACATTATAGCTAAGCAGTCCTCAAAAACCCCAAAAGGAAGACGCAAACAATTTCCAGCCAGGGAAATCAAGGCACGGAAAGGTTAAAATACTCAGAATCATCAATAAAATCATCATCAGTGGTGGGTTTAAAGGGCAGGAACTCCTGGCGCACCTTCTTGTATTCATGGCCAAGACCCCTCTCTATTTATTCTTCACGGAGCCAAGGTAATTGTTTCCATCGCCTGGCAAGCGTAAATCGATGCAGAGGAGCCCGGCGGCTCCTCACGAGGAGTTCCAGCCCATTGAGCTGATACCAGTTAAGTGTTTTTTTCAGAGCCTGTTCGCACCTCAGAAGGAAAACAGACTTTTTCAAAATGAGAACGAACAAGTTTAGCGGCGGGATGCCCGAAATTAATCCCTTTATTTAAACGCTAACAACCTCGAGTGTCTCGAAGCAATTGTAAAGGCTTTATTAGCGAAGGCAATGAAAGCCTGTGAGCAGCCAAGTCAAGAAGAAGCCAAGGTTATCTGCAGTAAGTTGCAAAGCATTAACTTTGACAACAGAAGCTCACTCGAGAACATCTGTAGGGCTGAAGAGGAGGGCAAGGCAGCCGGCGAGGGATGCCAACACCAGCCTGGGGCAGGGATGGATGGAGGGAATCCTCCTGGGAGCCTTTCCCATGGCCATGGAGGGTGAGAAGGTGATCGGGAACGGCACAGGCATACCACGAGCACATTGTGCCAACCTCCAGAGGTCCCTTCCTACAAGGCTTGGTCTATTCGTTAAAGAAATGCTGAAGAGAAGTTGCAGTTGGAGTTATCTGACACGAATAAAGCCCTAACGTATAATATATAAACCTCTTCATAAGCTCTTCATTAAACTGGAGACCTGGAGATGGGGAAATCTCAGCATTTTCCTCTCCTCTAAGGCTTACAGGTTGAGAGAGGAACGCACCCGGTCAATTAAACACAGGCACCAATTACACGTTAAAATTCAAGGTGCTCCAGTTGTCGTAAGACTTGACGCCTGCAGGAGGTGATAACCATTCACGAGAGCAACACTGCGCGATTTGATGGGTTGGGTCGATGTGAAGAGACATGTTAAGAGGCACTCCTTTCAGGATTCCTCTCCTCCCATCTCTCTGCTCAACCACTACATAATCATTTCCCCCAAATCGTCTCATGTGTCCAACGCACAGAGACGCGCACAAGGTCTGCACGTCCTAAACTGGATTCCTTCTGGTTACTTCAGCAGGAGGAAAAAAGAACGGGTCAGACACTTCCTTTGAATTCAAGGTGTCGCTAAGTGACCAAAACAAAAAAAAAGGAAAGAAAAAGTTTTATCCCTCTGAAAACTCCGTCCTGGTTCCTGAAAGGAAATCAAGGAATTCAGCTGTCTGATCCTCACTGCAAAGCACAGCTATTGAGTTTCTCCACAGCTGAAAGCTTTCTTCGGTTCCATTTCCCTTTCAGCTTGCTCTAACAGCTGTCTCACCGACATCCACAGCAGACAAAAATCTATAGTTCCGAGCGCACCCATTTTGAAGGAGTTTCAAAGCGGAGAGCACAGTTTTCATCCTTTTAGGGTCTATTAAGTCACAAGGCTGTCTGCCTGATTTCACAGGTCTCGATCCAGCAGAAAAACAACGCCGGTTGCTCGTCTTACATCAGCAGCCTTCAGGGGCGCAGCGCAACACGCCAGGCTGTTAAGTCCCAGGTGGTGGCAGCTCTTCCTTAATTCTCTAAACTTCTGCAGCTCGATGGGAGCAGTCATTTAAGTGCTGGTAAACTTACTTTTATATTTGTGTTTGTGAAACCGAAGGTCAGCAAATGATTTTGGAATTAACAGTGCCACACCATTCCCAGCCTGATGCATACCGCAAGCCTCCTCTGCTGAATGAGTAGGCTTCAGGCAAGGGCTGGGCTGCTAATTTGGGGGTTTAAGGTGCCCCACGGGTCACCAGATCTTGCTGACAGATTGCTCAGAGCAAAAACCACGTGTTTTACAGCCTCTGGAAGACCCAGCTACCCAGCTGCAAGCACCCGCACCCGTCTGCAAACCTTGGCCATGGTTAGTGAAGAGATGGTTTCTGTGCATGCCTTGACCCCGGACAATCCTTGTTCCTCCTAACGGCACCAGCTCACAATTTCCCTCTTGTCCCGGGTGATTTTGTAGATCAAGGCTGATCAGTCACATCAACTGCTTCTAAACAAGCCATCCGGGCACCTGAAGTGCTCCCAGCTCTCTCCGAAGTCAACCTGAAGAAACACGCTGGTCTTTGGGGCACGGGAGGAAAGTCCCCGATTTAGGGAAGTCATCCTCATTTCAACCAGTGGGGGGCAACCACACACATACACACGGCCAGCACCCTACTGCTTGATGCAGATAAGAAAATGCCCTTAAAATAAGAAATGCCCTTTCTTAAACTCTTCTGATGGATGGAAGTTGTGTGTTCGCTTGCCCATTTTCCCTTATTTTAAGCCTGTGCCCTCCCTCACGCCACCTGAGCAGCATCCCATGAATACACACGGTATTCTCACTTGAAACTGAGCAAAAGAACCTAAATTCCTCACTTTCCCCTGCTCAGCAGCAGTTCTGCTGTTGTTACCATCAAGGAGGAGGATGCCACAGAGTGAACCATGCAGCAGAGAAGAAATACTTTCCACATTGCGTTTCAGAAAGTATAAAAGTAGACAAAATTGCTAGAAAAGTTTCCAGATACGAGGCTGAAGTGGTATGAGGCTACCCGACCTACGCCATGGAGGACAGCAGCTGTGACCTAGCACGAAGAGATCAGCACCTGGCAGGTCTTCACCAAACAAACCTCATGCAGCCAAGCACCACGAGGAGACAAACGGAAGAGGTAGGTGAAGGCCACACAGGTCCCACTCCAGGTAAGCTGGGGTCCTTGTAGCTCTCAGAAGGCAGAGATGCGGACCCCCCGACAGCAGCTTCCTTCACACTATCTGGAGACAAAAGGCTAGGACAAGGTGTTATCTTTCGAGCTCCGACAACACAGCAAGCCAAATCTAATAAGGCTTTAGCGAGAGGTAATCCAATAGTTGCAGCTGAGCAATTGTTTCAACAGGCGCAGTGTTCTGGTACAAAGGGAGGTCGAAAAATCAATATTTCTTCAGTCCAACCCAAGCAGATCTTAAGCAAATGGAAAACAAAACGCTTGGTTTTCCTTCGGTGTCCTGGCAAGCTCAGAGCCCTTCCGCAGCCCAACCAAGCAAAAGCTTCTGTGCCCCAGCCAAAGCCGAGCAGGAGCAGAGCTCTGCCAGCTGAAGCCACATCCCCTGGTCTTCATCAAGACAAGTTGGGCACCGTACCTGCAGGAGACCTCAGGAGAGGACATCAGTAATTTGGGCACTGGAAGCAAGGTGCCTGCACGTGAACTGGGTGTAAATAGTGAAAGACGAGGGATATTTTCAACAACAACAACAACAAAGTAAAAAAAAAAAAAGCAAAAATTAAAAAGTCAACAGCCCAATCACCTCCGATTTTTAAGGATATCCGTCTTTTCTTCCTAATTATGTTCTGTTGTAAAACCCCCTTTAAAATCTCTACCAATCCGGGATGCCGAGCGTCATCGTCTCCTGGGGAAATGTTGTTGATAAACAACTGCTAAGGAAAAACAAAGCAAAAAAAAAAAAGGAGGGAGCTGGCCAAACAGACGTCAGCGCTCCTCCTCCCCTGGCCTCCAAAGGACTTTCTGCTCCCAGAACCGTTGTGGCCACACGGTTTTTGGTAGGCGAAGCCCTGGGGCTTTCCCGCTGGTCCCAGTGCCCCAGCACCCTGGGGAGAAGGATGTCAGCCCCGGCGTTTCATCCGTGCCTGGCAGGGGAGGGATGCGAACTGGGATTTTACATGAGTTGATAGCATTTTGTAACAAATAAACGCCCCCGAAAACACGTGGGCTGGGTTATTCAGCACCTACAAAGGAGACATCGAAGCGTCAGGGAACTTCCCACCCTCAGAGGGGATAACGCAAGCCAGCGGAGCGGAAAGAAACGCAAAGCGTCGCTTTATCAAAGCAGCGACAGCATTTTCTGTCAAAGGGAAGATTGCACAACAAGGAGGCTCTTGGCACGGGTGGATTCCTGACAAAACAACGGAGCGCCGTGAGCCGTCTCCGATGGTTTCCTCGTGCCGAAAAGCTTTCGGGAGCTTTATAAAATGAGAGCTGCTTCACGTTTAACAGCCAGAAATGAAAAGGTGGGGAGGGAGAGCTGGAGAGCTTCCCCCCTCAGTGCAGCTCTCTGGAAGGGGAGCTGATTGTGCTCAGCGTGAGGCACGCTGCTCGTCGAGCACAACCGTCGCCTCCCCTCCCACCGAGCCGCTGGCACAGGGCAACAATTTGCAGAACAGGATCCCTGCTTTTGTTCCTCTCGCCCCTCTTCTCTCCCCCCCTCCTTTGACACAGGCACAGAAAGACACCGATAATGCCAATTAGGTGATTGGAATCCGGGCTCCGAGCTCCTCTAAATGCAGCCGCACGAAGCAGCGCGATTCCGCCGGTGACATTTGGGCCGCAGATGAAGTCCCCCAGAGTAATAAACAATCAGGTAAAGAAATCTGGGAAGAAATTACCCAGCACACCTCGTCTTCTGGGCCCCCACGAGATCCATCTGAAATGTGTTAATGCATCTGATTACGATCTAAATTAACGTACGGAAGCTCCTGCCAAGTGCTCTGCGAAGTTTCTTTATTGGTAAGTTGGAGGCTGTTGGAGAACGGTCCAGTCATCATGTTTCAAATTCAATTTGGGGAAAAAAAAAAAAAAGAACAATAAAACCAACGTTCTCCTACTTCATCGCTGGCTCAGGACGCGGGGCTGCGGGAGGAGGTCGCTGTGCGGTTTTACTCTGCTGAATTAAGAGCAGGAGAAGTGGCGACGGGACGGAAGAGAGCCAGCCTACATTATTACCCGGCTTCGTGTCCTAAGCGGAGCCCCGTGGATTTTCTGTAGGCAGCCGTGCCAGAAAACGAGTGGAGCTGCAGCTGGCTTTCTGCAAGTATTTGTCCTGAAATGGGGGCAGAAACACCGGGGCGTTCTCGCGCGTGCACAAACCTACATTGCACAGACCACGAAACCTTGAAATAGTTTCTGAGAATGGTGGGTTTGGTAAGAACGGCTCGCAAAACGTCGCGCTGGGGTTCTCCCATGCCAGCAAGGGCCAGCTTAGCTGCCACTTACCCTGCCAGGCCAGCTGGTACCCACTGCCCAGCTCCCTGTGGTCCTTGGAGGCAGGCAAGAAAGCTCTTCTGCTTCCCACTGTGCCACACCATCACCGGTTATTTAAATAATTAAAATAAATAAAGTAATACACACCTCCCAGGGCTATACTCAGTATATACAACCACACACTTGTAGTTCGAGCTGCAGACTGACCCAAGCTGTGTTTTATCTCCTGCTGGCACCCGACCAAGCCTCCACGGCACCGACCAGCATCTGCCTTGCACCGCAGCGCTGCTTTCCCCCGTTAGAAGCGGAGCCAAGGTCACCTTGCTCAGGGAAAAGCAGGTTTTAAAAGGAGGCTCCCATATATTAAAGGTCTTCCAGCTATTATTATATATTAGATATATAATGTATATATATTCCTGAGATGTCCTTGGCCTATCTTTTTGTGGTTCTTACCAAAAAACAGGTCTGTTTTGGCGAGCTGCACTCCTGCCTGCAGCGAAATTCAGGGCAAAGACCAAAGCTGGCAGCGAGCAGGTGCAGAAAGCCGGCCCGAGCCCAGTTACCAGAGCTCGTTATCGGCAGATCCGCAGGAAATCGGGGATCAGAAGCACCACGGTCGTGCAGGGCTTTAAACACCAAAGGTGCTGTACTGCAGGCTCGCGGGCTGGATCCCAGCCAGCCAAGTGGGAAGGAAGGGTTTAGCGCGGCGAAACGCTTCCTGAACAACGTGCTGGGTCCTTGAAAATGAAGCCGACGCGAAGCGGCCAGATTTTAACCTGAAATTCTGTCCGTCGGCTTTCCCTCCTGCTGCAGGTAGGGCTGGGTCCCTTGCACAGCACGCTTATTTTCTCTCCCCTCTTTTTTTTCTTTTTTTGAAGAAGAAGAAAAGATTTTTTTCTCTTGCAGTTTAACTTTGAGGCGAGATGGAAGACCAGAGCCTGGCCTCAAAGATGCGAGAGCTTTTGAACTCCGAGTCAGCAGGCTCTCACGGGAGCTGAGCTCGAGGGCTGCTCTGGAATAAATCAAAAAGGATTTGCTCTTTCACTCCAACAAGGCAGAACCTCCTCTCCCGTCCCCGATGTACGCAGACCGGGGGCAGGGAGGGAGCTAAAAAGACACCGAACAAAACAAAAAGGGAACTCAACAACGAAAAAGGAACTGAAATGAGTGCCATTAAGGCTCGATGGCCACGATCCCATGAGCCAAGCACCGTCCTGCAGGGCTGGATTTCCTGAATCCAGCTGCTGGAAGTGGCTCAAGCCAAGCACACCCGGAGCAGAGGCTCCGACCGCGACACACAAGGACACGGGGCTCCCGGAGAAATCTTCTGACAGCAAGTCACAGCAGGGGCTTGAGCTGGTCCCGCGTCAGCAGGGCTGCAGCTGTGGTTTTTCACAGATTTGTGGGGTTCAAGGCCAAACGGGACCTCGCGAGCACCCAGCCTGCTGCTTGCTGCCTGGGCCGTGACACGTCAGCCAAGTTCTCCTAGGAGCAGGAGTTGGATCGGGATCAGGAGCCAAACCTGAAGGCAGAAGTGACGCCGTGCTGCAACCACCTCCCCTTCGGCCAAGCCCAGCTTCAGCGGTGGTTTTGGCAATACCCCAGGGTCTGCCTCTCAGCGAGGGACCCCAGTTCCCATCCTCTGGCTCCACTACAGGAGGGACGGGAAAAGCGGAGGAGAAACGTGCTGCTGGCAGCAGTCTCCAGCCTCTGCAGCGCGATTGCTCATACTCCGCTGTCAACCACACGCCCCGGCACCAGCAGCCCCTGGACTAACCCTTCCACAGTGAACCCCCCTTGGTTACAAAGCTTTTCGGGATACAAATCTGCCCGACGAAGGATACTAAGGAAAAGTTTTCACATCGCGCACGTGGTTTCGGATCCTCACCTCCCTGCTGCGTGCCAGGGTTCGGGTCCTTGACCTTTACATACACATTAATGCGTACGGTGAGAAGGGAGAACGGTGCTGGAAAAGCGCAGGGATGTTCTGGTAGGTGGTGGTAAAATACAGCAGGGGAAGAAGCAAGTTTGAAGCCGGGCACGGAGCAGAGTGGCGCCGCAAAGCTCCTTTACGCCTTACCTTCTGCACCACTTCTTGGCTCGCAGCTGTCCTGCATCACATCAACTCCTCCTCTTCTTTTCCTCTTCCTCTAAGTGTCGATCTCGAGGGCTCCTCTCCTGTTTAATATAAAAAACACAAATATAAACGTGTTTAATATAAAAACCCAAACAAAACCACACGTACTTAAGAAAGACGTTACCCATCGCCTCGAGGCGTCGTGCAAGAGACGCTGCCTAACAGCACGGCGGCGAAAACTCTCCTTCCACTTCCAAATAGAAAAGATTCCTGCAGCCCAAGTGCTCCCACGGGACTGACACCCCTGGAAGACACCAGGACAGGCACAGGATGAGGCCCAAGGCAAAGGACACCTCCTTGGGTGCTACGACGCCACAAGGCGCTGCGTACTCCTCGGCACGGCAGAGGCTTGGAAAAGGAGCAAAGGGCTCCCGTAATTAAAAGCTGCTCAGCTCTGTACGAGCCGTAGACCTGTAGTAAATGATGAGCACGCTTCACAAATGCTACTACTGACAGCTCCCTACGCCAGGCAGCCAGGAGAAGGGACAGTTCCAATTCTTTACGGATAAACAGGACGAGGTGTGGGTCGCTAGCTCCGTGCTCCGCCAGCTCCAAGGCGGCTTGCAGGCGTCCTCAGCTCCCTGAACGGACATTTCCGTGACAGCACCTGGCAACCAAAAGCTCCAAGTCGCATCCATTCGACCGTTTCCCACCAAAAAAATAAAGTTAACTTTATTCCTTAAGGGCCAAGGTCAAAGGGGAGCACCGCGAGCTGCCCAGCCCGAGCTGCTCCGTGATGCACCACGAGCCCTCCCTCTGGCTCCAGCCCCAAGCCAGCAATTCCCAACATTTCCTCGTCCAGGCTTTTCCCCAGCTCAAATCCCATTTCAGCCTCGCTCTCAGCAGCTAAACGCACAGCAAATCCGGTACCTTTACCCCAAAACCCCTTGACCCCTTGACCCCAAATCCGGTACCTTTAGCTACCCAAGGTCCGAGGCTGCAGGAGCGCTGTTCAGCAGCAGGCAGCGTCTCCTTTTGGTTCGGTGCTGCCCGTCGGGGCCACCCGCATCCTGCCTCCGGACTCCTCCGCAGTTCTGGCCAGTCCCAGTTTTGGCAAGGAGCACGAGCAGAGTTCCCAAATCTCTCTCTTCCCACCCTTATTTTCGCTAACGCTTTCCATCCTCGCAGCCCGAGCTCTGGCGGCGCTCCCTGCGGGGAGCAAAGCGGAGCAGGATCATCTCGGCTCGGTGCTGGGCTCCGGCGACGGGACCGGCAGCTGCTTTTAAAAGCTGCCTCCATCCTTTGCCGGCCAAACGCTTCCCAATTCCTGCATCTCCGAGCTCCGAAGAAGTAAACACACCCCGAAGAGAGCTCTTCTGGCTTGGCAAGCTGCAGGACGTGGCGCGTTTCCAGCCGCGTGAGGCTCCGAGATGTTTGCGGAGAAACGCGAACTAAAAGCCATGATCCCTACACCCCCCCGATTCCTCCCCGGGTTGCAAAGCCCTTTTACAGAGTTCTTCAGAAACGACGAGCGATGATGTTACCCGACAGCCGCAGCTGAGGGTTTCACTTCTCCGTGCCCCAAAAAATCCACACTTCGAGGCCGAACGGCACCGCACACAGCCCCGGCTGGCTCCCTGACCAGGGCTGGCAAGGTTTTCAGGGACCCCGCTTATTCTGGGTCCCTGAAACCCAAGACATGTGGGACTTAAGACTTCAGAACACGCAGAAATGGCAAAAAACCATTAGCCCCCCACTAAATAGGCACCCCAAATCTGCATCACCCAAACCAACCTCTCCCCTGCCAGCTCCGGAGCGCAATTCTAACGCAAGCTCCGAGCACGAGGGTGCCCGTGGGATAAACGACACCCGAGGATAAAAGCAGAGCCCTTTCTCTATCAGACAGTGCAAAACGTAATGTGAATATTACGAGATGCATTAATGCCAGGGATCAGGAGACGACATTAGCAGCGGTGCTGGTGTTATTACTACAGCTCGGCCGAAAAGAAAGGCTGCTTCGCCCTCTGCTCCCCCTCAGAGAAGCGGTGGCGAGGAGCTGTTACGACTTCATTTTCTTTTTTATTCGTTTTTACAAGCTAGCTATGCTAAAAAGGTTGCGCCAGTCATTTAAACTGCAGTTGTCAGCAGAAGTGAAGGACATCGCGGGATGCGTTTTATTCCAGCTCTTTTATTGCCTGGCTCCTCGGAGCGGTTCAAGCGGCTGAAGGATTTTCGAGGTAGTGTCACAATATCCGTCCCTGAGCAAGCTGCTGCTTAACAAAAAAACAAAGAAAAGGCACAAAAATAAAAGCCCCAGCCTTTAAAGAACTGGTGTCTGGCGGCGAAGGAGACCCGGGGCCAGGTGGCTTCTCTCCTTTACCTTCGTTCCCCAGGTGGGATGTGCCGTGCCCGTGATGGACACGCACCGCTTCGCTCCTGCTCCAAGGCACGCGACAGAGGCCAAAGCTCTCGAGTGGCACGGCACCTCCAACCTCTCGAGTTACCCGGCACAGCTCCCGGAGGTGCTGCTGTGCCTACCGGAGCCAAAAGGAGCTCGATGGGGAGCTCGGCTCCTCCAGCTCCCATCCCAGGAGCTGCCGCAAGCGTCAGAAGCCCTGCGGGGTTTGTTTTGCCACGCCAGCGCTCCTGCGAAGGGAACACCGTCCTCCTGCCGGGCCCGTCCCCGGAGGAGACGGATGGAGGGCTGGAACATGACCTGGCTGGCAGAGGAAAGCCTCAAAAAGCTCTGGCAAAAGCAGGAGCGTTGTGAAGATTCCCAAGCCAGCAGGCATCTGCTTTTCATCCAGGCACCGCCTCGGGGTCCTGCCGGACTCCGCACTACCGACGATTAAAAAGCAATTTTGTTTGCCTCGGCCAACGCAGCGCGATACTTTGACCAACCTCAGCTGGAGACGCACGAGGAGCTGCTCCCTCGTCCCGATTCGGATCCTGATTCGGGTAAGAGGCAGCTGGACCCGGGGCCGCCCGGTGCTCGGGGTGCAGGCACAACCTGGCCGGCTGCGGATCTCGGTTTCCGCCAACCTCCGTGGGCTGAGGCAGCTTCGTTTGGTGCCTCCAAAGCACCTCTGCTATCAAGGTGAGGGTTTCTGCAGGAACCGATGCTCTCAAGGTCACTTATTTGACCCGCAGAGATGGAAGCCTTAGAAGAGAGTTTTCAGCCCCACACCAACAGCCTCAGGGGGTTGGGACCCCAGGCTTGGGATTTTTAAGCCTTAGGGTTTGTTGTTGTTGTTGATTTTACCGTTTTAAAAGCGTTCCAGGTCACCTTTGACGCAAGGAGCCATCCAAAAGGAGGCAGCTGGTCCGACGGCCTCTCAGCACCATCGTATCCGTTCCCTGGGCACGGGCTCGGAGCCCCACGACCCCCCCGTGCCACCTGCACGTTGCGTGCTCGCTGGCCAAGTCCCACGGCCGCCGCCTTGATGCGTTACCCAGCGGCGAGCTGGGGCTCCCAGAGGTCTTTCGAGATTACAGGGAGGCATCTGGGTGGATGGACATATTCAGTGCGAAACGAGCCCCCTGTTCTTGGAAACAAGAGCTGTTGTTGCTGTCTTTTTTTTTTTTTAAGGAAACACAAAAAATGTCATTTTTTCCCTATCACGGGGACCGCTGGAGGACACGCGGTGGGATTAAACCCGCCCTTACGTCCCCAAGACGGCGCGTTTGGACGAGAGAGGTGTCATCAGGGTACCGTGTGCGACAGGCAGGCCAGGGCGCTGTGATTTTAGGGCGCTGGGCTGGAGGAGGGCAGCAAGAAGAGGGCTCAAGGCTGAGCAGGGCACGGCCGATGCAGGAGAGAAGCTGCGGAGAGCTGCCCAGGAGGGTTCCTCTGCTCCCCGGGGAATCACCAGGTCTACGTCCTCCTGGAAACGAAACCCAGCCTCTCCGACACGGACCCAGACAAGCTCTCTTCCTCCCCAGCAGGGACCGGGGATGGAGAATTTACAGCCCCAGGGGGATTTGAGCATGAATAAAGCATTAGCTGCGGGCAGGAGTGAAGGGCCTGAATGGCATCGGGGGATATTGGACTACACCAGTTTGCTCTCCTGCCCTCCTCTCTTCCCTCTTCGGCTAAATGTGCCCATTTTCTTTTACTATTCCTTTCTGTGTCCACCGAAAAGCTTTTACCTTCGCCCCTTGGTACCAAACCCATCACAATCTGCTTTCATCTCCCCTCTCTCCGTCCAATTATATCCACTGGCTTCCCTGCTTTCTTTTCTTCCGAGGCTCTCACATCCACATCTCTTTTTTTCCTGCCCGTACCATCATTATTTTCCACATTGTCCGGCCTTCTATTGTGCCACCTAAAACCTGCTTTCAGCGCCCTTATTTAAGCTCATTCCTCCCCCGAGGGAGCCGAATATCGCCGCCGAGGCTCCTACAGCAGCAACCTAACCCAGAAATACAGCCCCTGGAAATCATCCGAGGGTGCAACGCCCCCAAGCTGGTGAGGGCCGATGTGATGAAGCCGTGGCGCCATCCGTCAAGCTGAAGGCATCCCTCGTGCCTCCACAGCCCTAAATGCCATCGAGGCACCCCTAAATGTCATCGAGGGGCACCTAAATGCCATCAAGGCACCCCTAAATGCCATCAAGGAGATGCTGGAGGCCAGTGGAAGTTCGGACGACGAGAAACAAGAGAAACATAGAGAAAAAAAACCTGAGGTCTGCATCTAGCTTTCTATTTAGCAAGGAAATCGATTTAAAAAATGTGAAATTAAACCCCGCTGTGGTGCAGAGGGCAAGGCAAAGATTTTGTGATCCCACTGCAAGGACGGGATTTTAGGTTTGCGCCACTGTAATTGGAAGGAGAGGGGGAGATGGAAGCACGTTGCGATGGGTTTGGTGCCAAGGGGTGAAGGTAAAAGGGTTTCAGCAGACACTGGACGGGATAGAAAAAGAAAACGGGCAAATTTAGCAGAAAAGGGAAGAGAGGAGGTCAGAAGGGCAAATGGGTAGAGGAAAACATCCCCCGATGCCATTTAGTGCCGTGCACTTAAAGCAAGTTGGTGAAGAGTAGGGATAAACTCAGCTTCTGATGCCAGCTAACAAAACCAACTCACTTCCCAGCAACGAACTGGGAAATGACTTTTTTGTTCCCCCAAAGCCAAACCCAACCCTGCCAGCATCAGCTCAGCTCCCACAGTGCTCTCCTACCCTTTAACTTCAGAGTCCGGCCTCGGACTCCCCACAGGAGGTCAAATAGCTCTGAGATGCTCTAAAAGCTGCTCCCTTCTGCTGAGTCAGCGGAAAGAAAAAGGATTCCAGCTAATAAAACCTTACAGCCCAGCAGGATCGTGCCCCGTGCACCGCGTAGCTCACACGTTGGAGATGCTCGCTGCAAGGTCCTGGCGTCCCCAGCACCCACTTCAGGAGCTCCGGCATCCCTTGGAGGTCCTGTCTTCCAAGACCAATTTACTACTGAGATCCTAAACTGATCAAGGTCCCCTTTAGAAATCCCTAAATCCCTTCCACGTGCTCCGGGCTGCCCAGTGCGCTGATAGGATGGCACCTAAGGAGGGCTTCACGTAGAGAGAGCAAGGCTTGGCCTAAAAGAAAAGGAGCGAGGGGGTGCTCGGTGCAGAAGTGGGGGTGGGTGAGGACATCAGGACGCGCTCTGGCACTGTCAGTCCCAGCGTTTATCAGACAAGGAGTAACAAAGCAGGTGTCAGGACCTATCATTCTTACCTCTGAGGAAGACAACGGCGAGGAAAAATTCCTTCATGCGTAACTCAGGAAAAAAAAGCTTTCACAAAGCTGCTGTTTTGCAGGTGCTGCCTGTGCTCAGGATGATACTCAGGGATAAAATTGGGACCTGCCAAAGGTCCTCTGCTTGTTCCGCGCTCCCTGGAGCCACGCAGCCCCCGCCAGGGCCATCTCCAACCTAACCTAAGGCTTGTCCGAGGAGAGAGAGAGAGAATCCAGTCCCCCACTTGGGGTCCCGTCGTTTCACCTCCGACAGCCTCGGCAGCGTCCTGCACCCCCTCTCCGTGCCGGGGAGTTGCGTTTTGTCCTCCCTCAACCCGCCAAAGGCAGCGGGAGATGGGAAGAATTCCAGCCCAGATATTTTCTCCCCCCCCTCCGAGCACTGCCCCGCTGCTCCTCCTGCCCGTTCGCCGGCTTTTCCCACGTCTATTTTAACATAGATGGCGGAGCTGAAGAAGCCATCCCGCTGCTATTTCCACGCAAGCATCCTCTGGTTGTATTTCCTGGTCCCGGCCTTAAAAATACATCTCCTTCCCCCCGACCACCGCACAAAAATTTGCCAGTTTTTCAAGTTATTTAAGTATTAGCCTAAGTGTCAAGACAAACACATCTTTCAAGGACTCTCCTGCCATCCGGGAGGAGATAACTTTAATCTGAACACGCACAAGCTCCAGGGAGGCTCTCAGCAATGCTTAAGCAACGCAGCTTTCCTCCCTCCTCCTCCTCCTCCTTTGCTCCTTCCCCCTCCACGTTTCCAAGTTGGCTCCACTGTGGCGGATTTTCACGGGAACTGCAGAGGAGACGGCTGCCAGCCGTCAAGTCGCCGCTCCCAGGGCATGGCAGCTTTAAAGGGAAACGGTCACCGGGATTTTCCTTTCCCTTTTCCTTTATTCTTCGTCGTTTTCAGGTGCCCCGCACCCGAGCTGCACAAAACCCGACACCGCACAAACCTGGGGGCATCCCGAGCAGGGACCAGCTGGTAAATTCCCAGGGTATTTAGGGCGGAGCACGCGTGCTCTCGCTCGGGTACGCTCCATTTCCCTATTTATAAGGGATTTTTTTTTATAAGGGATTTCTCTGAGGGCATCCCATTTTCAGGCAAAAGCAGCCCACTGAGCTACCCGGGCACAACGAGGGCTGTGAGGGCTTCAAATTCTTTGTTACCAACACGTTTCCCGTATTAATCCTCCCCAACCGATCCACAGAGGAGATTTATGGGTGACCCTCTATTAAAAGCCCCAGTAACTCTTGCTCTAAACCTACAAAAAAAAAAAAAACCCCAAACCCTATGCTTCAGGAGACCGTACGCGGGGAAGGACAATCTGTTTTCGTGTGTGCTTCAGAGCGCGTTTTTGCAAATTCAAACCAAAATAGATCCCAGATGGAAGCCGCAGCATTCCAACCTCAACCTTAAAAACGCTTTTTCTATATATAAAAAAATGTTTAAAATGCAAAACTTCGGGAAATTTGGCCCCACGGCGAGGCTGGCGGTTGGCGTGCTCGGAGGCACGGAGCAACGAGCCTCAGGATTTATTTATTTATTAATTGGGGGGTGAAAGATTGGAATAAAAAGGCAAAGTTAGCGGCTTAGGTTTGCCCTCCTTGCCCCAAGGCGTGCAGCAGGCTGGGGAAAATTTCTTTCCAAAGCTCCACGGAAGCAGCTGGAGGGGGAAAGGGATCCCCTTGCCCGCTGTGCGCTGCTCCGCTGACCCTAAGCGGCTTTCTTCTGCGATCAGTAAAACGTATTTGTAAGGTGAACGGCCCCGTACGGATGTGGCACGGCTCTGATACGCCTCCGGGTCGCAGCTTCTTACCTCCTCCAGCTGGAATTGAGCTCTACATTCGCATCAGCGATGCCTGACGAGAGCCCGGCTCAGCCCCTTCACGCTTCCGTTCTGCCACTGGAGAGGGAACACAAAAATGAGTGTTTTTTCCCCAAGAAAACTCGCACCGGGAAACGCAGAGAGCAGGAGGAGGGAGGGGAGACGAACGCAGGATCTTTGCTTAGTGCACGAGGGCAGGAGGTCAGCGCCCGGCTTTATTTGCTTCTTCCAGGCGTTGAAGGGGTTTTACGTATCCGTAACGCGACAAACGTGGAAGTGGTCGGACCTGCAGGACCCCAGGGACGGGAAGGTCAGCTCATCGAAGCCCTGGGGAACCATCCCCAAAGCTCTCACTGTGCGTGCTGGAGGAGAAAACCCTCTTGGCTGTGATGGAGAGAGAGGCAGGAGGGGGAGAGAAAAGGTTGGGTTGTACCAGGAGCGCAAAACGAGGTGGAAATGGTGCTGTCAACACAAGCAAGGCCCGTGGGGCTGGCAGAAGTCCTCCCGTTTCTAAAGACTTCAATGGGATCTGGGCACCCCGACACAGCCTGGCCAGAAAGTAGAGGTTTCCGCATCAATTTCTGCTGGCTGGTGAGCCCTGAATCATGAGAGGTATTTAACGTGGTCGTTCAGAGCTAATTAATAAACCTCCGTCACTTTCGGATAGGCGATCGCAGAACCGTCGAGTTAAAAGGCGACGGGGTTGGAGCACTGAAGGCCGACGCCATGAAGGGAGCTGGGCAAGATTTCTCCAGAGCCCTTCCCCAGCAAGGAGCCCCCTTTCTGCCCCTCCCCACACACACACGGAGGACGGGAGGTATTTAATATCTGTGTTTGAGAGCAGCACCCGAGCCTTATTCTGAAGGACGCTGAGCGGAACCGAGCCCTGGAGCATCGGAGGTGGTTTCGTGGAGGTGCTGAGGTGGTGGCCAGTGAACGAGGAAAGGAATAAGCGGAGTCCCGGCTGAGAAGGAGCAGGTTCCTCCCCTACTCAGGTGTGTGATGGAGAATTACCCGTAGGAGAGGCAGGGATCTGCCTCCCTCGTGGGAAATGGCTGTGGTCACACACGGTTTGCTCCGTGCCCTCTGCTAAAGGCGGCCGGAGAGGCTGGGAAGGATCCGCAGACGCGTTTGGGACGCTTCAAAGCACTGTTCTAATGCAACAGCAAGAAAAAAAGGTCATGAGGAAAAATAAAAGAGTCATTTAGGCAGGTTGTGGGGAAAAAGGGGAATTTAGGACATCCCCCAGCCAGAAATTTGACAAGTTTCTCTGTGGTCCAAACCTGTCCAGCGCAGCCTTGATGTCTCCAGCCACTCACGGAGCTACACCCAGCCCCACACCAAGGCTGCTGGGCCACGGGAAGGGGAGCTGGGGAGGGCAAAGCTCCGGCTGCCAGCGTGAGAAAGGGCTGATAAAGCCACGCTGCAGCTAACGAGGATTTCCTGCTTCTGAAGCTGCAGAAACAGCGGTGTTTTTTTTTTTTCCTCAGAAATTAACTAAAAAGGTCCGTACGGTGAGCGCAAGTCGCTGGAGAAAGACGTAAAAAGCAAAACAGGAGAGAAACGTGGTGAGATCACGGCACACGGATTCTGCCTTGGGTCCGACGCTGCCTCCTTGCCTCTCGTTCCTCACCCAGCTCCTCTCCTCCTTCGCTTCCAGCTCCGCCACGAGCCTCGCTCCGCTCCTCTCGCCATCCCTCCTGATACTCCCAAGGCCGGCCCCACACTCAAGGTGCCGCACAGGGACCCACAACGCCCTCGAAACCAAAACAGCCCGAGCAGAACAAGCCAGCAAACATTAAAAGCTCAAAACCCTTACGCCAGAGGTTCGCAGGGCACTGCCTTTTCCCCTCCCAGAACGTCCCATGCCCTTGAATAGCCGTAAATCTCCCAGTTCCTCCACCAACACGCGCTGCGGATACGGAAAAAAAATCACGAAATATTGAGGGTTTTTATGCTCGGAAGCTTCTGCTCCCCTCATTTCAAACCACGGCAGAATCTAAGGCGTGATTCTGAAGACAGCGAGGACCGAGGAGGTGTTTCAGTGAGCGTCACATCGGGAAATCGATGAAAATAAGCTTGATTTTGGGTCAACGAGGCCACGCCGGTACCACTCGCTACCATCCCTGCTGCAAGAGGCAAGTTTAGGGGTCTCCTGCTTGCAGCCTGGTCCCGAAGCCCTAACACAACCCCACGGGACCACCTCTGATCACCCTGGAGATGGGGTAACTAATTAACGGGGAGTCACGGGATGCAAGCGAGCAGTTGGATGTTTAAATTAATTACTTCTGCCTCAAAAGCATCCCAAAATCATAGCAGCGAGAGCTCCTCCTCGCAGCATCCCCCCAGCACAGCTCGTTACCTGCACCCAGCCCCCGGGGCAGCTCTCGCCGTCTCCCCGGCAGTAGGAGATTTCCTTGGGAGAGGAGAGGTTTCTGGCAGCCCAGCTCGTTTTCGACATTAGGAGGTAATTAAAAAAAAAAAAAAAAGGCAATTAATGAATTGGCTGCAGCAATCGGAGGGAGATTTGTGGCCATAGCAACATTACTACGATCCGTGCTGCTGGGAACAGCAGCCACTTCGATCGTCTCATTCCCTACCCTCCCTACACCCCAATGAGGCAAGAAAACATCCCCCCGACGCCCAGGGTGCGCTCTCCCCATCACTAGCCCGGACCTGAAGTCACCAGAAAGTCCCAAGGGCGTTTCAGGAGGTCGTCCAGGTCCTGTGCCTCCAGGACGGGCTCTCCCAAGGGACCTGGCACACCCTGGACCGCTCGCCCACCGGTGTCCCCAGCGAGGCGAGCGCACGCCGGCGACGCTTGGGCGGAGGAGGAGCTGAGGGCACTGCCTGTGCTACAGCAGCTCAGAAACCAACTCCTTGCACAACCTCAACCTCGTGAAGCTGTTTATTGCTACCTCTGCCTTCCTCCTTGTCAACCTTAAATTCACCTGCAGGGGCTGGGCTCTTCTTTCTCCCCCCACGGAGCCTGGAACGCGGCGAGGTGGAGCACCGGAGGGGAAGAGGCAGCAAAGTTTCCAACTTGGCAGCAAGCAGGGCAAGGCTGAAGCAATTCCTCCAGCCGGGGCAGCTCGGCGGCGGCGCTCGCAAGCTGCCCGCTTAATTTGGCCCCTCAGTTTCTATCAGAAGCACGCGAGGAGGAAATTCTCCTACAGGCAGTTAAAGCAGAGGGCGGCGGATGGCTGGGGTTTCATTCCCAGCTGTGTCTCAGCCCTCCTGCGCAGCCTCAGGGGATTGGCTTCATCTGCTCCAGTTCCCTCGCTCGCAGCATTCCTTGGTAAGCCACGAGGGACCTCACGGGTTACAAATAGCAACCCAGGCTAGAAATAGCATGGAGAGCAACTTCCCGTCCGACGGGATGTGATGTGAAGTGTCTTACAGGCGAGCCTGTAACAAGAGCGAAGGACTTCATTACCCCGAATTGATCTAGCCGGTTCCTCCGAGCATCCCGCGTTTACGGGGATGAAAGGGGACACCCAGGGCGTGCCCAGAGCCCCACGCCGCCAGGAAACTCATTTCAGGATTTATTTCCCTAGCTGGTCTCAAACAAGCCTATCTTGGGAGAGGATGAAGGGAAAATAAATAAAGCATCTTTTGCTGGTCTGGCTTAAATTATTTCTTAAGTCTGACTCCAATCTTCCCCTAGTTTTTCTTTGCAAGGGATGGTGCAGGGGGGTATTTCTTTGTGCAGGGGGGTATTTCTTTGTAAAACGTTTGGAGGTGCTCGATCAGATGGCCAAAAGCAACCCAACGTGTGCACCTTCCAGTTCAAAGCTCTCGCACCATATTGATGGCAGATTTTGGGGACAACGCATTCGCTCCTCGGAGTAGCTTCAGCACCACAACAAGAATTTGGGGGTAAAGTGGAAGGAAAAGACGCAGCAGCAGCCGTTATGGGGCGTGCAACCACCTCGTCTCGTGTACCCGTCCCCACCTGAGCACGGCGAGCCAGGTATCGTGTCTGCGCTGAAGGAGGAGCAGCTCGGAGCTCTGCCAGCTCCCTGGAAGAAAGGCAGCTCTTGCAGCTCTGAAATCTCTCTGAAAAAGTTATTTCTTGAAAAATATTCTCTATTCGGAATAGAGCACAGATGGGGCTTCCACTAAAATAACTGCTGTTTTTGCTGCTGGATTCAGTGAGGGCAGAAGCTGAGCTTAGGAAAACCCACTGTGGCACTTCTGCCTTTCCTACAGCGTCTCTTGGCTGATGTCTACCAAAGGTTAAAACCCCTCCGTGCTCTTTACAGGATGAAAGGGCAGAATTCACATTGCAGGGCAAAAGCTTTCCCATCAGCAGGAGTTTTTCCTCAAGTTATTCATGCTAGCCAATCCAACCGAAAACCCCCCAAAAAGCACATGGGAACTGGCAAGAGAAAGAGGCTGTGCGGAGCGCGGTACCTCGCTCAAGCCAGAGCCTCCGCTCGAGGGGCCACGCACACATCACATCGAGTCAGGGCAAACAGCACGGTTGTTGCCTAAATCCCTGCCAAGCCTGCCTCCATATTTACGGGACCTCGGGTGGTTGAAGCCAAGGCTCTACCCGAGTCAAACTTTTACTCACGGCTTTATTTCGAGTCAAATTTTGAAATCTACGGAAGTAGATTTTGCAAAGGACAAAGGGCTAAATGCTCCCTCCCTAATAACGGAGGGCCAAGGAGGCCGAGACATTTGCAGAGCAGCTGTGGCACAGAAAGGCGAGAGAACCCAGGGTTCCCAACCACTCCTCAGACTTCCCCTGTTGGGAACATCACACCCAAGTCCTGCTAGGACCAGATCCTGCTGCACAGCCCCGTTTTTAAGCACAGGGCGACCTTTTCCGTTCCTAAGCAAAGAACTTCAGCGAACTTTTCAAGCTGAAGTTTCCCGAACAGCAGCCAGGGCTCGTGAATCAAGACGCCGGCAGCAGATTCCTCCTGTAGCCCAGCCATGGTGTGATGTCTCCTCTTGCCAAACACCTGCTCGTCAGAAGCGAAGCCTGGCGCTCCGCGCCGTGAAACGGGCTCCGCAAACACACGAAGGAACCGTGCAAATGAGCCATTTGTTCAGGCTCCCTGCTCAGCAGCCCGTCCCTCGATGGGTCTGCCTTTCAGCCGAGAAGCTCCCAGGGATTGCAGCGAGGCGGAGAGGCACGAGCAGAGCCCCGAGAGCTTCATCCAGGCTCTCCATCCCGGATTCTTCTACATCTTGTCCCCCAGCGAGCTGGGGGTGAAGAATGATGGGTGCTGACGAGCAGCCGCATGCCGGTAACATCAAACAGAGCTGCCTTCAACTGCAGCGCCTCCGGTTTGTTCTGTACAGGGAAGCTCTGGGGCTCCTTTAATTCTGCACCACACATTTCATACAGAGCAGGCTTGTCCAAAGCCTTCCCACTGAAGAAACCCAAGCTATGAAGCTTTACATAACACAGCAGTTTTGGGAGAGGCAATCACGTTACGGATGGCAGGGCGAGATTAACGTAGGCACAAATGAAGTCTTCACCTTTGCTCCAGCCGGGGACCACAAACCTGGCTCCAGACTTCATCCAGGCACAGAAACCGATTCCCAGGGAGCAGACTCAAGCCTCACGCTTTGACTTCTTTGCGAACCATTGCCTTCTGTTGTCGTTTTTCTCTAAAATATCAGCATCTCCAGGGATGAGCAACAGGGTCTGCTAAACAGAACAGCCTGACCACCCGGCCGTAACACTCACATAATATTATACACGGGTTCTTCATTCCCACGCACATTTGTACGTCGACTCCAGAGGGTACCAGAAGCGCTGTCTGTATCGACACCCAGCAGCTTGCTCCTTCAGCCCTGATTTTTTTGGGTGTAACGAGAACCGGGCGTACATGAAAGGCGACTCCAGGATATCTGGCTGACCTCAATAATGGTCATTTCCTGGTAATTTCACATAACTTCAGAGCTTGCAGTACCTCGGGCGATCACCACGCACCGGGCAGGCAGATAAAAGCTGGTCGCTTTTCGTTTCGCTATCCGAGCCATCCCTTCTGCCGTGCGCATCTCTGATAAGCACCCGGCTGCTGTGAAGCAGAACCACCAGCCCCAAGTCTCCGATATCCTTTGGATTTTATTCGGCTTCTGCGAGGACGAACTCTCCGGCCTGCCAAAATGATGGAGAAGCACTACAAAAGATAAAAATGGTGACTTGCTTTCGTCAGGCTGCAGGGTCCCGGCTCGCTGAAAGAAACCCCATCCAGGAAAGGTGCACGCGGAGGCTGGAAGCACGGCGTTATCGTAGGGATCTGGATGAACAAGGAGGTCAAATTTTGTTTGCAGCTGGGAGCTGAATTATCAGACATGAATGGGAAATCCCCACTGACAGTGCACAGGGATAAAGATATCTCCTTTTAGCACTTTTTATCCATTACCCTCAACTGCATCCGGTTCTGCTAGCGCGAGATACTTTACGTGCCTCAAACAAGTTTCAGCACTCATCTTGTATTTCTCAAAACGAATCAACAAAAAACCAAGCCCCCCCCAACACCAACATTTTCTTTTTATCAGGTATTCAAGTCCTAGCCCCAGCACGAAGAAGCCCAGTTAACAAGGTATCATCTCAGGCAACCTGGTGCTTTTTAACTGCTCCTTTGTTCACAAACAAGCAAGCAGCCTCGTTCCCTCTCCTTCAAAATCTTACCACACGAGGGATTTCAATTTTTGAAGCAATTTCATGGATTACATTTGTGAGTTATACACCCTGCCCCTGCCTTTTGGCTCCAGTGCTCCCAGCACCCCAGCAGCGTGCTGAGGCCGCCCGGTCCCTCTGAACACGTTAGCAGGGAAGGGGGTTTGCCAGACGACAGCAATATTTGCAGAGGGATATCTGAGGGTGCAGACAAAGAACCTGTCTTGTGACAGGCAATAACACAAAAATCAAGAGTTTTAAGGTGGCAGAAAGTAAAAAAACTAGAACAGAGGGAAATCCTGCCATGGGAAGACCAGCTACTACCAGCGAGCTGAAGGACGAGACTGCTGTGCACCACTGCAGGATGAACAGAGATGGCCCAAGAACATGGTCCCATCCTGGAAAAGTGCCTCTCCTGGAGGAGTTTAGCTCCTACACAGAGGTGACAAGCATAAAAATGCATAAATGGATGGATAAATAAAAAGGAACAAGGACTCAACGTAGCACCTGTGCCTGAAGTAGTAAGTTAAATCATGCCCGAGCTGATGTGAACAGCCCCGAGGTCAGGGTCAGGAAGTGGCACAGGCTGGGGACTTCTCCCCAAAAAAAAAAGCTGGGTCAGGGCTGTCCTCATGTGGAAGCTGTTTAACAATGTGATGGTGTCCAGATGGTGCCAGGAGGGCTCATCAGGCCAGGGAACAGGTCCTGGCACCAGCCAGTGTTGAGCTGGAGGTGCTGAGGTTTCCGCAGTCCTTGCCCCGCTCACCAAAAGGCTCTGTCTCAACATGTTGAAGTTGCACCACTGTTTGCAATAGTCTCCCAGTTCAGAATGACCCCTGAGTCCAGATTTAGCACTGTAAGAAACAACGATGGGAAAGTTCCAGGAAAATCTGAGTGCATTAAAAAGGCAAAGGGAAAAGGCTTTCTCCACCCCCATCCTCCCCAAAAGATGCACAACATCTTAAAGCATTTTTTTTTTAAAGCAGCAGCATCTTAGAACTTCAAAACTGATAAAGGAACAGGATCTAAGAGACCCAGAGCTCCCTACTGTCCCCTGAAAAGGGACCAGCAAGGAAAAGGGTGGCAGCCCTCAACAGCACTGCACCCTGACCGACCAGGGGAAGTGCTTGGGGCTGGATGGGGACGAGATAAATACTTCCATGGGGATAAATCTTCCAAATACATCAACGTTTTGAGTGCCTGCTCCCTTAATACTGGGAAGAAATGCACGATCACCCTGTAAGAGAGAACACGGAGCTGCTTCACGTCCTCTCTGGTGGGCAGGACCTGCTCTCTGCAGGACTAGCACTGAGCACCTGCCATGCAGCAACCTGCACTCTGATCCCAGCACAAAGAGAAGAGAGCGTTCACTGCCTAGGTCCCTGCCAACAGGCCACCATCGATGACTAAAACTCACTTTATGCAGTGAAAGATTTGAGAAAATTCTGTTCTTTGAGTAGTTCAGGGGACACTCAAAGGCTTCTCTGTGCTGCATATTCCAGCGTGGCCACTGGGACACCTCAGCTTGAGGGGAACAAGCACTCCTGGTCCCAAGAGCTTTCAGCTTCTGACTGATAAGCCCTGTCCTCTTGCCTGGGGCAAACACTTGACCTACGGGGAGAAAAAATTCCTGGCTTAAAGAAAAATACATTAATGCTTTTTTTTTTTTTTTGCACGAAAGTGCTCTGAAACCAACACGTAACACCAGGAACCAGCCCACGTCCACCATTTTGAGTGTCCCTATTTTAAAGGAGCTCTGGCTTTGGTGTCTGCTCCCGGCAAAAAGGGAATGGGTACCCAAAGGTTTCCGGCTGTATCCACTCTGTGAACTCAGCAAAATGGACTGAAAGAATAGAAACCTTTAAAATTTGAGAAACGGGTTAACAAACTGAATCATCAAGCTAATTAAACCACATCAAATAAGCCCATCTATCCTTTACCTGATAATTAAATAAGGAATTCATTAGGGAGGGGAGCTGTATGATTTTAATGCCAACAAAAGAGTGTTACCACGATACCTGTGACCATTGATAACCGCACACAAGGGCCACGCAACTCACACAAGCTTCTCGTATTTACTCATGGGCACAAACCAATGCTGAGACATTAATTCTTGATGCAAATCAGAGCTGCCCAAATGAATTACAGGCACAGAAAACCTCAGCTTACCAAACAGAAACAAACTACATAATTCGTTAAAGTTCTGTGATGTATTTCAATAGAAAGGATGACTTCAAGATGCATTATTACAAGGTCTGACCTTAAGAGCACATCAAGGTGCTTTTACAGAGTTGTATTTAGTCTGCGATGCCTGAGAGAAAGTGTGGGCCTCTCGCTCCTGCTCACACACTTACCTAACAGCCATCTGCTGGAGTGCAGCTGGAGCCCAAGTGTTCCCCTCCTAGCAGGAATGAGAGGATGAACACGACTTTAAACGTGAACACACACAAAAAGAACAGCGGCTTGAGAGGAGGAAAATTACTTGAATTTCATTGCTTCCAAGTGCCTGCAAAAGCAGCATCTTTGCCCTTCACTCAAAGATCTTAACGCTTGCTTTGCTTCTTTATCTCCATTTATTGATTTTACAAGGAAAACCAGGATCAGAGCGTTTGCCAGGAAGGATGAATTATGTGCATGGATTCGAGAGGTTCAAAGCAGACTTGCCCTGAAATCTCAGAATCAAGTTCTAGCAAGATTATTCAGCCCTTAGTACATCCACAAAGAAAAAAATAAAATCCATGAGAAAACAGATTCATGAGCTACTCAAGTTTTCCTTTGTTTTTGACCATTTTTGGAGCATCTTTAAAACCTCTGCATTTCACAGAAACATTAACTTTCTCATCGAAGATTTCATAAAAAGGATAAACAAAAATTGCAATTTCCTAAAAGCATAAAAGCAGCTTTTCTAATTTATTGCTTTACTGCTCTAGAGGAAGAAGAAATAAGCACAAAGAAACAAAAAAAAATATTACTTGGTTTAAAATTATTTTAAAATTAATTCAGTTCTGCTAGACTGAAGTTATCTTGCCAAGTAGAGGGACAGGAAAGGCAGATTTCTCCTGATGATGTGGTAGGCTTGCTGTGCACCCCAAAAACACACACGAAGGTGAGACAGAACACCCAGTACCCAGGCAGCATGCCCACAGCAAAGGCAAATAAATGGGGCATGAATAAAAGCAAACCAACATCTTGTGACAAGAGCAAGAAACCCTGGGTGCTAATCCAGTGCTCACTTCACTACGGGGTCATTCGAGGAAAGCTATTCTAACTAAAAGGGGTATTCATGAAAAAAAAAACAATTAGCTCAACCATACTACACCACTATTTACAGAAGCGACCTCTTTCAAATTGGCTTAATTTTACTCTGGAAGTAAATTAAGGCAAACCTTCAGGCAAATTTCATTCCAAGTAGGAACCAAACTTCATAAATTTCAAGCGATTAAACCAGCCAAACTGAATTCAAATTAGTGTGCTTGAATATGCAGATGGACTGTGAACCTCAAGGCAATTCTTCCAAACATCCTCTAGTACCATCAGCCCTGCTTTCTGTTCCCAAACCAAAGGCTCAGCATCATTGTCCCTTCAAAGAAAAGGTTGGACATGGTTTAGTAGGTGGCATTGGTGGTAGGGGGATTGTTGGACCAGATCTTGGGGGTCTTTTCCAACCTTAATGATTTTATGACACCTTAAAGCCCATCTGGTCCCAGCCAGCCCCCAGTAGGTGACCTCTTTGAGCCCAGGCTGCCCCCAGCCCCATGAAGCCTGGCTTTGGGCCCTGTCAGGAATGGGGCACCAAGAGCTCCTCAGGCCTTGCCACCCTCATTATGAAGAGTTTCTTCCTAATATCTAACCCAAATCTACTCTTTTAGCATATCATTACCCCTTGTACCCTTAAACAACCCCAGCCCTCAGCCTTTTTTTCCTAGGAGAGGTGCAGCAGTCCTCTAAGCCTTTTTGGGGCCCTCCTCTGGAAGGGCTTCTAGACTGCCTTGCAGTCGATAATCATCCCTCTGCCTCCCCGACGGCTGTATTTCCGCAGAGCTGTGAACATATAGCTGTCTGGGGCCTCGAGATCCTGCAAATGGAAAGCATTACACGATACTTAGGGCTATTATACTTGCGCGTTGAATGCCATAGCCCAGAAGCCAGCCATTAAGAGAAAAAGTTGAGACACAAAGCTCTTACAGAAGAGCTCAACGGGAGGTTTCTGTTCAAAAAATGGGACACTAGGGAATTGGAAAATATTAAGGAATAACAAATTCATCTTCCAAGTTCATTTCACTGCATCCACTCTGTTAAGCAAAAAAAGACTGCTTAGAGGATATGAATTGAATTAAGCACACCAGTTGAGGGAAAACACAACACAGCAGTGAGGGGGAATAACTCAGCCAGCTTCAGAAAAGCAGATCTGCTAGGAAAATGAAAAGGCCACTGGGGCAGGCAGACAGCAGAGGTCAAGCAGGAAGAATGGACTTCCAGCCAGCTTTTAAAGCGAGGAATGACTGAATACCAGCTCGAGTTCCTGAGGCACAATTCAACAACTAAATCCAGGCCCAAAGGAAAGGCCTACAACAAGTTCAAGTAAACAAGATAAAGATGGGGAAAAATCCTCTGAAGTGCCATATTCAAGACGTACAGAAGGAAACAAATCATGACAAACTTGTTGATCTCTTCTGATCCAGGCACAGAAAAGCCCCAGAGCTAAAAGTAGCTAATACGCAGCTGGGAGAGCGCAACACGTACGATGGCTCCCCGTATGTGAAGAGAGAGGAATTATCTGTCAATGGCACACAAGGCTGTGCTTGGAATGACAGAACTGCAATTTCAGAGGCGTAATTTTGAGCTCTTTTCAGATGAAGCTCTGCTGGAAGATCAAAAAGACCCCTAAGAGAAGGAGTAGGAGTCTCATTTTTCAGTGAGAGAAGCCCAGGATTGTGCACAGGGGAGCACGGTGCAGGCCGACGGCCTTCCTCATTACTCATCTCAACGCAAAACAAACTTTGTGTGTGAAATTTCTCTAGTTTGCTTCATTTCCTCTTCCAAGGCCCTGCTGGAAGCCACCCACCCTTTATTCCCCCACCCAAGGCTGCTGGTCCTGAAGGACCATTGCCACAAGAGCTTTGTGCCCTGCCAGAAATGGGGCACAGCCTCCTCGGTTGGGAAAGGGGGTTAGCAGGAGGCAATAAAACTGAATATAAAGGGACACTGAAGCAAATTTGTTTCCAAATACCAGGCAACGCTCTTCCTGACATTTCTCAAATGAGCATCATGCCTGACATTTCTCAAATGAGCATCACAAGCTCTTTTAGCACAAGAAATAACGAGAAAGCCTCCTCCGGCTGAGGCCTGCTCTGGGAATACCCCTCCCAGCACATCACAGGCAGCCTGAGGGCAGCTGGAAACACAGCGCCCTAAGCTCAAACCTCCATAAAGAACAAATGACTATTAGGATGCTAGGATGAGCTCATCTCTTGTTCTCAGACTTGTTGGTTAAGTCACTGTTGACTCAGAGCTCCTCCATTCCCTCTTAAGGCTCACACACAGACCGGCTGCATCGCAGCTATTGCTGTCCCTACCCCACAAATACCACGGATTTTGGTAAGGAGTGAAGTGCAGGCAACACGCTGGGATTTATTGCTTGAAAAAAAACAACTACATGCTTGGCAGAATTCAGAATTCTCTTCTAGGGAGAAGAAATTTTTCTACATGTTATGTGGGAGTCACACAAGCCTGCTCCCATAACGAAGTTCACACATGCAGACAGGGACACAAATCCCCATGAAGTCACACATCTCCCCCACCCCTTAGCGGGAGCCAGGGATGCTCGATTCAACTTGGAGCATCACGTCCCTCGAGCCAGAAGCATCAGGCAGCAGAGAATAAGCACATCACATCCTGCCATGTACTCTGCAGTGTGTGGCTTGGGATCTGAAGAGGGGAAAAAAACAAGTTATCACACTGCATTTCATTTTTCTGGCTCTTAAACCCTTGCCAATAAGACAAGAATTTGTCACGAAGAGCTAGCTCACTGTCCAACAGAGATGCACGGGGTGGGACAGAATCCAGCCTGCTCTCCCACAGCATTACTTTGAAGAGCAAACAGGAGCAAGGGTTTAAGTGCTAAAGCAAACAGACCGAGCTTCAACATGGGGCTGATGAAAGTGGCCGTACATAGCTGCTCTTGAAGTGTTTTTGTAGCCTTAATTCCCACACATAATTATGAACTTAAACATTCAACGACTTCAAATGATACCTTCCACTTTCTTCAAGTTAAATAAATAAATCAAGGAAGTCTCATACGCTTTTATGGTCGAGATTAATGAAGCCTCTGAAGAATAACAGTAATAGGCAAACTCTCCTAAGTGGTAGACTTGTGGGGGTGTTCTGGAGCACCCATTTTTCCTAAAACCCAGTTTCCTACATCTATACTTCTCTCGTGGGCAGCCCATGAGCAGCCTGCCTGCGAGCTCACCTAAATTGTGCGGTGCCAAACACAATCTACAAGGGCACACCGGGATGGATGAAGGCAGCCAGATGCAGCATGCAGGGACCCAGTCCCACTGCAAGTATCAACAACAGTGAACGTATTTTCAAAATGGAAACGCTCTTCCCATTTTGCACACATGCTTAGGACCTTGTGGACAGGCCGTAGCAGAACCTGGGCTGAACCTGTAACTTTAGAGTCTAAGAATTGTTAGGCTTAATATTACTCTCTTGGAAACAACATGTATACTCAAGCCTTCCTTTAAAACTAAATTTGAGTGGTATAGGTTTTTAAAGAGACCTTCACGAAGTACCTCTAGCAATAAGATTAGCATTTAGAAGAACAAAGCTGTAGGTTTTAGCTACCCAAACGCTGCCAGTATGAACTCACAAGAACTCGAGTCCAAGGAATGGAGGAAGTCATCTGGTATTTCACATCCACCTCAAAATAAAAAACAACAGGCCATGTTTTCAGTCATTCCCCTGCTTTGTGACCAGCATGCTGCCCAACCTGGGCCAAAAGGCAACACCCAGCATGCCTCTGTGGAGAGAATGGGATTTGATAAATGATGACAATATGAAGTTAATAATAAAAGCAGAAAAGAGCCCCAACCAAGGGTATATAACATGGGACACAAATAGCTTGTGACGGAAAATAATAGGTTTTATTCTCCCCTCCACATTTGGAAGGCGCGCTATATTTTGCATAGCGATTGTGGAAAAGGAATAGTGGGAAGAGAATATCAAAATCAAAACAAGTCACAGGGCATCAACAATCCCTTGATGACAGGAGAGTAGTTTTTGTTGGCACGGCTCACGACAGCTGGAGGAATAATTGCAAAGCTGAGCGAGAATGCCTAGAATATATTTCGCCTGTAGATTCTCAGATGAAAGATGCTATCCGCAAGCACTTTGCAAACGTTAATTAAACCCACACAGCCCCCTTTGGCAGATCAAGAAGTATTTATACTCATTTTGCACAGAGGAATGAATATCTCTGGCACTTTCAACATAAGGTACCTACTCTTTCTACTTACGAAGTGCCCCACAGATACACATGGCATTAAAGCACAAATTAACCTTTCCTGTCCAGGAGCTGTCCCCAGAGCACAACGAGGACAGAACAAATACCTTTCCTTTCCCTCTGCCTACTGCCACAACAGAAATCTCAACTCTAAAGGAAAAGCGAGCCAGCTCTGGCTGCGAAGATCAACAGCAGAAGTGAATACGAGCACTGCAAAATGCTTTAAAACACCGCCGCACCTTTATAAGTAGTAAAATTAAATAAATCAATTTTTAAAAATCCATCATCTGCTCTTCCTTTGGTTTTCTTCTTCATCACAGGTGATTTGGAGACTGACTGAGCTTCAGGCTGTGAAATGCCTTCCCCGTTTCAGGTATTCCCAGTGGGACTGCTGCTTTTCAACACCGCTTTGTAGACACCCACCCCTGTAAAGTCACAAACCAGGGCAACGTCCCGTGCTCCTGGGCCACTCGCCCACGTTCACGTTGCCTCTTCAAGAGCTCCGCTGCAGGCAGGGAAAAACCCATCCTCGTTACCCCCAGCAATCTGCCTGCCATATCACCAGCTCTCTGCTGCTGTAAGAGGAGAAATATTTCCAGCATCTCCCCCACGCCATGCTCCAATTAGGGACCGGAGTCCTCAGCTTTGGCTCAGTTCCTCCTCACCGAGCCCGAGGCAAGCGCCTGCGAATCCGGTAACAACCAGGTTTCATCCATCCTCCCTCTAATTAGACATTCTATCAACACGCAGAAGTATTTCGAAACAGCTTTATGCCCAGCCATCAGCAACTACCGCTACCGCTCCAAACCAGCTTCCCATTCTATATATGCAAGTGCAGCACTCTCTAATGTGATAAAATAAAATACTATTAGCATAAATATATCCCAACATGCTGCCTTACAGCAGGGAGAAGCAGTGGAGATAAAAAGGGGCAGGGAGATATTTACCAAAAGAGCAGAAGAGGCACGAAGAATACGAGACGCCTTCATTGGCGGGGCAGTTTTACTGCAGAAAAGATCTCATCCCCAAAGAAGAAGCAGTCAATTATTTGCCAAAATTATATGGAAAATTTGGGGTTTGACAGGAGAAAGGTCAGAGTGTTGGATATGGAAAGGGTAGCTGAGAGCATCTGCAAGGGCAGGAAGAATATGTATGAACACACAAATGCGAAGGAAAATGCCAAAACCCACAGCGGCTGAGATCTTACCATGAGAATAAGCAGATTCGGAGTTTTCCCCCCGTTTAAAGATGCCCTTAAGGCTGCTGATTATGTATGTGTTTCATATGGAAATACGTCTAATGGTGTAATTGGAAAGGGAACCTAAGAACACGTGGAGCACATCCAAAGACTTCAGACAGCAAAAGGCAGAAAATCTGCAGCTTCTGAAAAATGTCACTCCGACAGATGCATGGCCCAGGAGAAGCTTGGATGTGAACATGGTGTAAAAATAGACGGTTTAAAACCTTGTTCTCATTTTAATTTCTTCTTTAACATGGATTTGATGAAGATCCCCTTCTGCCCTACTGCTGAACGTGGAAGGAAGACCTTGGAAGAGGAGGTTTTGTCCTTCCCCACCTTGAAGCTGGGGAAACACAGCTCCTGCACTTGGTACAGCAAAACCAGGGGGGAAAAACCAAGCAAAGCCAGGCGCAGCCAAGCGTCTCAGCTCCCCTGGTCGCGCCAGGTCAGTAGCAATGACAGGTCCACCAGTCTCCTATATCCTGGGTACAGAGTTGAGGCGTTCTTTGTCCAAAAATACTTGCCAAAGAAATAGGAGTCGGGGCATACAAACTGCCATTCAAACCATCTAGTCCCACAGCCCAGACGATTTTACCCAAACTCAACGTTATTCCAGCCATTTTTTTCCCACAGCACAGGAGGTGAGGGCATTTTCAAACTGCCCATCCCAACTCCAGCTGCTCCCTAACCCCACCTCACCAGCCACCTGGGCCAGCCTGCCTTGCTTAAAAATACAGCTGCCAGTACTTGTACCCATAGGGTAACTAGGTTTTAGGTATATAAACGCACAAATAGGCACGCATATCCAGGTATATGTGGATTTTAGGACCCCATTTATGCTTATAGTGTAACCACAGAATCCTAGAATCATTAAGGCTGGAAAAGACCTTCAAGATCATCTGGCCCAACCATCACCAGGTGGTGGTGGGATCCACACTGGGCTCAGCGAGCCAGGAGGCTGCTCAGCACACAGACCAGGAGCTGGAAAGCTTTCCCTACGCTAATTCTGTCTCAGCAGGATTTCCTGGGAGCTTGCACAGTGGCAGCAGGGGTACAGTGTGTGAAACCAGGCTGCAGCACATCAGGGCCACCACTGAGAAGTCAGCTTAGTGCCCACCGGTGCGGGGCACTGACAATTTCTCTCTGCTGATCCAAGGCTGAGACCTAAGACCCAAGTAAAGCTGCAACTTGGCCAAGGAAGCAGGCACCTCATTGTGCAATTCCCCTGTTGGAGTGCTGTTGCAACCTGGCACTGCCAGGAGACACCAGCAGTGTTTTGGGGTGTAGGCAGCAGATGTTTGCCACTGCGTTTAGTTACCCCTTCTCCGACCCCCTGCCCTTGTGGGGTCCCCTCTCCACCCTGCCTCATGTGCCAGATCCAGCCCAGGCTCTTCCCACGCAGCCAGGCGCCTCCTTTGCTGCTCACAGCTGCTTCTCCAACCTGCTCGCTCAGGACAGAGGTAACGGAAGGGTTAAGATAACACATCTCAACTGCTTTGTTAGCTTTTAGCGATAGAGTCCGTGTTTTTTGGCTCGAAATTTCATCTCTGCCCTTGGTTAGTAGTTAAATTAAGGCTGCACAGGGCGAGGTAGACGCAGAAACATTTTTAAATACGACCATTACACTCGGAGCAGTTCCCGCAGAAACGTGGGCATTTGCAGCACGCTCCAGCTCGATGACACCTCCGAATCCAGGCACTTCCAGCTGAGAAATGCTGCTTCAACACACCCCGCACCGTGAAGGCAGCTGCACCAACCCTACCTGCCTGTTCCAGGCTCCTCCTGACAAAACCTTGTGGCTTTTTGGGCTGGTTTTGGACTTGCACTGCCCTCGGAGGACCCAGCAGCGAGCAGCGCGTGCAGACACCCCGCACGTCTTAACCTCAGCACCCGAGGCTGCAGGAGGACGAGAGCTGGCAGGGGTGGGTACCCTGCTGCGGGGCAGGGGCCAGGCCACGTCATTTCACCCCTTACGATAAGAGGCAGGGCACATTTTTGGCCTTCCCACGCAAATCCATAGTTGCGTGACTGCCAGCTCTTTATCGCTTCCTATTTCACTTGTTAACCTTGCCCAAGGTTACACTCAGTAAAAGGTTTCTCCCTCAAAATACAGCATTATAAAAGCACGGGACAGCTCAGGACCAGGCACAGCAGCTCAAAGCCCTCTGTCGAAAGCATCAAACCTCTTCAGAAAGAGCCCACCAGCTGTTTCACTCAGCCCTTCATCCACCCAAACCTCAGACCTAGGCTGGAAGCCTTCTCCTAACTCCCAGCTGCTACTTCTGTGTGGCCTCGTAACACCATTTTCCATCTGGGGATTGACACTGTCCTTTAAATCAAAGGATTTTTCCCCCTCTTTGGTGCCTGCTCTACATATTCACAGGCAGTAAATATTTAAGTAATATTTCCTGACCTTCCTGCCCACCCTTCAGCATCCCTGGCCCTCCTCTGTTACCGCTCTGCAGCTGCTCGGGGGTGGCTGCCGGGGCCCCTCCTGCAGTTCCCGTGCCCAGGAAACGTTTCCCACTTGGGAGAAACAGCAATTTCTTCCAAGAAGATCCTTCCAGATCATCCTTCACCCCACGCATCGCTTACCCCGGGAGCGTGCAGGACACCTGCAAGCACCGCTGAAATACCGGCACGTACTGCTGGCGGGCAGCACTTCGTTTCGGAGGTGGTTTCACGCTGTAGCTGCGCTGATCTAACGGCTTCTTGCTGCCGAAAAGCGATCTCGTCCCCTGCTTCCAAGCCCGCATCCTCAGTGAGCTGATTTAGGGGAGTGAAACTGGAAGGAAACTGCCTGGGCCGAGAAGGAAGGAACCGGGAATGCATCAGCACAAGAAGATCAGCGGGAGCAAACCCTTCCCTCGCGGCACCGGTTTGATGTCGTACTGGTTCAGCCACAACCCACGAGCACGCCCTAAATTTAGCCAGCTTTCCAGCTCTGAAGCTTTATCTCCCGCCTGTTATTCCTCTTCCACCCCAAGCGTGAGCCGTCCTGTGAGAATCGCTTCCCTGTCACCACCCCGGGGGAGCAGCCACCAGTTGTTGGTGAAGCGGGTCCGTTTCGGAGCGCAGACCAAGCTAAGGGTGGCGAAGGACAAGCTTGCCCGGGGAGGGAACCATCACAGGGCTAGGAGGAAAGGGGAAAAACCTACTGATGACTTCCCTGCGCTTGGGTCATCGCTCAAAGCTCTGAGGAGTCCCTTCCCGGGTTATAAATTATGCCGCTCTCGGCTTATCCACTTGTTACCCACCTCAGACAGCAGCCAAGTCTTTTTCACCCACAACGGGAACGCTGAATCTGAATGAAATGACCACGAGGAGAAAAAAAAACACAGGTCTCCCTTCGTGCAGGAGGTGCCACGATGCCAGCAGGTTCCCCTGCTCCCTTCCCTGCCTCCTTCCGTGTGTTTCCACCTCCCCTGCAAGGGGGAAAAGCTCCCTGAGCGCAACCCCTGGGCTGGGAGGGCAGAAGACGTGGCTGTTGCTATTCCTCCCTACCCCCTGCTGTCCTGAGACTCCCAAAAGACCTTTCCAAAGCTTCTCCCATCCAGGTTTTGCTCCATTTTATCAGGTTTCTGGAGCACGTGAAGGCAGACCCAGAAACCCTCCAGTTATGGATATTACTCAGAAATTAGCGTTCAATAGCCACTAGCCAGCTTCTGCCCCTTTTTTAATTTTCTGCCTAATTATGGCCTGAGAATTAACATAGCTGTAACACTCACTTCTTTAAATATTTAGGAATCTCTTCCTCTGTTGAAATAAAATCCAGCAGTAGACAGTAATCCATCAGTGGTATCTCTCAGGGATGGCAGGGGTGAAGTTGGTCTCTGTTCCCACACACTTTATCATCTCCTGATTGTACCACCGATAAAATAAACTAATAATAATAAAAAGTTTTTAGTCTCAGGGTTAAGGGTTGAAAGATTCCAGAACTGCTGAGAAAGATCAACAAACCCCAGCTCCGGCCGGAAAGGCTGAAACATTCGCTTTCAGGCCAAATATTTTGGCTGCTCCCCCCTGCAAAGGATTCAGAGCCGTGGTTAGAGCCAGCAGCAGAGCTGACAAACCATCACACCCTGACATCGCGGAGGAACAAAGACGCACTTGGCTGGCAGACCCTGGAGTATCAGCGTAAATTAGCTCCCAGGAGACCTGAACGAAGGCTTCTTTTTCCCTCCTCGAAAGGCGTCGGCTCTGCGTCGCCTCACGGTGAGGGCTGGAGGCAGAATTAAAAGGATGTTAAACCCGTCCACGGGGCAGGACGGCACCTGGATGGGCAGGAGGAGGCAGAGCATCCCGGCAGCCCCATACACGGGGCAGGAGGGGAAAGGGAACCTGCGAGACCCAAACCACCCCGAGCTGCAGCCACCCCGGATGCTTGTAGGGAGGCTCGAGGCACCGTTAACGCTCCCAAACTCATTCCAGATCCAGACGACTTCGCAGCAGCCTCCCACAGCCTGCCCCATCTTTCAGAAGTGGAAATCCCAGCAGGGAAGACAATAACCTGGCTCTTCGGAGATTATCCTTAAAAATTCAAGTTTCCAGGTAGGTTCCCCCGTCTAAACCAAGTCCAGGCTGGAGCCTGCTCGTAGGAGCGGAAGGAAAACCTCTTCTGCCCCGTAACTGTCACAGCAAGGTAAGCCAGGCCCCCGCTCACCTCTCTGCACCAACATTTCCTCTTGTAAAACTCCGAGCTCCATCCCCGCAGCGAGATGCCCGTCACCTCCACGGCTTGTACCTCCCGCAGAAAGGCTGCCCTCGGATTTTAGCTCGTGAGCTGCTTTGGAGGTGGTACCAGCACAAGGGGCTGCGAGAAACGAGCGCTGTCCAGCCACCGGCATCACCTGCAGCGGGGTCTGAGCCCTACCGAGTACGGGAAGCACGTGCCGAAAACGCTGCCAGAAGGGAAAAATGCAAAAACCTCGTTAGTATTTTGGGGAGATAACATCGATTCCCACTCTTCTCCCTTTGATTCGCGGCAGGAGGAGGAAGGAGCACGGAGCAAGGTGTTTGACCAGCAGCTGTTCCATCAGTACCGGCACAACGGAGTCGCGAGCATCCTCTCCTCGTCAGGGCAGTCACCACTGAAGTAAGAGCTCTGCCTTTTGAAGAGGACTTCGGAACCTCAAACACAAACGTTGGGTTGGATTTTCTTCCCAACCAGAAGTCAATCACCCTGCTGAGCGATGACGGAACAATCCCACAGAGTAAATCCTTTTCATATCGGGGCCTTCCGTGATCCAGTTGCACTGGAAACTTCCTGGCTCACACAAAAACGAGGAGGATTTCAGTCGCTCTTCCTCCAGTTTTGTCCCCAGGGGCCTTCCTCCAAACCTTCAGAGGAGGAAAAGCTTCGTCGGACAACACGAGACGAGGTATTTTCATCCAAACTGAAATTTCACCACTCAATCTTTTAGCGAGTCCGAGGCTATCTGGAGAGTGTTTACCTCCAGCCGTCTGTAGATTTTCCTCGCAGAAGCAAATTAGCGCTACCGGCAAACATTACTTAGCTTGTTCCCCGCTCCCTCATCGTTACTATAGTAATGCAAACCTCCCGGAGAGTCCCTTTAACACTTTTTTAACCGCTCTGAAATAGCTTTATTACGGTAAATAATCACTGGAACATTTTCCTATCAGGAGCGAGTTATAAGTCCACAGGCTCAGGGCCCTGGAGGATTCTCGTTAAGAGCCCGAGGCACCGTTCTGGTCCCAGGTGCCAAGGTCGATACAGATAAATGACTTCCACCCCAACGAGCTCCCACCACCCCCATTTGGGTAAATGAATGAAATTGTGCTCGGGAGAAACTGGCAGAGGCCCGAAGGTATGAAACAGAAAGCTGATCCCCACGCTGCTAAGCCTGTTCTTCCTTTAATGACACAGGCAGACAGCTTTCAAGCTAACCTATTAGCCATACACAACATCCTTTTGGCAAATCTGGATGCAACTCGGACTTATTTACCCGGCCAGGGTGCAGGCTAGAGCCAAGGCAGCCTTTGGTTTGCAGGGGAGATCTCACATCATCTCACAGGATCACGTAACCCAGCTCTTCTAAGTCGCCCTGTGAAGAACAGGAAACGGAGCGTCCCGGGAACGGGTTGGGAATGAACCCAGGAAACGTCCCGGAGAAAAGCAGCGGGGGAATTGTGGAGCCACAGCCCGGTAGGGTTGAACCTTGAGACTGAATGCTGAAAAAATGCTAAGAGCGAGTGGACAGGATGGATAGAGAGCTGCAGACCCACACCTGCACGTTAGGGAGGATCTCGTAGGCAACACGCTGATTTCAGCCTCGCTTCAGCTCTCTTCCTCTGACCCACCACGGGATGCAACAAGAACTGGGAGCAGAAAAGAAGCAAACACGCAAACAGTGACTTATTCTACCTAAGTATGAACCAGTTCCTGGAAGGGAACAGCACCCGGGCTGATACTACAGGCTCGGCAAGCGGGAGCACTCAGCAAATACTGCCGGCTTTGTACTCGGGTCACAAAGGCCGCCTGTTACAGCTCGCCCATCGCAGCATTGTCCCTCGCAGCCTCAAGTCCGGATCTCAATGGCCGCATTAAAAGAAAAAGCCCCCTGGGTGCTGGTGGGCTTCTCGGAGCTCCCCACGGAGAGCACAGCGCCTTCCGAGCCTTGCTGTGTCCCAGCGGGGATCCCGGCGAGGTCCCCAAACCTCCCCTGGCTCCAAGTCAACAGACGAAGCTTCCCCTCCGTGGAGGTTGTCCGTAACAAGGGCTTTTCCTGGGCAGAGCAGGATATTATTCAGTCAGTGCACTGGAAGAGAAAAAATGAAGTGTTCCGGTGCTGCCCGGGAGGAGCCGGTCCCTTTTTCAGAGAGGGATGGATGTCTGGTGCATTTATACCCTGCCTAGCCAAAACGAGCATCGAAACCAACAGGAGAAGCAGCCAGCGTGGCTGCTCTGATCCCCAAAGCACTACAACTACCCCGGATTTCCTATCTCGATAAAGGCTGATCAGAGATGCCAGCAGCATTAAAACTACCCCAGATTTCCTATCTTGAAAAAGGCTCCCTGACCTTGTTACTGTAGCTTGCCTGCGGGCTGCCTGGGTGCAACGTCGTGTGAGCACGTTTGAAAAGAAGACCGAGAGAGAGCCATAGATGGAAAGAGGGCAAGGAGGGAATGAAAAAACCTCAGGCCAACAGTTCATCCCTAGGGCACCCTGAGTAGGGTTACCGACGGTCATGGCGTGGGTGCAAACCCCTTGGAACAAGGGGTTGATGAGGCAGAGGGAAGCCGATCCCCAGGGCTTCTCTTAAAAAAGCCACCGGCAGAGCACAGACAAGCCCCAACAACTGCTTGGGCTCCTTGGTTTTAAAAGTAGATACGAAGAGGAGCTGTGGGGAAGGCAGCAGAGGGGAAAGAAGAAACACCCGAGGGCAGGAACAGCCGCGAGGCTGGGAGTAGGCAGGGAAGCACCAATCCCGCGGTCCACAGAGCCCTGGCTCCGCGCTGAGGGAGAAAACCACCCCAATGTTTCCCTGGCTGAACTGAGGAGCAGGTTTCTGAAGGCTGACCACAGGGCAAGGCTTTAACCACGCTTGTGGGAGCTGTGATTCACCTTCGGGCAACACAAAAGCCAGGGCCGTGAGGCAGGGCAGATAGACAAAACCACAGAGCTGGCTCAGCCCCAGGCGTGCCGTGGCCATCTGCAGACAACAACCCCGTGGCTGGGTTTCAGTTCTCCTTCTGGAACCCAAAGTAGAAACTAGCAGTTTGTTAGTCCTGGTATTTGTTCAGTTAGCCCTACTAACAAAACTCTCTAGGACTAGAGGGTAGGACTAACAAAACAAATCAGACTTACGCCAAGCACAAGGGATGGAGGGGCATGCAAAACTCTTGCAAAATCCGAAGCTGCCTGTTGACACTCTCTGATGCTTATCTACGTAAGGACCGCTCACTCTTTTGGTATCTCCTCACTCTTTTGGTATCGTTTTACCTCTTAGCCAACGGAACAGAAGCAGCTTTAACACCCAGAGCGTTTCTTGTCCCCGTTTGGAAGATGCAGCGCACACGAGCAGCCGTTTAGTTTCCCGAAACCGCTGCAGGATACAAAGATAGAGCTCATATCCTGGCTGACAGCTCGAGCACAAAGCCATACAATGTCTGTCAGGACTCTTTGTTAAATACTGGCTTGTCCCGGTGACTCAGTGCGCTGGAATGCATCAGGTTTATTCATAGCTTTTCTGATAGAGGCTTCAGATTAGACACAAACTCCTGCTTTTTAGAAGGAATAAAAGAAAAAGATCTACGGCTTCTTGTTATGTGGAACACACGCAGCTCCTGGCTTCTTTTCCAGGGTGATAAACACAGAACTGAAACAAAAGGACGGGCCCTCAGCAACCCTTCAAGCTTCTGACAAGCAGGAGTTGGAGGGGGGAAAACCAAGACTTGCGCCAGGACCAGAAGTCAGCGCCACAAGGAGAGGGGGGAGAAGAGAAGCGAAGATGGTCAGGGACACGGAACACAATCACAGAATTTCTAGGTTGGAAGAGACCTCAAGATCATCGAGTCCAACCTCTGACCTAACACCAACAGTCCCCACTAAACCATATCCCTAAGCTCTACATCTAAACGTCTTTTAAAGCCCTCCAGGGATGGGGACTCCACCACCTCCCTGGGCAGCCCGTTCCAATGTCTAACAACCCTTTGGGTAAAGAAGTTCTTCCTAACATCCAACCTAAACCTCCCCTGGCGCAACTTCAGCCCATTCCCCCTCGTCCTGTCCCCAGGCACGTGGGAGAACAGACCAACCCCCACCTCGCTACAGCCTCCCTTGAGGTACCTGTAGAGAGTGATAAGGTCGCCCCTGAGCCTCCTTTTCTCCAGGCTGAACAAGCCCAGCTCCCTCAGCCGCTCCTCCTAGGACTTGTTCTCCAGGCCCCTCACCAGCTTCGTCGCCCTGCTCTGGACTCGCTCAAGCACCTCCATGTCCTTCTTGTAGCGAGGGGCCCAAAACTGAACACAGTACTCGAGGTGCGGCCTCACCAGAGCCGAGTACAGGGGGACAATCACCTCCCTAGCCCTGCTGGCCACACTGCTTCTTATACAGGCCAGGATGCCGTTGGCCTTCTTGGCCACCTGGGCACACTGCTGGCTCATATTCAGCCGACTGTCCACCATCACTCCCAGGTCCTTCTCTGCCTGGCAGCTCTCCAACCACTCATCTCCCAGCCTGTAGCTCTGCTCGGGGTTATTGCGCCCCAGGTGCAGGACCCGACACTTGGCCTTGTTGAACTTCATGCAGTTAAACACCGTCTGTAAGGACAGTCAGACTAGATTTGGCTCCTTTTGTCTGGAAGAGATGTCCAGCAAGGGACATAGCAGGGACCTACAGAACCCAGAACAGCGTGGAAGAGGCAAACACACGAACAAATCCCTGTACTTCTTGCATTAAACCGGTTGGCAGCGGGTCGGTTACCAGAAGGAGATGGCTGATCGCACGCTTATAATTAAACGTTGACACATCCAGCAGCAGGACAGAGGCCAAAAGCCCACGTGGGTTCGAACAGCAGCTAAATCAGTTAATGAGGTAAAGGCCACTTCCAGCAGCCACTGCTGGAGGCAGGATAGGCCTCAGGCCTCCCCGTGGCTCAGGTGTTTGTTTGCGCTACTTTGAGTTTCTAAAAGAAAACGGCTTCAAGACTCCTGAAACCGGTTATTTTTCCCGTTTTGTTCCACAGCAACCGCAGACAGACCTTGTTGCTAGCACCTCTTCTGTTCCGTGCCTCTGCCAAGAAGATCCCTTCGCTCAGCTGTCTCCTACTGACCTAAATTCACACGCGCCATCTTCTTGCTTTAATCAATCTTCAGCCCAAACTCCAGACCTCAAATCCTCATTTCCAAGGTTTCTTCTTCCAGCCCTCAGGCCCACAAACGTCTATCGGGTTCTGAAGGTCAGTGCTGAGCCTGCCACACAAGACACCAGCCGTAATAAATGCTCTGCAGGCCAACTGATGCCCCCAGGGAAGCCCACGCAGCCCTGGGGCCCGCTGCACATTGCGCAGCTGTCAGGCTGCAACTCACCGTGTTTTTCTTAAGCCATGCAAGGAGGAGAATTCAATACTATTGACTTCTTTTAGCCACTGAAGTCAGCGGATCTGGCTCTGAACACACACTGGGATTGGATCTGTCGATTCAGACCATGGCACGATGGCACCCCCGGGTCGATAGCAGCAGCACCTGCTCTTCCCACGACCTCTCTGCTGCTTTCAGTTTCAGCATTCAGCACCACGCTTGGTGCCTCAGCGGCTGAGCAGGGAGGTCCCCACCGTGCTCGGCACATCCCGACTGTTGGGCAGAAAGGCTGTCCTGGATCCCGAAGTAAAACGAGCCGAGTCAACGAAGGGAACACCTGAACCAAGGACATCTCACGTGCCACGCTACACTGGTCAGGTGCAGGAGAAGTTAAGAAGCCACAAATTAGGAAACCTTTTTTCCTCTTCTTGCACAGGAGGTGCCAGAATTGACTGCCCTGCTCCCAGGACTTACTTAAACCAAGCTGCTGACACGCTCCGGTTTCCAGGCGTATGATTTCGTCCTTGTCTCTTGTTAACGAGCACCTTCAGCTTCTAAATTCATCATCCCACGTTAGCCTTAGGGGAGTCGCCTGCTAGGATCGTTACAGCGAACTTAATTGTGGAGAGGTCTGGGTCAATCGGAGCAGCTCCCACACTCACCTGCTGTGCCTGTGCCAGAGTTTGGTACCCAAAAGCTGAGCGTCCTCGGCTTGCCGGGGCTTACAGTTAACTGTTTCAGTCTGGCTACGCAGCAGACGGGCCAACGTGTTCCAATTAACCGCTATTTATTAGCTCGAATCCCTCGCAGTAGCGAGTGGAACAATGTTTGTAGACACCTCATAAAGCACAGGCTCGTTACTACAGCCCATTAGCATGCGTGCGAGATATTTTAATGTGTACAAACTCCCCGTGAAATACGGATTTTCTCCTTCGCTTTCAGAAGAAGCCTGCCAGACTCACCACGTACTAAGGCGACGCTTCCCAGTACCTTTTTTCCTTTACCCTTTCCATCCCACAAATAAAACCGAGCCTCATTTAACCAGTTTCACGGCACACCTCTACGACAAAGCCCTGTATTCGCTACGGCAGATCCCTCAGCCTCCCTCCCCACCGAGCTGAACGCCTCTAACAAGGCTGAGCAGGTTGACCCCTTGCTCTCCTGCCCCTCGAGCTTCCTCTGCTCCGCTGCACAGGAAGCCAAGGGACGCGTTGCTGAATGACGCGGCAACACCTTCGGTGCACTTTCCCAACGCCTCCAGCGGGTACGAGGCAGAACCGCGCCGGTTCTGCGCTCTGCTGAAACGGGCACGCCGCTGGAAGTGGGATTCGGGCAGATTTACCCCTTTGGACAGAAGGAGCTGGAGCTGTCACAGCTTCCACCTCCCTCGAAACAAAACAGGAGGTAAGCCAAGGAAGCTGCTATTTGTAGGGCAGCGTCAGGGTACGCAGATTTAGCGCTGCTCCCCCATCAAGGCGGTTTTAAGCTAACATTAGGCGGCATGACAAAACTCATCCTCGAGAAATCGGGGTACTTTCGGGCTACTTACTGCCAAGGGTGATCAAGCGGAACCTGCCTCTCCTCCGTGCCCCACTCCCCGCTCATCTGTCCGGATCCTATTAGAGGAGAAAAGCTGTAAGTACAGACACAGCGACGCCTTCGAGAAGCCAGCTTCAAGAAGCAGAACAGACACCCCCCAACGCCGAGGTCGAGAAGTGACAACGCTGGCAAAGGTTGGAGCACGTCCTAAACCCAAAATGCCCTAACAAAACCCAAAATGCCCTAACCCAAACCCCAAATTGCTGTGATGCTTGAGGTCAGCTGTAGCACTGGTGGCCTCCAGAGGCTCTCAGGTCAGACCTGATCCCCACCAAGAGTAAAGCAAGATAATTATACCAAAGTAGCAGCAACAGCTACACAGAAGCAGTTACTACAGGGACGGCGAATCCCTCCTGAGGCACACCGGTCACCAAGGCACCGTTACGCGGGCTCAGCGCGTTACAAAGGCGGCCGCCGAGACAGGAATTCCCTTCCTAAGGCACGGCCCTGAAGGCTCAGGTGGCTGCGCCCTGCACGCACCGAGGAAGTTCCTCCAATAGGTTTAAAAATGGAGAATTTTAACCTTGTCCCCTCCGTAAGAAGCCACCTGGTTTGTGCTGAAGCCCGTTCTGATTAAGCAAAAAGATGACCTACGGGATGAAATGATGATGGAAAGGGGGCCAACCGTGTCCTGGGGTGCATCAAGCACGGCATCGCTAGTAGGTCGAGGGAGGTGATTGTCCCGCTCTACTCTGCGCTGGTGCGGCCTCACCTCGAGTACTGTGTGCAGTTCTGGGCACCACAGTATAAAAAGGACGTGAAACTGTTGGAGAGTGTCCAGAGGAGGGCTACGAAGATGGTGAAAGGCCTGGAGGGGAAGACGTACGAGGAACGGCTGAGGGCACTGGGCCTGTTCAGCCTGGAGAAGAGGAGGCTGAGGGGAGACCTCATCGCAGTCTACAACTTCCTCGTAAGAGGGTGTCGAGAGGCAGGAGACCTTTTCTCCATTAACACCAGCAACAGGACCCGCGGGAACGGGGTTAAGCTGAGGCAGGGGAAGTTTAGGCTTGACATCAGGAGGGGGTTCTTCACTGAGAGAGTGGTTGCACACTGGAACAGGCTCCCCAGGGAAGTGGTCACTGCACCGAGCCTGACTGAGTTTAAGAAGCGATTGGACTGTGCACTTAGTCACATGGTCTGAACTTCTGGGTAGACCTGTGCGGTGTCAAGAGTTGGACTTGATGATCCTTAAGGGTCCCTTCCAACTCAGGATATTCTATGATTCTATGAAAGAAAAGAAAAGCCCATCGCTAGACGTGTCAACACGCCGCACGCAGACTGCTCACGCTTCGGGGACACCTCAAATCCCCCTTCGATGAACAGGGACACCTCTTAGAGGGGCATTAAATAATTCCCTGCCGTGCAGCACGACAACCGGCTGCTTCAGGAAATCCGAGCCGAGGACTCAAAGCCCAAAAACCCCAAGGAAAGCGGCCCGAGAAACAGCAAGGGGTCAGCGGGGGAGGGATGAGGGGCAGGAATGGCACTGCCACAGCCTTGCTGTGAGGAGTCTTTACCCTCAGCTCATCAGAAAATTAAATTAAATGGATGCCTTTTGTGTTTATCAGTGACGGAGCTCGTGGTTTTTATGTAAATGCCACTAGACACAGGCAGATCTGCACCAGGCTCGAGCCAGGCTCGCCGGCGACTCCCCTTCGGGCAGCCGATCTAAATGCAAATTACAATCAAACGGCAAATCCCGGAGTTTTCCGGGCCGTGCCACAAATTTACAACTGGAGACGGAGCGTACGCATGTGGGAGAACGGCCCCCTCCTCTTGGGCTGATCCCGCGCTGCTTTTTCACCCTGAGCAGCGATCAGAATTAAAGGGGAACATCGATCAGAATTAAAGGTGAAGCCTGCTCTCGTTTGCAGCCATATTATTCACATATTAATCTCTGTAAAGGTATTATAAAACAAAGAGCACCGTCCTCTCCTGTCCCATCCGTGTTAATACAAGGGGAATTTTTTTAATTTTACTTTTTTAGGAGAGCTGCTGCCTCCCCCAGCCATTGCCCCCACGCCAGGAACATCCCATCAGCACGGATACGGAACCGGAGCAATGCCAGAGCCCCGCTGGCTCTGCAGCACAAGCACTTCCACGTTTTCAGGGGGAATTCTCTCCTTGGCCCCGAGTTATTTGTGCAAGCTGGAGGAAGGAGGTGCTGCTGCAGGAGGGTTGGTGGCAGGCAGGGATTTCGAACCGCTGGCAGTGCAAGGAGAGCCGTTCTTGTAGCGTAAAAGCTTTGCTGAAGGCCCCTTGAATCGTGGCACCCACCTGGAGAACACATCACGCGGGGCGCTTCGTCGGCGCTGATTAACACAGGGCACTAATGGCAAACCTGGAAGTAACTCCCATTAGCAACGGCGCTGCTGGTGAAGCAGAAGGCAGAGAGGATAATAAAAAAAAAGGGCCAAAAACACAACAGCCAAGCTCGCAGACCTGCGCGGGAGGGGGTCTCGGAGTGACTGCCCCTGCCTACCAGCAGCACCAGGACCACCACCCCCTAGGGGGGCTTCCTCAGAGGGATGCAGCTAATTAACATCGCTTTACACACGCTCGTTACATGGGTGAGGAGCTTAGAGCTTTGTACGTTTTGGAGAAGTGTGCTGCAGGAATATTCACCCAGCTGAACCTCACGGAGCTGCTGGTTTATACATTGAAATAAAACGCTCGCTCTCAATCCATCAACTCAACTCAGAGGGTCCCTGCTCCTCCTCCTCTTCCTCCAAGCCCTGGCGGACGGCCACGCGATGGGCCTGGAGCAGCTCCCTGCGAGGAGAGGCTGAGACCTGGGGCTGTTCGGCCTGGAGAAGACTGAGAGGGGATCTCACAATGTGTATAAATACCTGAGGTGTGGGACACAGAGGGGTTTGGCCAAGCTCTTCTCAGTGCTCTGTGGGGACAGGACAAGGGGAACACCACAAAATGGAGCCCAGGCAGCTCCACACAGACATACACAAGAACTTCTTCCTGGTGAGGGTGACGGAGCACTGGGACAGGCTGCCCAGGGAGGTTGTGGGGTCTCCTTCTCTGGAGATATTCAAGACCCATCTGGACGCCTACCTGGGCAGCCTGCTCTGGGGAACCTGCTCTGGCAGGGGGGTTGGACCCGATGGTCTCTGGAGGTCCCTTCCAACCCCTACAACTCCATGATTCTCTGGCAAAAGCTGGCTGGAGCCTCATCTGGGCTTTCCCTCACTCAGGCACAGCAGCTCAGGGAGAGGCCCCTGCAGCCCCCAGACCCCCATCGTGCAGCCCCCCAGTGACCGCGGCGCTCAGCCGCCCGGGATTTCCCCACGCAGCCACGGCGTGAGCGCAATCTGATTTCATGGTCTGACTCCAGGCTGTCAAATCACAACCACAGCACGCTGCTGTGGCAACGTGCCTGAAAACCAGAACCGTGCCTGCAGCAGGGCCGGTTCCTCCCGTAACTAAAGGGTCGGAACCAGAGCCCAGGTACCCGTCCTCCCGCAGTGCTTCGCACACCCCAGCCACCGTGCGTGCGGCGTTAGCCCAGGGACAAGACGCTGGCGACACTGATTGTCCTCCGGGTGGTGGAGGCTCCCCAAAATCACCTCTCTCTGCAATCTGGCAAAGGGAAGGAACAAAACTGGAAACATTTCCATTTCTGAAGTGCTTCCTAGCAGCTCCTGTTCTTAAATCTAAGCTCAATACCGCGCTCAACTTACCCAGCACTCCTTTTTTCCTCCCCAAACGCTTTCCATCACCGCAACCCCGCAGCCTGCCCCGCCAGCGCTGAGGGTTTCCCTTACAAGGGTTCAGGTTTAAGCACACGGGCCCGGCCCGTTTTGTCTTCTCCCTTTTGTGGCAGCCTTCACGCTGTGACGGATGCCTGGAAATGCAAAGCAGAAGTCTGCACAAAGAGCAAGCCGGGGTGTGAGGTGGGTTTTGTCTTCAGAGGGGAAGCAGGAATGACTTATTGCCTCATTACAGAGCCTCGGTCTGCATTTTTATTAGACCTGTTTAGACACTAGCGGCAAAAAAAATAATAAAACAGGGAGAAAAGCACTTTTATTCTTACCGTACGGACCTCGTTAATCACACAGAGAAACTAGAACACAGCAAATTCTCCAGATGCAGGCACAGAAATCATTTGCACGGTACATACGAGGACCTGGAATATTTCGGGTACTACCAACCCGCACGAAGCTGAGGCGAGATTTACCTCCTGCAGGACCGTATTTCTTCTGCAGGGGAAAAATTCTTATCTCAGGCATGAAACTGGGCCAGCAATAGCCCAGCCCTCAGCCTCTCCCTTACCACGGCTCTTCCGCGGCCCTGCTGCGGCTCAGCATCATCCTGACAGCTCCCCCCCTGCTGCCTCCGTCCCGCCAGCGACCTGCGGCTCCGAAAAGCCAATTTTATTTCCAAACCTCCTGCAAAAGTGAGCTGCCATCCTCTGGCTCGCTCAAAGCAGGAATCACTTACCCTAAGCCATACCTCCCCGGGTCCGCGGCGGCGATAAGGGCCGTGCGCGGATGCTGGTGCTGAAGCAAACAAGGCGGCACGCCCCGAGCAAGCATGCTGCTCGGCCACTAACCACACGTTTCCGTGCCCTACGTGGGCAGCGGCTGCTGTCCCGAATGTTTTCCCAGCGCAAGCCGCAGCGCTGGATGCGGTAGGAAGAGAAAAACCTGGAGGCATCCTTCCTTCTAGTTAGAGCATCAGAAACAAGCGGTGTCATTGTTTCCATGCGAGGAGGAGGAAAATAAAGGAGAAGAACGCACGTGAGGGAAGAAATGGGACTGAAAAAATGGATTGACAAAATAATCCAAGGGTTTCTGTGCAGGGCCGTACCTGCAGCACCCATCCTGCTCCTCCTGGTTCCCCAAGTCCCCCTGTGCGGCGTCTGCTGGCTCCGTTTCTGTCCCCACCAGCTGCCCAAAAGACCCTGCAGCACCCCAAAAGCAGCAGGAGCAGCGCCCTGAGCACTGCCCTGCCTGGATTTTGGTCTGCGCAAGTCACCCTGACCCAAAAACGACCCCAGAAAGCGAAAGGCACCGACGGCAGCAGCAACCCACCTGCCTGGGGGTGCTCCCCAAAGGGCCACGGCCGCACCCCAAACCCGCTGTGGGCGAACAAACCCTCGTCGGAGGGGAGCTGAACCCCACCGCCACCTCCTCCGGGCAGCCACAATCGCTCTTTGCCAGCGAAGTGAAAGCCCTTCGAGGAGGGCTTTACTCCCCTCCCTTCACTTTGTTTTAAAGGGCCGAAGAATTCCTTCCGAACGTTCCCTTGCAGGCTCACGCTGGGTTATTTTTAAGAGCACAGAAGCAGATTTTTCAAGACCCTGAATGAGGAAATGCAAAAGCTTTTATTAAGCAATAATAGCCCAGACAATGGTCACAATTTCCCAAGGGTCTGAACACGGCAGCTGACAATGAGCTTTATTCCTCCACAAAACCCCCTTCGCGGGCTTGGAGGGTTTGCTTTGTGTGATCCAGGCTCAAGTTAGAGAGTTAAAACAAAAAGCTTGGCGGCCGTTTTCAGCGCCATTTCCTCCAGCAACGCACATCTGACCAGGGATACAAAAATCACTGGGAAAAGCCTTTGTGTTACCTCATTCCTCCGTGGTTAGTGGGATAAATCCCCCTCGGTACCAAGGCTTCTCCCCATCCTACCCGCACGAACTGGCTGAGTTTTTCAGGGTCACAAGAGAGAGGGGGAAAAGCCCTTCAGCTTTCCTCATGGATATTTGCACCACCACCACACGGTGCCTCTCCCCTAAACGGCCAGAAACGTGCTGCAACCCCTGACCTGCTGCCAAACGGGTGTCTCAAACCCTGAGATCACATCACCCCTTCCTTCTTCCGAGGAGGAGGAAGCTGCACTGACAAGGAGCTTGCTCGTGCAGCCTCCTGAGCTGCCCAGTACCGAGGTCTGGCCTTGCGCGAGCCACTTCTCATTCACAGAGACATCGGGCTTGGCCATGAAGCACCACCAGCGCATCTCGACCGGCAGATCCGGCTCTCTCTGTGGCTGAGAAAAGCAGCAGGCACTTCCAGGGCACATAAAACTTGATCGGTTCAAGATGCCTGCTTAGGACAAGATGAATCGTGCCGCACAAACGGCTGTTGTTCTCCGCCGGCTATAAAGCAGAGCTCGGGGAAAGAGAGGAGGGAAAGAAACGGCTCAGATACAGCCAGCTACATCTGTCCGAAGGACTCCCAGCCTCAACGTCTCCTGCTCGAATGCTGGCCTCACCCTAGCTGCTTAACAAATAAAGATTAATACCGTAAGTTAATTAGCTCTTCAAACCAAGATGGTGATGTCAGGATGTGCCTGCAGGGGTTTCTTACTCTACCACCACCTCTGCCCTCCCTTGTCCCCGTGACAGCACGGCGTGGCCCACAGCAAACCGAGGTTACAGCTCAGCTTGTTTATTTGGTTGATCTCAATCCCATCGCACCCCACAACCAGGAGAGACAGACCACAGGGCCTCTTTTCTCCAGCTCACAACACCTTCAAGGGGTTATGAAAACATTTCCCAACCGTCTGCCTGCCTGCCAGCTCGGAGAGCTCACGTACCCAGGCATGGGCAAGAGGAGAAAATAAACACTTGAGCGCCCTGCCCGAACATCTGCACCGCTGGCACTGCCTCCCCACGACAGCCACCAGCCTTTACCCCATTACTTCAGGTAGGAATAACCCTTAAAACCCTACCTGCACAATTAAGGCATACAGCAATAACACCCCTCATCCTTTGTCCTTTTTACCCTGAGCTTCATTCAAGGTGTCCGGGCCCAGTGAAATCCCTCAGCTTGGCTTGAAACACTCCTGGAAAATCAGACACCTGCTTGGAGGATGGCTGTCCGTGTGACGCACGCAAGCACCTGCCTGCCCTGACCAGAAGAGCAGGGAGAAACTCAGGGTAAGCTCAGAAAATGGATGTACTCACATTAAGGATGTCAAACACACGCAGCCAGTGCCAGGGACGTCACACAGGCACGTTCTGTGCAGCACCACCATCCGACTGCTGCCCACAGCACGGTAAGGAAGCCCCCGGGCAGCAGCTGGCTAGCACCCAGCCAGGCACCGCAGACATCCACGCATCCCTGTGAGGATTCAGGGCCGTATCGCGCTGAGCCTTCACTGCTGGCAGTGACCTTTACGGTACCACGATAAATACTTTGGCATATAAAGCGCTTGCTGCCTTGCATTCGCTCGCTCACCGCGGCGGCGATGAGATCCCTGCAGTCACTCAAGCAGGACGAGCCCTAAAGCTGCGTCTTCACTGCTTTGAAGCCCTTCTGAACAGCCCGAGATCCCTCGGACCCCTTTGCATCTCCACTTCTTCGGAGGCAGCAGCACCTCCACAACACCTGGAGCTGCCCACGGGGGACAGGAGAGCCCTCGGTGTCTTTCCTGATCTCCGCGGAGCGAAGCTTCCACGGAAGAGGTGACGCCAGCAGATCCCTGCACCGCGTCTGCTGATCTCTGCAGAAACCTCAGCCAGCCTCTTTTTTTTTTTCTGGATCTCACTTCCAACGGATTATGATTATCCCAGGGGCATGGCAAGGGACCAGAGCACGAGAGATCGTTTCAAGACATCCTTAATAATACACAATTAACAACTTCTCCCCGGTTTTGTCTTATGACCTCATTCATTCCTAAGAGTTTTTATCACACCCCCCCCCCCAAGTACCACGTCTGCTGACCACCCCCCATCCCTTCCCGCCACCAGAAGCCTCGGGGCTTCGCACCCCTTCCTGGGGTTGTTACGAGCTTCCAAAATCCAGTAGCTTAAAAACCAGCGCAGCCCAGCAGGGATCAATGCTGCGAGGCAGCAACGGCTCCCCACAGATGCGATCTCTCCCCAAGCAATTGTTTTCCAGAGAAACATCCCCAGACCAAGCACGGCATCAGCGCGCCTCCGAGTCTTGTGCCAGCACGGGCTGGAAGAATAAAAACTGCTGCAACCACGCAGGGTGACGGAGAGAAGTAGGGTGACCCCTGATTGTGTCAGCTTTCATGCGCACACTGCCGTTTTTCCCCTTTCAGTATAAAAAGCTAGAGAAAACAGAAGCAACGGCACCTTCTCCCCTTCCTCCGTGGTCACGGGGTGATGCGAAAGCTGCTGGATCTCCCTCATCCTGCTTCATCCCAGCCAAGTCCTTCGCTTACATCAGCCCTGCGAAACGGGGCCAAAACTGAAGATTCGAAGGAACAGGGCACTGAAAAATCCCAAGGGAGGGAGACAAATGTTGATCAAGCCTCCCCCTTAAATAAGCAGCCACAGGAACCCTCTCCGGATGGAGAAGACCCAAAGGACTGCTGGGGTGAGAGCTGCCACCAGCAGAAAAATAAAGCGACATTTGTGAACCCGAAACGCTCCTCGGTTAGTTCTTAACCGGGGGGGAGGAGAGGCCAAACACCAAGAAAACAACAAACAGGCCCGCAACTAACCGGGGAAAGGAGACCCAAAGGCAGAAGGGAGAAGGACAAACACGGGGGGAGAAAACAACGCATTGAAAGGAAAAAAACCAAACCTCTACCGAATCTGGGAGTTAAAAGCCCGACAGATTTAACCCTGACAGATTCAACCCAGTTCACCCCATGCCACATTAGCTGCTGTTTAAACACAGGGCCTGGGCATTGTCTGTTTGCAGGGGATTATTTTTTTTCCCGAGCTAAACTGTCTCATGTTCGCAGCTTGGGGGACGCCATTTATTCCTCACGGGCTCCACAAAACGAAGGGGGTGGATCAAACTCTTCGCAGGAGCCCTGCGAGCAAGGAAGCACACACGCCTAAACCGCGAGTTCAAACAGCCTTCAATTTTTATCTGGAGTTTAGCAGGAACTTCAGAGTGCCCTTCGGGTCTATCCAGTCAGGTTTGAGGATGAAAAGCCCACTTTTGCCGAAGCCGAGGTCAGCAGTGGGCCCTGGTGGCCAAGGAGGCCAACGGGATCCTGGTGTGCATCAACGGGATCCTGACCCCAGCGTGGGCAGCAGGTCAGTGGGGGTGAGGCTCCCCCTCCGCGATGCCCTGGTCAGGCCTCACCTGGAGGGCTGGGTCCAGTTCTGGGGTACAAAAAAGACAGGGGGCTCCTGGAGAAATCCAGCCACAAAGATGATACGGGCCTGGAGCAGCTCCCTGTGAGGAGAGGCTGAGACCTGGGGCTGTTCGGCCCTGAGAGGAGAAGACTGAGAGGGGATGTCACAATGTGTATAAATACCTGAGGTGTGGGACACAGAGGGGTTTGGCCAAGCTCTTCTCAGTGCTCTGTGGGGACAGGACAAGGGGAACACCACAAAATGGAGCCCAGGCAGCTCCGCACCGACATACACAAGAACTTCTTCACAGTGAGGGTGACGGAGCACTGGGACAGGCTGCCCAGGGAGGTTGTGGGGTCTCTGGAGATATTCAAGGCCCATCTGGGTGCCTACCTGGGCAACCTGCTCTGGGGAACTGCTTTGGCAGGGGGGTTGGACCCAATGGTCTCTGGAGGTCCCTTCCAACCCCTACAACTCCATGATCAGTTCCTGCCCTCCTGCTCCACCAGGACAGTTCTTTGCAGGCTCATTTTCACCTGAGGCAGGCAGATCTCCGGGTGCATTGCTGCTTCCTAACGCCTGGCAGAACCCTACTTTTGTACCAGTTCTCCAGCACTTGTTCCCACGGGGCTTTCTCTGGTGCTTCTGAAGGACCAGGCTCTCTCCACACGGCTTTGGGAAACGAGGTGCAGTGGGAAAACGCTGAGCGAAACCTCTCCCATCAGGTTTTGTGACCCTCTGATCTCAGGAATGGTCAGAGGAGGAACGCCAGACAAAGATGCCTCAGAAGGGTTAAAGAAGAAGCCCTTGGGCTGGTCCCCATGAATCACAGGTTTTCCCACAGCCACAGTCTGAAGCAAGGTCTAAAACGTTTGACATTTTCAGACATACCAATCCCACGGTGGCCTCCGACCACAGCCCAGCGCATCCAAGGAACGAGATTTAACGAGGCTCTGGCTGAAGCTTTGCAAAACAAACAAATAAATCCTAAACCTGGCACAGCTCTATACCCTAATCGTGTTACAATTCAAGCTAAAAAAATAAAAAACAGCGACAAAAAACCCACAGCCCCTTCATCGGCGCGGCTCTGGACACTCAAGAATGAAGTGAGAATTTTCTCCGTAGATTGAAAAAAATAAAATAAAACCCAGTATTTAGAATAATGAACAAGCAATTCGGGCTCCAAGATAAACGTCTCCACGAGAAAAAGAAAAAGGAAGTAAACCAACAAAGTTTCAGAAAATGCCACCTGCGGGAGCGCTGTGAAAGACAGCTCGCTCTTTGAAAGAGCCGGAGCCGCAATAAACACGGAAGCACGGGCCTTGCTGTCAGAACGTCATTAAAAAAAAAAAGAAACACCAAAGCAGCTCCGTTCCCTTCCCCACACAGAGCCAGGAGCAAACGAAGACAGGCAAGCAAACGAATTTCCACTGTGAGATTCCAAAAGGTCACCGCAAACAGTTACCGAAAGGCAATCCTGGAAGCAACACGCGCCTTTTTTTTCCAATCTATGAAGTGTCCTCACAGCTCTGCTTATTACGTGGATCAAGGAACAGAACCAAGGATCACGCAGGCGGTTCAAGAAGTATACGGGGAGCAGGGAACCATTAAAGCCGCGATTTCAAGCGAGGAGGCTCCCGTTTGCTCTTCTTCTCCCTCTCCTTCTGCGTGAGGCAGTTCCCAAAACAGATCTCATCTGCTGTTAAACCGGGGCCGGAACGAAGACATTCCTTTGCCATGTAGGGGAAATAAGGGAGATGATTCGTTTCGCTTCTCATCACAGAAGAGCAGAAGTCGGAGCAAGGAGGCCTCGGGGGTTAAGAAGCCAAGCAATGAAAAGAAGCGCCCAGATCCGGGAAGATTCGCACCACCACCACGTGCCTTTCTTGTCCCTCTGCCAAGCGGCCACGAAAACGGGGCGTTTTCTTCTTTTAGTGTAACTCCCGTCCCCGTTAACTGCATGTGTCAGCACAGCCCCGTGTCCCCCACAGCACCCAGGCCCTGAAAAATGAGCATCCTGCTCCGGTGACCTTCCAGCCCCATCACTTACCCCACACGTGCCCAAGCCTCACAGCGCTCCGTTAGGAAGAAGGGGCTGGGCAGACCCTCCCGAAGGAGCAGGCGCCCACCCCTGCGATCCCCTCCAGCAGCCAAAAAAAAGGAGGAACAGCCCCAGCTCTTCGCTGCTCTGCCTCTTGTTTGGCCTCTTGAGAAGCAGCAACAGGCCGGTTCCTACCAGGCAGCCACCCCGCACGGCCTCGGGGCAGCAAAACTCAGCACAGAGAGTCGAAAACACGGAAATCCTCCCAAGGGAGCCGTCTCCTCCTCCGACACCGCCGGTGTTTGCTTCTCAGGTCTTTGGAGAGCCAGGTGAGGCTGGAGCCAGGAATATCCTGCAGCAGGGTAATTAAAACGGCAAGCTGCCGGTAAGGAAAGGCAGGGAAGGGTGCCCGGCTACCTCCCCCCAGGCCTAAAAGGGGAAGGAAAAAGCAACCAGAAAGAGAACAGGAGCAGTTTGCTGCCGGGTTAGAGAAATGAAATCTCCTCAGCACGGAATCGGCAGGGACTGGGAGGGGGACAGGGCCCGAGGCCACCTCCTCCAGCAGCCAGGGGAAGGGTTCGATCCAAGCCCTCCCTCGATACACGCGCAGGAGATTGAATTAAACAGGCTAAGAATAGGTCCAGGGACGGCACAGCAGGAGCGAGACACCCCTACAAAGCAGCCAGAAACCTTCCCAATTCCAGTTTTAAGAAGAGGGAACGATCCAAAGGCACAAGTCAGTGCAGAGCCAGGGTCGTCCCCGGGTAAACGGCTCCGAAAGATGCTCCGGGCCCCAAAAGCGAGCTCGGGAACGATGCAAAAACATTTCCCTGACGCCTCCTTCAACAAGGGAGAAGTAATTGCAGAGCTCAGCCTCTCTCATCAAGATGGCCCTCGGATTTTTAAAAGTTACTTGCCGAGGAAGAGCACTCTGGTTCCCGAAGGAGAAAAATCAGCTCGTGTCCAAAGCCCTGAGATACCCGCCAGCTCCAGCGCCGTCATTGCTCCTAACCAACTGCACCCCTGAGACGCTCGCAGGAGCCTTGGTGCTATTCATCACTGCCACCGAGTACAAACAGAGCCAGCAGACCCTGGGGGCAAACGTGAGGAACCAAAGGCAGGAGCTTTCAACCTTTTTATTCCCGTTAGCGTTAAATTTTCATTTGGTCATAGCTCAAAGACTCACACCAACACCACCACGTGGCACACGGTACCGATTCAGGGGGTTTCCATGAAGCAGGGACCTGTTGCATGGAGAGGAGCTGGGAGAAAATAACAAAGCCAAGCTCCTGGGGTGCCCCGAGCCCCACCTGCTCCACCTGCACGGCCTCGGAGGAGCAGCAAAACATCCACCACCTTGCGACTGAAACTCCGGGACAGCTCTTCCCTCCTTCCTTGTTTTTGTTTGAGAACTCGCGAGGGAAGGCTTAACACCAGCTAATTATCAGACGCCACAGTAATTAGTGGCAGCCTCCCAACGCAGCCATCTCGGGCTGCTTTGCCCGTCGCTGGCTCCTCCTCAAGCCCCACATGAAAAAAATCCAGGTGCGGCGGATTCATTTCCTGAGCTCTTCCCAGGACAAACGCCTAAGGAAATACCTTACCAAAACCACGCACGGTTGGTTTGGTTTTTTTTTTAAGCTTTGTTTTTTTTGTTTTTTTGGTTTTTTTTTGTTTTAAACCACCTGCTGTGGGGCTGCAATCTTTACGAATAATCCGAGGGCGACGTTAGCCTGATCGCTGACTCGTGTTATTAGATGCTCGGTGCGTTTCTGGGAGTTGGTGGGTGCCTGCCTCGCGTGTTATCTCCAGCCAGCAGCTTCCCTCTAGATGAGGAAGAAAAGGATGACGTTGCCCTGGCTCCTGCCCACCTGCTGGTTACACATCATGGCTTTGATGTTATTACTTCACTGATCCCAAAGGATTTCGGCCTCTTGACATACAGAACCTTGCCGGTTTCAGGCCAGCTCTGCTTAGACTTCCCCGAGCCCCGAGAGCAGCTCACGCCACTGCTCTGCAAATTTAGGCTCAGCTCTCGGCTCCGAGGCTCCCTCACCCCTCTCTTGGCAGCTCTTCTCGTCACAAGCTCCAGCACTTCCACGCCAACCTTCCCCGGGCGTCATCCGCGTGGCAGCTGCCCTCCGCCGCGCACGCTCCGCTCGCCGCCAACACCATCCCGACCACGGCGCCGCTTCCCACGGAGCAGACCTGTGTGATACAACAACTTCCTCCTGCCCGGAATAGAAACGCCGAAAGACGTGGACAGATCTCATCCCGAGGCACTTGAGGACAGGGAAAAGCAAAGCACACCTTCACGCTGGAGAACCGAGATGCGTTGATAGGATCGCGCACGGAACGGAGGGCGTTGATGGGTTTAATTGCCTTAATATCAGCAAAGGACCCCGTTTCTACACCAAGTTGCCAGAAAAACCCATCAGCTGTTGGGCTGGACTTAGAAAGTACTCGACCTGCCGCAAAGCATCCCCTGAGGAAGGCAACAAATGCGTGGAACAATTTATTTCCTGCTCAGTGACATTTCGGCGTTCAAATAAATCGAATTCACTTTCAGACAAGTTCACAGATGACAAATAAAGTGGCACGGAACCGAGGCGACACACGTAGCTCCACAATCCCTTCGTGCAGCACCAAAAGGCTGGCACAAAGCTGTAACAGAGCTCATCCTGCAGAGCCCGCTGTCAGAACAAGCTCGCGAGCACAGCAGCACCCTTACCAAGGTGCAACAGGAGCGGGATCAATCCGCGGGCTACCAGCATCCCCGAGAAGGATGTCGGGTAGGAAGATACCTGTATTTCGAATCACTTCATGAAACGAGGCAGGGAAAAGCCTCACCGGCCGGAAACTATGCAGGAAAAAAAAAAAAGGAAGCGTTACCTACACAGCGGGAAATGTTATTTAGGATTTTGTATCAGAAGAACCGCAAGAGGGTTGCCTGCCTTCGCGGGTTAATCCCATGGTTCTGCTTTCAGGCGGTCGTTTGCATCTGTAGGAAAGTGACAGGCAGCTTCTGAACGCGTCGAAACTCACGGAAGGGGAAGGAAGGGCAGGGGATAGGCAGAAAAAAACCCATCCACACCCGACTCCACGCAACGAGATCCCAACCTTTCAAGAAATTGGTGGGCAGAAGTCCTGAGACGAATTAAACCACTTTACAAGTTTCCCAAGGAACTTTTACATCAAGCCAACAAATAATCTGTGGTCACTAGTGGGAGCCTTAGGGGTTCCTCCCCCCAGAGGGACAGAAAACGTTAATTTTCTTGATTTGCGAGTCTCAAATCTCTGTATTTCTATCGATTTCATTAACAAGAGAAAGGTCGCTTCACAGTTTCACCGCACATGCCAACACAGCCTTGAGAAAACAGCTGACAGTCACCACGAGTCGGGGGGGGGGGGGGGCCAAAGGCCAGCAGAGGGAGCACAGCACACCTACGCACTTATATATATATATATAAATATATTTATATAAAGATATTGGAACTTTCTTTATAGTTACAGTAATCTCATAGGGATTGTGGAGCAAGTCAAGCTACAAAATGTCTTTTCAAAAACCATATGTGACAGATCAGTCCTCTAAACTCCTCTCGCTGGTAACAGGCATTAATTAACTAATAGCAATGATCTAAGAAAAATGGGAGTTCAATTTGCTCTTCAAAACCAGGCCCGCAACTGCTGTGCACTGACATCAATTTACCTGGTTGTCAACGCTCAAGGCTTCCTACACCCGGGCACTGCAGGGATCGATGAGCTGTAAGCCACGGAGCTGTACCTGCTTCTGTCTTCATCCTTCCTAACAAGCCCCAAAACCTCAAATTGCCTTTGCACCTCTTCTCAGGCAGCATCCACCTGATTTGCATCTGAGAATCAGACGTCTAGGCTGCAGGAGCCAACTCAACCACGGCAATCACCGGTAAACAGTACTTTAAAGCCTCCTCTTATGAGAAAAAACTGCAGGCTCCGCTTTTGAGGCTACGTCTAAATTGCAACCACAGCTCTGCAGGTGTACTCAGGCCAGCCTCAGCATCAGCATGGGTTGTATGAGACATCTGGACATCCCAGCTGCATATCCCAAATCCCACGTGAATGCTACCCCTGCATACTGGCAGAGAGATGCCCACCTGCCTTAAATTGTCACATCCCTAAGCGTGCACGTGAGTGTCACTCGTCTTTTTCCTCAAGGAAACATAAAAACGCATGTGTTTTGCTTGCTGGGTGGTTAGCACATAAGGATCCCAATCCGGGTGAGGATTAATTCGTTAAAGTAACAGCAAAAAGTCCAACCTGGGTTAATATCTCAGCATTAGGAACCGCTTCACAATGTTCAGCCTGTTCCTGACCCAAAGAGGGGTATTTAGCACGGGTAACAGGTAGGGAAGGGAGACAACAGGCACCAGGAAAACCCATCTGCTGATGAGGAGACTGGATCCAATGACTGGGAGGTCCCTTCCACTTCTCTTTTCCTCGGGCAGCAGGGAGTGGGAGAGAGGGGAAAAAGAACAAATACATAGCCAGAAGAAAAAGAGACAAACTCTAAAAAAATTAACATTATCATGGGATTTCAAAACTTAATAGTCATGGAAAACAGACTCAAGATGGTGTCTGGCTCCTCGTGTGCAAGCCAAGCCCTGGGAATGCATCAACACCATTTAAATCCTTGTCTGAACATTCCCAGAGATCCACACTATGAATATTGACGGGAAGACGATGATCTTCCCATCCCACCTCAGCAGCACAAAAACAGCCTTCCAATTCAGCAGTTTACCACTGAGAAACAGCCCCAACGACAGCAGTCCAACAACCATGTTTTTCTTGTTTTCCCTATCCGCCGCTTTCGCTCTGATTTGACAACTGCCAAAAGCCGTGCTCACGTGCAAACAGACACGAGAGAGCTAACAGTCTCCGCTGGCAAAGTCAGAGAACTTCAGAAAACTGTTTTGGACTTTCCCTTCTGCAAAAAGACAGCGAGGAGTTCGAGGGCTGTGAGTGCCACAGCTGAGCTGCCAGAGGAACTCGGCCGTACCGGGCTCAAATGAAGGCAGTCAATTACCCCCGCCCTGGGATATCCTAACACTGAACTGAACCGATCCAAAGTCCGATTTCTGGAAAGAAAAACCTGAAAAGAGGAGCTTACACAAAGCCGTAACTGAATATGGGTAACACCAGGACCCTCAGGCCACGAGGTTAGGGGATACGTGAGGGGAAAACACTTTTCTCATCACCACATAATCGCACTGCAGTCCGTTTGTGATTGATATAAAGAGGTTTAAGGATTATTCATCGCTTGATGAGGCGTGACAACGTACAGAACACACTCCATGTGACACAGTACCTCAGACACATGACAAATGCCGATCAAAACACGCCTGTGATGCGTGTGATAGACTTTGGCACTTCACACACGCAGATTTCTCCCCGAAAACAGATAGCTGCCTGCATGTGACACCCGCTTCAGGAAACAGACTCATTTCATCTCCTTTTTTTTACAGATTAAATGGCCTCACGGCACAGAAAGCAGCGTTTTTAAAGCCGAACTACACGATGAGGCCACCAGCCCGCACGAGCTACCAGAGGCCAGGCAGAAGCAACAGGAGCCGACCCCGAATTTTGACAACGCGGCAGCCCTCTGAAGGACACCGTGCTTCTGTGAACCTTTAATACCAATTTAACCACTTCTGGCCCCTTCAGACAAAACTGTTTCCTTGAGGAGCAGCACAACTGGGTGTCACGCAGGCGGCGGTAACGCATTAACCAACATTAATGTAGTTTAATTCCACTCACTTAGTTTAATCCCACTATTCAGGGGGATTTTTATTAGGGAGAGACCTCTACATTTTAGGGGAGAACAACTGGAAAAACAACATTTTAAAATATTTAAAAAAAAAAACACAAGGATAACCCCCCCCCCCCAAAAAAAAAAAAAAAAGCCCTGAGGGACCGTGCCCCCGGACTGTACCACTTCCCTCACACGCTCTGCCCCGCCATGGGGGGGGTTCAGTACCCCCCTACCCCCCGGTACGTGGTACGGTCCAGCCTACCTCTCGGCGCCCTCGCTGCGCCCTCCCGGCGGAGCCTCGGGGCCGGCGGGGGGGACGGGGGGGGGAGCCGCGGCCCCTGCCTCGCTTTGCCCCGTCCTGCTCTGCCCTGCTCCCCTCCCGCACCCCCCCCCCGCCGTCGGCGCGCAGTTGGTTCGTTCCGAGCAGCCGGCCGGGCTTCTCCCCTTAGACCCCCGGCTCCCTCACGTCTTCGGCCATTTCCGACCGGACCGGCGGAAGTTGCCGAAGTGGCGGCGGAACTTAACGGGCTGAGCCGAAGGGCGGGCGGAGATAGCCGAAACGCCGACGGAACTTGCCGAAGGGTTTTAGGGAGCAAGGAACGCGAAAGAAGAGGCCGCTCCGGAAACTACCGAGAATTGCCGAAGCGTCCCAGCTCTGCTCCGTCACGAGGCGAAGTGCCCGAGGCCGGAGAGCTCCCGCCGGCTCCACAGCCGCCCGCTGCCGGCGCCGAGCGGGGCGGCCGGCTGAGGCGGAGCGCTGGCCCTTTAAATGGTGGAGGGGGCGGAGCGGCGCCTCCCCCTCCTGCCCCGAGGTGGGCGCCGGCCACTGCGCATGCGCGCTGCCCACAGCCGCTTTTCCCGCCTAAAGGTGGGCGCGAGGAGCCGCCCTGAGGGGACGGGGTCCTGTCAGGGACACGGGTCCTGTCAGTACCCGGCTCGGCCCCTGCTGTGCCCCAGTAGCCCCCTGCTGTGCCCCAGTAGCCCCCAGTTGCACCCCAGCAGCTACCCACTGTACCCCAATACCCACCAGTTGTGCCCCAGTAGCCACCCATTGTACCCAAGTAGCCCCCAGCTGAGTCCCAGTAGCCACCAGTTGTGTGTCAGCGGCTACCCACTGTACCCCAATAGCCACCAACTGTGCCCCAGTAGCCACCAGTTGTGTGCCAGCAGCCACCAACCATGTCCCCAGCATTCCCCAATCATGTTTCAGCAGCCCCCAGTTGTGCCCCAGTAGCCCTTACTTGTGCCACAGCAGCTATCCGTTCTACCCCAATAGCCACCAGTTGTGCCCCAGAAACCTCCAGTTGTGCCCCAGTAGCCACCAGTTGTGCACCAGCAGCCCCCAGTCATGCCCCAGCAGCACGGCGTGGCAGAGGGTGCACCCATGGAGCTCAGTCACCCCTCGGCTCTGTAGTCAAACCTCTGCTGGGACTGCAAAGGTTGCCATCAATCCCTTGCAGAGATATTCAGGTGGTTTCTGATAAAAGGGCCCGTGAAAATACGTATATGCTGGGATGCTGATACAGAGATGTAAAAGTGACTGCAGACCCTGGTTACGGGGTACGACAGCATCACCACCAATTTCCTTTCTTTACCAAGTTACATCAAGGTCTAATCTGGACAGTTTGTATTAATATCACAAATTATGGCTCAATATGGACAAAAGAGGTTTAAATACTATAGTAGTGTAAAACGTCATTTGTGGTTTTAACCTTTCTTTTCTGACTAAACAGCATTAACACTGTTAAGTAGGTGCAGCTATGTAAAATGTATGCTGACAAGTACCACACATACAAAAAGATGGTGACTAAAACCAAAGAATTAGAAAAAAAAGTATCAGTGAAGAAGTAAAGGGGAGAAAAAAGGAAAGTGATGTGCCAGTTATCTTACAAGAAAGCCAAGTCACATGGAGCTTCAGTACATTTTATTACTTTATGCACTTTAATTTTGCATATATATTGGGGTCCCATGAGAGACAATCCTACCTATGGGAATCAAGTCTCACCCCAAGGCATCCGAACTGACAACTTTTTGGGGACTAAAGAATGTGACAGAAGAAACAAGGTTTTATCTCCATAGGAGTGCGTAGGGTGGCAACTGTAGTGTGTCTCCAGGAATCTCACTCAGCTTTAATAAAACATGAGCACTTGAAAGCTGCAAGAAACCACTTTTCCACTGCTCTGCACTTGTAATAGTCAGTTAACACATGTGTAAAGAAACTAACTTTTATACCAAGATGAAAAAGCAGTGGGGGTGAGGGGGAGAGCAGGTCTACCTGTTGTTAAAGAATACAAAAGGAAATCTCACAAACAGGGAGTGTGTGTACAGAAGGGCAGGAATAGGTACTGCATGTTCAAAGGATCTCACAAACAGTATTTTACATATTCCAGGAAAAAGAAGACAGACTATTACGGCATTGCCCAGTATAAAGGCAAGGTTTTCACCCAAATTGCTGGACACAGCCATGTTGTCCTAGCACGCTTGTGTACTGACACCTGCCATGGCTTGAGGTGACGCTGTCTATCCTGCTCCACCTGGAGTTCTGCTTGAGGAATCGAAGTGACAATAAATCCCTTCAGAGCCTGGCTGAGGAAGAAATACAGTTGGAGAACTTGTACGTCAGGACACAAGGCGAGAGACCAATTCTTATCCCGACTCCCAAAAGGAAACAAGCTCTCAGGAACAGCAGCCAGCATGGCAAATCCTTCTTTCAAAGAAGTCTCAAGGCTGCTGCATGTTACATTGCTGTACTGTTTCAGATTTAAACCCCTTCTCCACGTACTGACCCCTTCTTACTCCAATGCGACAGGAGCTCGGTATAAAAGGGGAGTTTTCCATTTCGCTCCCATCGAGCCAAAACTCCTCAGCTGCCTTACGCGTATCCCAACACAAGTATTATCATGTTCAAACATCCTCATTTCCCACCCTTTCTGCTATCAGGGCTCTTGTTTTCTTACAGCCTGCTCATACACTGTATCCAAGAGCCCACGCAAGGTATTACCTCAGAAATGGATCCTAATGGGCAGTCCGTAAGCTGCAATGAATAACAGTTTAAACAAATAAAAGTTGCATGACTCCTTTCCTAGCAGAGGAAACACGGTGAGAGTCTGTGCTGGCATGCACCCCAGGACAGGGAAGAACTGCTGGCCACCACAGGCTCTACAGAAAAGCCAAAATCTAGGAAAAACTGGCTTCGTTAGTCCCCCTGCTCCCAGAACAACTCATTTAGAGACCTGTGTATAACTTCATGCTGGGAATCTCCCTTGTGTTACCTTTTAAGTAGCTTTACAGTTGGCAGCTGCACTTTAATACAGTGGATGCCACCACTCCTCTGTGTCTTCTCTGTTTCAGTAGTCCCTACTTGACCTCTTTCCCTTACCTTCACCAAATTCCCCCTCTCATCCCCGTTGTGGTTCCCACATCCAACACACCGATGTTTCCTCTATGCTATAAATTACATCGAGTCATTTCAAGCAGGTATTAAGGACTTTCCGAGCCAGCCAACACACAGATCCATGGCACGCTTCCATGGCCTGGAATAAACCTGAGAAAAACATCCGTTGATCCTCAAGAGAACAACAGTCGGAGGGGAGGACCCTGAACTTTCATCTTTTCCCTACTTATGGGCTTTTTGGTAAACCTTTTTTTAAACTTCTTTCTCCTCCCTTCCACAGGAGACAGCACCAAAACCTGACCATCTGTGGATTTCACGAGTTTTGTGGATTTAGACCGCACTCTTAACCTCAGACATTTGCATCAGATTTCACAGGATGCAGTCACTCGTTAGCCCCCAGGGTGCTGTAGGTGCTCAACAGGTAATAAACATCTCCCAGCCCCTATGGAACAACTACACCTACACGACAAACCTGAATTTTCAAGCCTGCTGAGCCTCTGTCTGCTTTTGTCCATCAGATAACCCACGGCACACTTGACAAGAGAGGAAATCTTTATCTGGAATACTGGCCAAACTCCAGTTTAGGTAGTTCCATTCTGATGATTTACAATCTCCCCTGCAGTTTTTAGTGGATACGGATTTTTTCCCCCTTATTTTATGTCCTAAAAGTAGTGGCCTGGTCCTGCTTATGCTGTTGGAGCAGCTGCCGGGCTTCACAGTGTAAGTAGCTGCATTTCAAGGGTAGGCAGGGTTTAAATAAAGCATGTTGAAGACCCCATGGGCACAAGAAGTACTTCAACAGTACACCCTACTGCTGGGCATAAAGCAAGCAAGGGCTAGAGCATGTAGGGAAACTCAGCAATAACCTGAATAATACTGGAATAGTAATAATAAACAATAAAAAAGGGAAAAAAATAGCATAAGAATGGACACATGGACATAAAGTGCAAAGACTTTTTCCTCCCAAATACTTATGCAGGCTTGGACCCAGCACAGCTCCAGCTGGAATCCAAAGAGCAAGGACAATGAACCCTCAGCGTCCTGCACAGGGAAAGGGGATCGTGGTGGCAGGAGGTTTGGTGGCATGATGGTAGAAGGTTTTGTTTTAAGGCGTAATTTTATGGATCACACTCCGAGTATGTCAAGTTCCACTGCCACACATTTTATTAAGGGCAAACGTTCTAGATAAATTCATTAAATGGCTGCATTATGCTTTGTTTAGAAACCCGTGCATCGTCACGCCGTGTTATTATCTTCACGAGAACCACAAGGCCTAAAAGGGCAATTTTCAGATTTCAGCAACAATGAAGTTCAGGAGAGATGAGGACGGTGGTTACAAATAAACCGTGAGAGACCAGATGGCTCAGAGGATGGGTAATGAGACATGCAGCTTTCCCTCCTCCCCCAGCGTGTCCCAGATCATTAGCGACTGAAAGCTGTTACTAGCACCGGGTGAGTATTTTTCACAAACAGTTTTATTGACCAAAACGTGGCTTTGCCCGTCCCCAAAACTACCGGCAAACCCAATTCCATATGACGAGTCCCTCCAGGCTGTGATGGAGCTCGATGGTGCGCGAGGGTGAAGGCGGAGGGTGTTGGCTTCCTGCCCCACGTGCCCATAACCACTCACAGCGATTCCACGGCAATTTTGAGGACCTGGCCCTCCACACGAGCCAATAGACGAGTGGGTTCACGGCACAGGAGTTTTTTCTACTAACTCCTAGCCTAAATTTGTACTAAATAACTCCAAGACTAAATAACCTGCTGAGCTCCTTTATCAGTCCTACAAAGGGTTATTCCTCTCCCATCCCACCTCGGCCCTTGTGGGATGTACAGCAGGGAGAGCAAATTTGCCTGAGCATGCTACACTCATTTCTCTTTTTATCTAGCCTTTTTTTTTTTTATCTAGACTTAGCTCTATCACTCTAAAAAAATATGAGTCACACAGCATCAAAAAAAAAATCTAAGATGTATCTAAATTTATCTACAGATATATATATATTTTTTTAAAAAGCACGTTAAGAGACAGTCATATCACAATGCTCCTGGAAATTTCGGTGACTGTTAATAAAGAGTGGCTTCGAAGCAGGAAGCAGCAACCCGGTCTGGCGACAGCCAAGCCAAGACCGTGCTGGATCTCAGCTACGGCTGTGACACAATCCCAGCGCTGCCTCCTTGGTCAAGGCTCCTTCAGTGCCCGAGCCCTGCTGCGCCAAGGACTTTGCTGCATTTCTGTAGGATTCCCGTGAATTCCTTAACTATTACAGCTAACCAGGCTTCCCTTCATCTCAGAACAGATGCTTTGAAGTTTTCCAGAGACACCCAAGAAAGAAGACACATCCAAATACCTAGACTGCCCCCAAACTCCACCCTGGAACAGATGGCGAGGTTATAAATACAGAAAGCATCTGGTAACTACTGGTATGAAAAAGCTGGCAAGCCACGGCTTATTCTGTTCTACTAAATATTCCGTAATTTGAACTATATTTAAGCAGGAGTTAACAAGAAGCAATCGTTTCATTTGTATCTAGCAGAATCCCTAACCACCTACATGCTGTAACTGCAGCGGAGCTCGTGCATTACGCTCTCGTCTACCAAAAGCACTTTTTTAATTAAGCATTCAGCAGTGTTTAAACTCAAATTAAAAGCGACTGCACAACAAGCCGCTCAGCCCCTCCTCGGCAGGGTACAAAAGCATCATTTTAAGCGTGTGCATCAGACAACCAGACTCGAGGCCACGAGTTTCCAGCGCTTCAGCTCGAGTCCGCACAATTTGAGGGGCTCTGACAACCTGCCGGACCGCCGGGAGTGCTTCAAGAGACAGAAAACTCCGGGAACCCGGGCTCTGCTCGCGCAGAGCCGTGTGCTTAAGCCAGCTGCTTCATTTGTCCCCGGGTTAAGCTGCCACAGTGGAAACTGGAGATAATGCTTCCTACATCACCGTTAGAAAAGGATCTGGGAGAAATTATAGTCAGAATATGTTAAAGAAGGCCACTAAACACAAACACGTGGTGAAAAACACAAAAAAACACCTCAAAACCCCAAAGCAAAGCCAGACCCGAGAGTGCACGCTACACACGTAAAACCCTAAAATGTCTGATCCCAAAACTCTGCTTAAATAATCTTTTGGGACAATGCTCTGCAGCTGAGTGAATCATCTGCGACTGCTGGAAATCCGAAGTGAGAGCACCCCATGAAACGATCGGTCCGGATTAAAGTCACCTGGGGATAAGGCTGCAAAAGGCTGCCTAGCAGGATGGGGTTAGAGGTCCGCTGGAGACCCCACCGTCAGGTTTGGCTGTGTGCAGAGAGCCTTTTAAATCAAAGAGAAAGAAATGCTCCTTGGAATTGGCTGATAAGGGAGCCTTAAATTCCAGATATAGAAGGAAGAACAAATAGTAATAGTTGGGCCCCTCACTACAAGAAGGACATGGAGGTGCTTGAGCGAGTCCAGAGCAGGGCGACGAAGCTGGTGAGGGGCCTGGAGAACAAGTCCTAGGAGGAGCGGCTGAGGGAGCTGGGCTTGTTCAGCCTGGAGAAAAGGAG
>CM021733.1:117433334-117447215 GCA_011075105.1 Heteronetta atricapilla
CTTTAAAAGACGTTTAGATGTAGAGCTTAGGGATATGGTTTAGTGGGGACTGTTAGTGTTAGGTCAGAGGTTGGACTCGATGATCTTGAGGTCTCTTCCAACCTAGAAATTCTGTGATTCTGTGAAAGGCGTGGAAATACGGAGTGTAAAACACGCCATCGGATCAAAGTCACACTGCGCTAAAACAACTCGGCACCTGCCTCGGATAAAATAACGGGGCTCTTTGGCCGTAAAGGCATTTAGATCTTATTTATTGGGATTTTAGCAAAGCGGCAAAAAATCTGGGGAGTTATCGGTAGAGGGGGGAAATGGGGATCAATAAAGAGAGCGGCGAGATCAATCAGAAGCTCCAGAGAGCACCAAGTGCTGCGGGTTTTTTAGAAAGCAGCGTTACGAAGTTAAATAATAAGATATGTCATCTTTCGAAGCACAGCCTATTTCAAGGCCTAAATTTACTAGAAGGTACCAATGTGATGTAAATTGGAATATATATATATGTAAGTACGGCAGGCCCGCTGCCAAAACCGACCACTAAAATAGGGAAACAGTCGCCAACTGTTTTTGTAGGGCAGAAAGGATGCCTCCTTCTTTCCCCAGCTCCCTCCGTTCTATTATTAGTGCCTTAGAAACGGAGAAACCAACTCGAAGGTGAACCATTTTGCAACCATTTCTTAAAACAAAAAACTTTCTGTGTTGTTTTTTTTTTTTCCTTTCACCTGCAGGACCCTTAAGCATATTTGCAAGAGTGCGGGACGGAAATCCCGAGCCTGATCCCTTAATGCTGAAGTCAACGTCACGGCATAACGCCGTTAATACGTTTATCAGGCTCCATCTTCGCCGCGATCGGGTTTTTAGCCCCGTTGCACAATTCCCATTAGAAGGCGATTCAAGAGCCTCGCTTGGTTTGAGGCATTCTGCTCGTTTCCAGCTTTAAGATATTCCGAGCTGGTTGTTCCCGTGCCTGGATTGTCATTTAGCTGAAATAACTCTTCTCCCTCTCTGGCGTTTGCGGCAGTGTGTTTAGGGAGAACGAATATCCTTTTTCTCTGCCTTACCATCCCAGCTCCTCTAACGGGGCTGTGTGGCGTTGCTGTTAACACGTTGATTTGTTAATTAATATATTTGTTAATACAGCGGTCTCGAGACCAGACCTTGAGGATCACTGCTGCTAACTTGCCCGACGAGCCTTTTTCAACCACCCTCCCTTTTCTCCTGCGGCTCTAGGATTTATTGATGCAAAACCGTGCAAATAGTTCTGTTTTCAGTGAATGATTTAAACCGTCTTGCTTTGTATTTTTAGCCTTTTTTTCTCTCCTAACCAAAGGCTGCCTTTTGCTGGAGCAGAACAACAAAGGGCTATTTCTCTGTAAATCAGGCCTTTGGCTAACGGGAGAGCTGTCCTACTTTCTCGGTCGGGCATTTGTATAAATTAATGAACTACGCAAGTTCACGCGTTTTATGTTAAAAATGGTAAATGAAGCTTCTTAATGACTAGCCTGACTTTTTAATTGTACTTAGGATTTATGCCGCAAATTAAAAAAACAAAACAATTAGAGCGTAGGAAAACAGCATGTAAAATTTGTAGTTAAACAAAATGAAGCTAGATGTGCTGAATACGTGGTTTTAAATGAAAACAAACCGTTTCATTGTACAAAGGAACTCTGCAGCCTATATATAGAACCAATTTTATCTATTCAGCATGTCTTCAGGTTCTCAGAACTCAAAACGAAATTAATTTCTATTCTCATGCAAAAGGACAAGATGATCCTGAAGTAAAAGGAACGTGGCAAACCCTCTTTCATTAAATGTCTTCTTTTAACCCAGATCGCTCCCGCAGCTCAATTTGCCCATCGCCCGCATCGTGAGCAGGTGGAAGAGCAACACCAGCGAGCAGAGGTGGAAGGGGAGCACACGACTGCTTCTGCCAAGGTCAGTCCTGCCAAAAATGCCTGTGAAGTACGGCACGGCGTGCTCGGGGCCGTCGGAGCTGATGCGGACCGTACCTGATGCACCCTGCTGAGCACTGGGCAGCTGAATTTTCAGGACTACGGAGCAAGGCACTCAAGGAGCTCATCAGAAACTCTGAGATTATCCAACAGGTGGCAATGCACGTGTTTAATCAATAGCGATACCGCCTCCCAGGAGAGCAAGAAAAAGCAGTAATTTGGTCTTCCGGCTACAGCAATGTTCCCCTGAAACCACCGTGTGGAGTTTTAAATTCATTCCAATTTAAAGACCACAGAAGCACAGAATATTCCGAGTTGGCAAGGATAAGAAAAATCCTTCTTTTCTCAGAATCCTTTTCTCCCAGTGTAACAGGACAATACTAAACTTTCTCTCTTTTTTTTTGTAATTAAAAAATAGGTTGAACTTCAGGAGCGTTACTGTACTGGAAGCAATAGAAGCAGCTGAATATAAAAAGATGCCACCGGGATCTGTTAAAGCCAACAAAATTGAAAACACGTCGAAGGAAGAGAGCCAAAAGCCCAGAACCAGATTTCAACTTGGCGGACGCTGTGGCAGGGGGCCAAGGGGAGGACTTGTACCAGGAGCAAGGCGAGGGAGGGCTCCTGCTGCAGCCCACAGACCAGGTATCGGGGGCAGACAACCCGGTACCATCACCTGGATGGAGCAGCCGGGGTGAGGGCAGCGAAGCGATGCCCGTTTCAGCCTTCTGGGGCTCTCTCCTGGCGTATCTAAACTCAGCTGTAAAGAATTCTCATAGCGAGCCGTACCACTCAGGGCCACGAAGCTGTTACACACCACTCACCTCCTTCAAAGGGCCGTGAAACCAGTGACTAAGCCTCACAACCACCTCCGTAGGTGCAGGAACTGCTTAGAGATGGAAACAGGCAAAATGCTGAAGTCGTTGGCCACAGCTCCTGAAAGGGAGCTTTAAAAACCAGCCAAGTGCAAGGCAGAGATGCTGGGCTCCCAGTCGCTGCCTCCTATCACACGGAAGAACTTCCCTTGCATTTCCTGGAGACACTTACTGCCTAAAATATTTCCCCCAACACCCCGAATCCCTTAATTCGTAGCATTATTTCTCAAGTGGGTGTGAGACTGCTGCCTTATCTGCCCTGCACAGGCGACGATGGGCAGAGCAGCAGAGGAAACAAAGCGGGTGCAGTGATGGTACGACGGAGATCAACAGGAAGTTTTGGCCACTAACTTGCATTTCAGCTGATGTGGTTTAACCAGGGCAAGAGAAACCCAACAGCAACACACACGAAGAGCAGAACCTACTCGTCAGAGCGTCGGGAAATCACAGTCGGTACAAGAGTCACAAGACTCTGGGAGGATTCCCAGAATCGCTCCATACCTCGGTTTTTCCTCTAGCATGTGGAATTGCCTCAAAAATTTCAAGAAAACTACAGCACAAGGTCAGGCTTATAACAAACTCTTGGAGGAAAGGCAACGTGGAAGTACAGAGCATCTCCGTTACTAATGCCCCGCTCAGCAGAGATCTCCAGAGGTGGCCAAAACCGGAAAAATATTTTTAAAGAGTGCTAGAAACAACAACATGTTACTGAAGGGAGAATAAACCCGACACACCCGTCTTTTTAAGCACCTTCATAACATTATCAACAAACCCCGACGCGTTCCCTCCGCAGACGCGGCGCTGACGATCGGTTCCAATGGATGACACGTCGGTAATACGCCCGTTCGGCACTCGAGACAAAGCAGATTAAAAATCCAGAGATTGTGCCTCCTCGGGATCGGCATGCTGACGCGCACGGCTTCAGGGAAATCGGTGCGACTCAGCCTGCGGCTCACTCGGTGCAGTCGCTGACATTCAAGCACCCACCGGCAATTTTCGGGCCCCTCGCAGCGTTTCTTACGGGCTGTCGTCAGCCTGATGCGTTAGCTTCTCTGCCAAAATCTGTCACGAGCACCAGGCGGGCTCCCCCCCGGTTCAGATAGGCAGGATTAGTGCTGACTCACCCTCTTTTTTTTTTTTCCCTCCCCCTTTCCTGCCAATTTGTAGAGGCTCATTTTCAGTTTAGTTTTCCCACGTTACGTTATGAGAAGGCGCCTGGACGCGTGCGTGCCAAGAGGAGATTTGTTTTCAATCTCCAGCTATTCCTCTTGTTAACAGTTTCTTCTGCTTCATCTCCTTGGAGGTAATTTTATTATTAAAATCTAATGAATTCTCATTTTTCCCTCTCACTTTTGTTGAAAGAAAACAATAGGACTTGCAAGACGCCCACACAGAAGGACCCGCTCGCCATCTCGCGTCCTTGGCTGGCCCAAGTCCTTCGCTGCGATTCCCGTGGAGGTAGGTGAGGTCTCAGGGAGCCACACAGCTCCCCAGCACGGCCAGTTTCTTCCAGAGCCACTTCTGGCTGCACCACCACCACATTTAAACAAAGAACGTGTTTTCCTCTCCGTACAGACCACCACAATCCCTCATGAGCACTGCCAGGCACCTGCTCTTGCAAGCCGGGGCTGCTCCTCTCCCTGAGGCTCCGCAGGTACCTGGGCTGCCCCCCGGGCCTGTCTGCCATCATCTTGTGCAGCTTTAATTACCCTTGCAGACCCGTGTCTCTTCGTCAGGGCTGACTGAAATACTCCAGCAGGCTCCGAAGTGATTGGGGTGGTGCAAACGCACCCGCCTGGTAAGATCGGATGAGGCTGAGGCTGATCTGGTAAGAAAACGACGCGGCTGGTGATCGTAAGGGCAAAACAAGGGAGTGCCGCTGTGGCTCCGAGCAGAGATCACCCACAGAAACCACCCGCAGATGTTGAAAAAACAGTACTCGGATGTGCTAAGGAATAAGGAAATTTCCAAAATGCCACATTCGTTAAGAAACCCCTAATTAACTTATGTCCACTTATCTCCTGTGCAGATGTCCACTCCGACATCTCCAGCATCTCTGCAGACTACGGCTAAGGCAAGCTGAGGTTGCAGCATGTCGAGGAAACCTCAAAAGCATGAATTTCTTTATTTCTCCAATTCCTCTCATTTCACCACCACCGTGAGGAAGTTTTGCTGGGCTCTCCTCCTGATGGGCTTTCCCGGAGACTCGAAAGGCAACGGACACACGAGCCAGAAAGTCCTCAGGTGGCCAGAGATGCCTTACAACAGGCAGACGCTCCCCCTTCAGCCTTTCTCCAACCCCCACTTAATCAAGCGGCTTGGTAAATTGATGAATTACAGTTAAACGATCTCGCTGCGATGCCTTCTGCTGAGGGATGAAGAATCCCTCCTGCCAGAGCCTCCCGATTCCAGGTGATGGATTTGAGCCCAGGCTGCAGCACAATTCCTGGGGGCTGACAGGCTCGGCTATTTTCGCTCTCGGTCTTCGGAATATTCGATCGAATAAATCCAAGGTCATAACTTCCTAGGTGGGCAAGGTTGTTCAAGACACCAGCAGCCCTCCGACTGCTTTTAACTGCAGCAGAAAAAGTGGGGGACACTCACGTAGGAGCTGGAGGGAGCTCAGCACTAGCGCTGGACGTACCTACACCTTCACCGAAGCATGAACAAGCAACCGTGGAGTCGCATCCGTCATCTCACGGCCCAAAGCTCCTACCATAAAACCCTCAGGGACACGGACCCCTGGGGACCGACATTTCTCATCTTCGGGCACAGTCTGGGAGGTTTTTTTTTTATTTTTTCTGTGTTTCCGATTTGATAGGAGGCAGCTCGGCTGGATGGCAGCGCTTTGAAGATGTGGGAAGCAGAGAAAAGATAACAATTAATTTAGATCATCTTCTCCCAGCACATACAAACACTGTATAATAGGAGGAACCTCAGAGCTCCCACGCTTGAGCTTTAGAGAATACAAAGTCTTTGGGGACGCAGCATGGTTTTTCCTTCCCGTTTTCTTCTCCTCAAAAAGGCTCGGAATGGAGCAAAGCCTTCCCCAGCCCGGCTGCACAGAAACTTTCACACAGATCCGTGCAAGAGCTTCAGCTGGATCAGAAGAGGTTGTGTCACGTGCGAAACCTTCCAGCACTTCGTTGTGCAATTTCCCAGTTATTAAGGTCTAGGCTCCGCATTTCTGCCGCGCGATTTCTGATGTAGCATTTGAACCATCTCTCCCTCGAACCTACAGATGGGGAACCACAGAAATGGTTTTTACCCCCCTCAAATCCTGCAGTCGCCGGTTAAAAAACCCCAAGGAACGAGCAAGCTCCTCCAAAAGAGGGATTTGGGAGAAATTCTTCTCCACCCCCACCGCTGCCAGAGCAGCGCTACTGCCTTTTAAACAATTCCTCTCTGCCACCAGGGAGCAATCCAGCCAGCTCTTTGCAAAATGTCACCATTTCGTCTGGTTTAAGGGACGTAAACCGCACCGTCCCACCACGGCCGGGTGCAGAATTGGGACACCAGGAGGAACAGGACACAGCCGGGCCCCGGGGAGCTGCCCACGCAAAAGCCAGCGGCAGCGTGTGGACGATGCGGGGGGAACCAGAACAATAGAAGGAAACGCTGTCGCTGCTCCGTGCCGTCAAAAGCGGTGTTTGGGGATGGAAAAGCCTGGCCAGGGAGAAGCAGAAAATGTCTGGGGATGAAGGGCTTCACGCCTGCGTAAAGCCAAGCGAACCAAGGGAGAGGAAAGCCTGGAAATTCGGAGGAGTTTGGAGGCAAACAGATTGTTGCAACGCCAAGTGAAGCTAATCCCCCTTCCGCCCTAAGGACATGCATTAAAAAGGCCTTGGAGGGTGAGCAGCCAGCACCCATGCTAGTGGCACACGCTGCTCGTGCTGCTGGGACAGGGCTTGACACCAGTTGCTCATGCCCCAGCAAACAGTCCCATTTATCCCCTCGGACATGCCCGAGTGCGTATGCACATGCTGGATCACTTCCACAAATATTTTTTTTAAAAATCTATTTAAACTCCAGGATGTTATTTCAAAAATGAAATAACCCACACCTGCTCTTTCAAGAGTTGCAATAAAATAAGGACCAGGGGTGCCAATGAGCTGTAGGTGCCCCAAAGAGCCAGGGTAACGGCATCTCCGCGTGTTTTGTTTCCTCGGAGGTAACCGCGTCGTTATCGGGAGACGCAGGATATGAGGCTCTGCCACTGCTGTGCTCTGATTCATGCGCTGGAATAAAGCAGCCGTTTGATGGCATCTGCATTGCTGACTCAACCACGGATCTTTGGTGCTCATCTTGTCGGTGCTGGGAAAAAGGATCTGGGGGGAGAGCGCTCTTCAAAGCCCTACGCAGCGGGCAACGCGGCCCTGGCTTCGCTGTGATGCCTCGGGGCATCACCAGTATAAACAGGGAAATGAAATAATTCCTGCCTCCATCCCACATCCAACCGAGGCAAGGTTTTCAGCTCTTTTTCTACACCCAAAGTTGGCAAAGCAGCTTGAAAAGAAATCCCAACTGCCCCGCTTTCAGAATCCATGGAAATTAAAGCAAAGGCAACCTCGCCCCATCTGCTCCCTGCACTTTACACCCATCCAGCCTCAGGAAAAGGTAGAAGGCAAACGCTTCCTTGTTGAGAAAAGGGGCTGCTTCCAAGCCCTGGATTTTCTTCCCCCTGAATTTAAGCTCTGGCACATCTGGTTTGCTTCCTTTTGGAGAACAGACAAGAGCAGCAGCCCAGCGGGCAACGAAACAGATTCTCCTCCAGCTCTTAAAGCACCGAGCTGAGCCCAAGGTGGTGACAAACAAGACAAATTAAGACCTGAGAGGCTGCTAAGAACATGTGGGAGCGGTGCTTTCCAGCAGGCTGGCAGCTTTTGCCTCTTCTCCTGCTCTGGCAGCCCTCAGCGAACATCCCCAGCCCCACAGATGGGATTGCTGCTTGACTTCGCCTCCTGCCGTGTTCCTACCACCCGCAGCTGAGATGGATGAAGCTCCTCAGCCTCTCCCCTTCTCCAGGAGCAGGGGCTAGAAGACTGTGTGCACCTAGAAGTGTGCTTTTTGGGCTATTTAGCCCCAAAAAGCCTGCAGCTGGGTCTTTATCCCCACGGCATGACCCACATTGGGCTGTGTTGTGTTGGACAAGAATGATGCTGGAGGGAACCGGCTGTGCCCCGTGTCCCTTTTGGTATTTTATTCCTCGTGGGTGTTCCTACCACCTTGTTTACAGCAAGGTTGGGTCAGACTAAAGGTCTACTCTCCTTACTCCAGCCCACACCATGCAGGAACCCTTCCAGCAAGGCTCACTTGAACCCTACCTGATGCCCATGCTGCCTCTGGAGACCTTGGGGCCGAGCCAGCAGGACAGCAGCTCCCCGCGAACTGCATTTCCCAAACATCTCCACGGGCTGGCGAAGAAGCTGAGGCCATCCCGCTCGGCCTGAAGCGGTGGCCTCACCACAGCCGAGTGCCAGAGGAGCTGGCGGATTCGCAGCCAACACCACCGAGCCCGGGGTTGGCGGCCTCAGCGCCGGGTGCCAGGCCTGAGCCTCCCTTCCAGGAGATTCGTGTCTCGTCAAGCGCGAGCCTCCATCCAACGCCCTTCCAGGCCGAGACACGCCGAAAGGCCCGCTCTGGTGCAGCTTCGCCGGTGACTAACAAGCCCTGAGAGAACACGGCCTGAGCACCACCAGAGGCAAACAGCACCTCATAAAACCCCGGGGTTTTCGGAGGCCACCTCCGGCTGCGGCCTCCAACGCCGCCAGAGCTCCGGGCGTTCACCTGAAGGCCTCGACCCCCCCACCCCGCTTCAGCCCCGCTCTTTTATTCACCTCAAACACAAGGCCAGGGCAGGGAGGCAGCACGCAGCCATTAAATAAAACATGAACGCCTCCATCCATACCTCACATCGGGTTTCGTCTTTGCCGTTTCCACTCCCCTCCTTGCAGGCGATCTGCAATTTCTTTCGGTTGCTTTTTGGGAAGGGAGAGAGCAGGGCAGGGCTGACTTACTGCTTAATCTAGTTTCTGATCTATTATTAAACTCCTGCTTTCTTCTCCTTTCCTTTTTTTTTTTTTTTCCTTTTTACCTTTTCTTTAGGAAGCCAGAAGCCCCAGCAGACATTACAGCCAGAAAAAAAAAGATGAACTGGGAAACGAAAGCCAGGGGAGAACAAATTGCTTGGGGGGGGAAGCTTTTTTTCCACAGTTTTCTGATTTTTCACCTCAAAGAAGCGTCCGCAATGCCAGCCAAGTAAGAGAAAATACACTGGGAGTGATGGAAATGCAACGGATCGGCCCCGATCCCACCGCCAACACACGTGGACACCCCCCCCCCCCAGCACATGTGGGGCACCGACCCCATGGGATTCCTCTGTGGGGTCGATTTTAAAACACGAACGCGCCGACATCTCCTGATTTTTACACCAGCGTTGGCAAACCTCTTGCAAATCCCCGGGGCCCGGGGACCGACGTAGCGAGCCACGAGGCCGCACGCTGGGGATTTCAAAACGACAGCAGCTGAGAGCCCGGGACGGGGCGGCGGAGCCCAAGGCAGCCCCAAAAAAGCACCTTTTTATACATTTCACCATTTTTATCACAGGGTTTTGCAGGACCACGACAAGCCCCGATCCCTGCCAGGAGCTTACGCAAATGCACACAGCCGGGTTGGGAGCGCTGCGAAGGTGCAGCGGGGGTTCGGCGCCCGCCGCCTTCGCCCCAGGGTGTTGTTTAACAGCTTGGCGATTATTTCATCGCTTTCTCCTCACGAAATCACGGGGTTTACACCCGCCCTGCACCTCCAGCCTCCAGTCAAGTCCCCCGCGGAGGCGGCCCCAGGGAAGGGCGAGCACTCGTTAGCATCTCCTATTGATTAATTGAAGCCTTCTCCTATTAATTTCCTACCGCAGACATTTCCTCAGCTAACAGGAGAGCCGCCCCCTAAGCAGGAGGAACACAACCCGGCGCGGTTTTGGGGGGAAAGAACAGCTCCTGGAGTGCCTTTTTTTTTAAGGAACATCCCACGCAGGCAGCCGAAGGTTTGGCAGCAGCTCCAGGCAGGTTCAGACCCACCACGGAGGGAAAAAGCATCCCGAGGCCGCCGCTCAATCAGGGTCTGTCCTGGTCCCGTTAATTGGCAGCAAATTATCAACCCACCCCCACCACCCCCCGCCACTGATCACCTCCAGGGACCTGCGGAAGAGTGACAAGAGATGTAATAAAGACAAACGCTTGACACAGGGCTGGAAATCCCAAGGGAGAGCAGGGAAATAGAAGGGATTAGGGAAGGCACCGCGAGCCTTCAGGCGCCCCACGGCCACAAAACCCTTTTCGGGGTTGCCCTCTGGGACCGAATCACCGCTGCCACGAGCACGGATGGAGGGGACACGGGAGCAGAGGGTCCCCCACGCTCGTGTTTCGGCTGTACGTGACTGATTTTGGGGCAGGAAAACGGGGAAAAAAGGCAAAGACAGGAGCCGAACCGGAGCAACGCCTTCATCTGCTGCTAAACATCAAACTTTTCTACAGGGACGACGACGCTTCCCCCAAGCACGCAGATCGGCACGAAGAACCCAAAAATGTGTCCGAGAGGACACTGGATCGCATTTAACGAATTACGCCGCTTCAAAGCCTCAGCCAGGGGCTCTGCGCTGGCACCACTGTGTGCAGAAGCCGCAGGTCCCGTCACAATGGGGTCGGGAGCCTCGTGCCCTCCTCGTGTCCCCTGGAAGCACATGTTGGGGCAGGACACGGCGGTTTTGGGTTTCCCCCACTGAAATCTCACTATCCCCAGCATCCCGGCTCTCTGCCGCCCACCAGGACCACAAGGGACCATCCCAACACCCTACAAACAACAGCACCGGCACCTCCAGCCGGAATTCCCAGGAATTCCTGGTCCTGGGTCTACAGAAACAGGATGGGGACAGGGAGAGAAATTTCCCAGGGTTTTTGTGGGCACCCTTCCCAGGGGCACGACTTACATCACCTTCCCCCCCAAACAGCACCCTCCAGCCCCCGTGCCGCGCAGTCCTCAGCACAGCAACGTTTCCTTAGCAGGGGGTTAGCCAAATCTCTGATTTTTAGACAAGAAACCAACCCAAAACACAACGTGAGAGAGGTGGTGAGTCCTGAGCAGCCCCAGGAGAACACCAGGTAAAGAGACCAGAGCGAGGCTGTGCTGGGGAGGCCGGGTCCTCCCCACTTCCCCAAATCCCCCTGGCACCCCAAACCCTCTCGGCTGACATCCTGGGGCAAGGAGGAGGCAAAACAAGACCACAACGGGGTACCAGGAAGGCTGAGATGGGCACCCATGGGCTCCTGAGGAGCCTCACCCACGGGAAACCCACAGAGTCTGCGGGGGATGCTCTCAGGGGGCTCCGAGACCCTTCGGAGGCAGCCAATTTTCCCCCAGATCCTCAAATTCATAGCAATATTCACCCCAACCCCAATATATACAGCTGCCTACATGAAGTGGGACCTCCAGGCACGAGTTAATCCCAACTTGGCTTGGTTTTGACCCAAAATCCCCCAGCAGCAGCAGCCAACAGCCCGCGCCCCACGGGGGGCTGCGAGCACCCAAATTGGGGAGGGGATGGGAGGGGGGGGGGCTGATAAAGCGAGAGAAATGGGGTGAAATAGAAAAAGGAAGAGAAATGGGGTGAAATAGAGAAAGAGAAAAGGGTAAAATAGATGAAGTAAAAGAAATGGGGTGAAATAAATAAGTAAAGGAAGAGAAAGGGGGTGAAATAGAGCGAGGAAAATGGGTGAAATAAGGGAAGAGAAATGGGGTGAAATAAGTAAAGGAAGGGAAAGGGGGTGAAATAAAGCAAGATAAAATGGGTGAAATAGATAAAGTAAGAGAAAGGGGGTGAAGTAAATAAAAAAAGGGGTGAAATAGATGAAGTAGGAGAAAATGGGTGAAATAAAGTAAGAAAAAGGGGGTGAAATAACTAAAGGAAAAGGGGTGAAAAAAAGTAAGAGAAAATGGGTGAAATAGATAAAGTATGAGAAAATGGGTGCAATAAAGAGAAATAGGGTGAAATAAATTAAGAGAAAGGGGGTGAAATAAATGAATTAAGAGAAGCTGGGTGAAATAAGGCAAGAGAAATGGGGTGAAATAACTGAAATAAAGAGAAATTGGGTGAAGCAGAGTAAGAGAAAGGGGGGTGAAATAGATAAAAGTAGGAGGAATCGGGTGAAATAAGGTAAGAGCAGTGGGGTGAAACAACTGCAGCACACTAAGGAAGGCGAACTGACGACAAACGCGGCGGAATAAATAAAATTGGGCAAATAAGGTGAGATGGGGAAAGTACAGAAAATAAATAAATAACACGCAAGAAGCGGAAAAAATAATTGAAGTAAAAGGTCATATTAGAAACTAAACCGGTAAATAAATAAATAGACGCAATAAGATTCAGGAAAAAAATAAATTAAAAGAAAAGAGAAATAAAAGCGGGGCCGGGGCCGCGCTTACCTGAGGCGGGCGGGGGCTGCGCGGGGCTCCGCGCTCACCCCGCGGCCGCCGAGCGGAGCCGAACCCAGCCGAGCGGTGCCGAACGGAGCCGAACCCAACCGAGTGGTTCCGAACCCCGCCGAGCGGAGCCGAGCGGTTCCGAGCGGAGGCGAGCGCAGCAGGCGCGCGGAGCCGCGGCCGTCCCGCTGCATTGTGGGAGGGGGCGGCGAGGCCGGGCCGCGCGCGCCCTCTGGTGGCCGAGCCACAAAATGGCGGCGGGGGGGGGAATTAGCGCTCCGGGGGTAATTAGTGCTGCTGGGGGTAATTAGTAAAGCTGGGGGGGTAATTAATGAAGCTGGGGGGGGCAATTAGTGGAGCTAGGAGGGGTAATTAGTGAGGCTGGGGGTATTTATTGCAGCCCGGGGTGTAATTGGTGCAGATGGGAGGGGTAATTAGTAAAGTTGGGGGTAATAAGTATATCTGAGGGGTACTTAGTGCAGCTGGTGGGAGGGTAATTAGGGAAGCTGGGGGGTAATTAGTGGAGCTAGGAGGGGTAATTAATGAAGCTGGGGGGTAATTAGTGCAGCCCGGGGGCAATTAATGCAAATGAGAGGGATACTTAGTGAAGCCGGGGGCAATTAATGCAGCTGGGGGGTAATTAGTGCAGCCGGGGGGGATGTGTGTGGAACTAATGCAGCTGAGAGGGGTAATTAGTGACGCTGGAGGTAATTAATGCAACTAGGAGGGGTAATATGTGAAGCTGGGGGTAATTAGTGCAGCCGGGGGTAACTGATGCAGCTGAGAGGAGTAATTAGTGAAGCTGGAGGTAATTAGTGCAGCTGTGTAATTAGTGAAGCTGGGGGGTAATTAGTGCAGCCAGGGGGCAACTAGTGCAGCTGAGAGGGGTAATTAGTGAAGTTCTGGGGTAACTAGGGCAGCTGAGGGGTAATTAATTAATGCAACTGGGCTAATCAATGCAGCTGGGTAATTAATGCAGCTCTGGGGTAATCAGTGCAGCTGGTGGTAATTAACGCAACTGGGGTAAGTAGTGCAGCTGGGGGTAACATGCTGCTGGGGCAGTTAATGCCGGCCTGGGGGTAATTAGTGCAGCTAGGGGGTAATTAATGCAACTGTGGTAAGAAGCGAAGCTGGGTAATTAATGCAGCTGGGGCAATTAATGCAGTCGGGGTGGGTAATTAAAACATCTGGGGAACTGATGTAGCTGGAGGCAATTAGTACAGCTGGGGAGAAATTAATGCAGCTGGGGTGGGTAATTAATGCAGCTGGGGTAAGTAATTAATGCAGCTGGGGGATAATTAGAGCAGCTAGAGATAAACAATGCAGCTGGGGGCAATAAAGGCAGCTGAGGTGGGCAATTAATGAACTGGGGGTAATTAAAGCAGCTGGGGTGGGTAAATGCAGCTGTGGGGCAAATAATGAAGCTGGAGGGGGTGATTAATGCGACTGGGGGCAATTAGTGCCGCTGGAGGGTAATTAATGCAGCTGGGGAGGGGAATTGGTGCAGCTGGGTTGCAATTAATGCAGCTGCGTGAGTGAGTGCAGCCAGTGCAATTAGTGCAGCTGAGGGCAATTAGTACAGCGGG
>CM021733.1:117448075-117505191 GCA_011075105.1 Heteronetta atricapilla
ATTAGTGCAGCTGGGAGGGGCAATTAGTGCAGCTGAGAGGGGCAATTAGTGCAGCTGGGGGCAATTAGTGCAGCTGGGAGGGCAATTAGTGCAAGTGGGGGCAATTAGTGCAGCTGGGAGGGCAAATTCCTCCCCCCCAACCACCCTCCGGCCCCAAACCCTCCCCATTTTGGGGCACTTTCTGCATTTTCAGTGTTTCTCCCCTTGTAGTGACGTCCCCGCGTCCCACAGACCCATCCGTGCCCCCCCCCCCCGCCCCTCGGCCGCGTCGCCTCCCATGGGACTTGTGTCCCCCGGTGCCACCTCCCCGCTGCGATGGGGACCTCGTGTCACCCGCCTGCGCCCTCGCCAAGGCCACTCGGGACACTTGGGCCACTCAGGAGACTCGGGGCCGCTTGGGCTGCTTGGGACACTTGGGCCACTCGGGCCACTTGGGGCACTCGGGCCACTTGGGACATTCGGGCCAGTGGTGCCACTCGGGGCACTCGGGGCCGCTTGGGCCACTTGGGCCACTTGGGGCCACTTGGGACACTCGGGGCCACTTCGGACACTTGGACTGCTTGGGCCGCTTGGGTCACTTGGGCCGCTTGGGCTACTTGGGACACTCGAGCTACTCGGGCCACTTGGGGCACTCAGGGCACGCGGGCCTCTAGGGACATTCGGGCCAGTGGTGCCACTCGGGGCACTCGGGCCACTTGGTCCACTCGGGACACTTGGGACACTCGGGGCCACTTGGGACACTTGGGACACTTGGGACACTCACGCCACTCGGGCCAGCGCTGCCACTCGTGGCTGCGGCCCGGGGCTCACCCAGCACACGGGGTGGCACTATTGCATTGAAAATCCCGCTCGGCCTCCGGAGACGATGCTTTTTGGGGGACGATCGATGCTTTTTGGGGCTGATCGATGCATTTTGGGGACAACCTGAGGACCCGTGGGGTCCCCCAGGCCCTGTGCACGCTGCCCGGGCGCCGCGGCTCAGCCCCAGCAGGATGAGGCCTCGCAGTTACCCAGGGCTCATCTCTTTGGGGATGAGCCCGCAGCCACCTCGCTCTGAGCACTCTTTTAAGGCCCCCCCAGCCCCGCGCTGCCCCAGGAGGGAGGAAAGGCCCCTGAGGAGGGTTCAGAATTTGGGGAACAATCGCTCCTTTCTCTCAAGGGATGCCGTAACCGGGGTATTTCCCTCCCGGGATCTTTAAGCCCCATCCCCGGCGGTGCCCAAGGCCAGGGCCGGGGCTGGCAGAGGTGTCGCTGCCCACGGCAGGGGGCCGGAATTTGTTGGGTTTTAAGGTCCCTTTCCAACCCAAGCCATTTCGTGTCATTCCCACAAAAAAATAGGAGAGTTTCGGTCCCACCACCTACAGCCTGCTCCACGTTTCCCCCTCCTTTCCCCACCACCCCCCCCCCCATCCCCGCTGCGTGTCCCCGGGGCGCAGGATGGGGCCCCGCACCCCAAGGTGGCCGCAGCCCCCACTCAATTCCCGCGGCACGGGCACGGGCACGGAGCCCTGCTGCCACCTGGGGCCGGGTCAAGGGGCTGCTGGGTGTCGGGGAGGATTTGGGGAGGTGTAATATGGGAGGTTGGGAAGGCCTAAAGCCGGCATCCTGCCTCGGATGTGCCCCAAATACGTGGCCAGCGCCGCGTTTTGTGGCCTCTCCGAGGGGCTGGCGACATCCCGCTGTCCCCAGGGGCTTGGCTCCCCTCGGGGAGCACAGGAAAAGCCCCAAAACCCTGTGTGGGGGGAGAACCCGCACAGGAGCGGCTGCCTTTCCAAAAATCCCCCCCCCAAAACTAAATTAGGAGCAAAGTTAACTTTCATTTCATCCCATTTTTCTGCAGCCAAGCAGATGTTTGGCGTCTTTTTGGCAGAGCCTTATCTGATCACGGCGCTGCAACGGGGGGAAGAGCAGCGGGCTTTGAAGGCACGGCGGGAGCGCGGCGGAGGTATGTCGGGGCTCGTTGCTCCTGACGGGTTCCAGGTGGGATTTGTAGCTGGATTATGTTGCAATTCAGGGCCTTAAGGGATTTTTCAGCACGCTTTGCAAAGCCCGGGAGCCCTCCGCTCCGTCGCAGACCGGAGCAGCAGCGCAGGACGCGCCTGCACCGAACGGGGCGGATTGAACAACCCGCAGGAAGAAAACAAAGGACGTTGTGCGTGTTCCAAGACAAAACACCGAGAAATAAAGTCAGTAGTTGAAGCTGGGTGCTAAAAACATTTCCTCGGACGCTGCCCAGAAGCAGCAGAGCTGATCTTCCCACCTGACCCAAAGCGAAGCTGGGCTCCTCCTTAGCTCACTGCCCACACAACGCTGGTTTTGGAGCTCTCAGCTGCTCGGCGAGGGTGGAACAAAGCAGAGCCGGATCCTGCCTCGTGCTGGAAGGATGCCTGGCACCCGTGAGGACGGGTGTTACGGGCACATCAGGGCTAGGAAGCGTTTCTTACTCGGAGTTCTGCCGGCTGGAGTGAAATGTAACACACGGAGCTCGCGCTGCCTCCCAGCTGGGGCTTTCAAGCAGGGCCGTGGTCGGGCGTCGCAGAGAGCTTTCACCACGAGACTAGGAGTTTTACACGGTTTTATTACAAACTTTCAAAGGTCTAAAATGAAAACTGTACACCCACTACAACATAACCAGTTTGTACGCTCACGGGTAAAGTGCTAAAAATTAAAACGTTACAAAACCGACACTGGACTACTTGTAAACAAAGCCTACCGGGAGCCGAGCGCGCGTCGAGCCAGCTCACGCCGGGCACCAGGCGACAGCCACGCGTGCCCCGTACGCACGGGTCTCACAAGCATGAAAAGCTTCCTGTCTCACCCCAAAATGAAGTCCTGCGGCGGTTCACGCGAGGCAAAAATCCGCGCACAACGTCCCACCGCTCCCAAAAATTATCCCGATTGTTTACAAAAGCATCGGCACGGGAGTGAAATGCCACATTCAGGTCTACATTCGGTCGTTCGGGCCGAACCGCTGCGCCCCCCTGCACAGGGTTTGCTGGCTCTTTGGGGTCCTCAGCCCCCGGACCCGCTTCCAAGCTCCTCGCCAGGCTCCTCTCGCAGCCCCCGAGGGGTTTCGGTGGCAGAAGCTGCCTTCCCCCTCCTCGCCGGGACGATTTGGCAGCGGTGCTTGGATGCCCTGCGCCCAGCCGTGGGGCGGGCACGCAGCCCGCATCGGGCAGGCATTGAACGCGCTTCGTACGGCCGACAGCTAAAGCAGCGCAGCTAAACGGAGCCCTGCGCGCTAAGACAAGGCAGGGCAGTCGAGCAGAGGGACAAATTCACCAAGAAAACGCGGCTTTTTGTGCCGCTGGGCTTTCAGGCTTCGCAAAAGATGAGCGCTACCAAGCCAGCAGGGAGGCGGACGCCGTGCTGCGGAGCCAGCCTCTTCCGTGCAACGAGCGCAGCGTCGCTTCACGAGGTTCGGCGAAGCGACGGGGTAAAAATAATGGAGATTCAATTCCCTGGGAATAAGAAGCCGTGGGTTTTACTGGAAGCTCTGACAGCACGATCGTGCAAAGCGGTATTTTCGTGCACTGGCCGCAGCATGCATCTGCTAGGGAGGGACAAAGGGCGGCTGTTCGACCCGCCGAACACGTGCTCAGGTACGTAGGACAGCCGATGCTGCAGCTCGGGAGCCGCTTTCGGCTTTTTTTTTAGGGATTTAAACACTGGCACCAGTCCCAGAAGCCAGGCGGCTGGGCTGCGCTTCTCACCCGCTAACGGGGGGTGCTGAAAGCACCCCAAAAACGTGCCCAGGTACACCGGGCAGAGACAGCACCTGGGCTGCAGTTGCACTCCGAGAGGCTCCCGAGCCCCCAGATGTGAGATCCGGGAGCCCGAGCCCTGCCGGGGCGATCTCACCCCTGAAACAGGGATGAGGGGAGTAAAAAAAATGCACCCAGAAGGGAGTTTTCCACTTTACTCACCTCCCTGGGCGGTGGGAGTGCTCTGTCCTCACGCAGGGGGATGTACGAGCAAGGACCGGCTTAAACGCAGCCACCCGGAACAACGTGGGGATGAAACCTCACAAATGAGCAGATTTCTGGGAGGACGCACTTCCGACCTCCGTCATTCCCTTCCTGCCTCGAAGGACGCCAAAGCCAGGCTCCGATTACCAAAACACAGCGCTGGAAATTTAGCCAAGGAGATCACCGCGACCGCTCGACCTCCGCCGGTTCAGCGGCAGCGTTTACAAGAACAATCCGCCTTCTTTTGTCGGGTGCAGATTCCTAAAACCATCATCCCTTCGAAGCAGTGAACTACTCAGCAGAAGCTGAATTTGGGGAGGAAAACAGAAAGGGAGGTGCTCACCTCCGTGCCTGGTGGGGAACCGTAGTGTTTTCAGCATTACCTCACTGGGAAGTCCTCGCACGCCCACGTGCCCTGGAGGAGGTGACCGGGCGTACGTGGGCGCGATCCCTGCGCACGTCCCCCCCGCGGCAGCTCCCCGGGCAGGCAGGGACCTGGGGCAAGCACAAAACCTGGGGTGCGCAGCGGCCCCGAGGGTGCAGAGCCCTGGCTGAGCTTTGTTTGTTGTTGTTGTTGTTGCTTTGGGTTTGTGCTTCTCCTTTGGAAGAAAAGCCTGGTGGAAGCAAGAAGGGCGATTTACAGTAAATACCTCTCTAAAAGACGCCACGGCTCCCCGAGCAACCTTTCATTTCGCAGGCTGCACGGTTACGTGCTTTGCTGTTGTGTCATCACTACAATTAACTCGCCTAATTGTGGCACAGCTCCGTCTGTGCCGCTCACAAAAGCCTCTGAAGTGCACATCGCGGTTGCTGCCCTGTTTCTGCCCTCCAGGTTGTGCCATCTCGGCATGTGCGAAGGCTTTTCGACACGCCTCGAGCAGGTCAAAGAGGGAATTATGTAAGGGAAATGAAAAAAAAAAAAAAAAAAACACACCAGGTATTCACTTCCCAGCAACGATCTGCAGTAATTAGTGAGGTAGCTTTAATCGCAGCCAGCGTTTCCTCGCGCTGGCCGGATCTTACAGCGGATGCTCCCGAAGATCGCTGCGCCACCCGACCCATGCCTTGACTTCTGCCTGCAGCGTCAGCGAAGGCTTTGCTGGACCCCAACGCAATATTTACGCGCCAAGAAAGCCCCAAAGTGATTTCTCTGCTGTGAATCTACAGGAGGGAAGGGAAAAGTAACCTAGAGCAGAGGCTGATCGTGAAAGCGAGCTCGAAGGAGCCAGCGGGTTGTGGTGGATACGTGTCTTCTCCTCGAGACAGCAACGCAGAGGGCTCTCGGGCTCTGCTCCTGCCTCGATTTGTGTCCCCCCCACGTCCAACCTCCTGCTCGGTGCAAAGCAACCCCCAGCAAACAGCCGCGGTATCGCAGCTTGTGTACGTCCGCCTAAAAATAACTGGCTGAACAGGATCTAGGTAACCGGCTTTTAAAATCGATCTTTTCCTACGTAAATCGTAAACGAGTAGAAAATTTAAATAGGATTTTGTAAAAAAAAAAAAAAAAAAGCAAGGACGATACAAGTTATACAAAAATCACTCTTCCCTGCCTCTTTCCTCCCCCCGCCCTCCACCCCCATCCCACCAAACTGAGCCCAAGCAGCTCCGGCAGGAGCCGGCGATCCTCGGCAGGGTTTCGTTCCCTTCTGCGAAGCGCTCATTCCTTTGTCGCGTTTCCAGTGTTAACCACTTAAAACCGCCTGCTGGGTGTCCTTTATACAGTGTTTCATACGGGCCCTCCCCCCGTGCTCGACGAGAACACGTATCAGTTTGTTATCTGGCCAGAGAGCTGCGTGGAGGAATTCCTTCAGCATTCAAGAGCTGAATTCAGCTTCCTTATGCCCACCAGGAACCCTCTCGCCGTGGCCCCGTCGGGGGGATTTCAAGGGTGACACCTACTGACACGCGGACGCATCGGAGGGAGGGGAAGGTTTTTCTTTAGACAAAGAGTAAGGAATTCAGCCGTGGTGTACGCCGGGTAAATAGTTATCGAATAAATAATTGCCTACGGGTAGGCTCAAACGAGGCAACCAGCTTTTTTACTCGGGAATTCAAGACTCGCTCAACACTCTAGCTCTGACGCAACTACGACGACTCTTGGCTTCCAAACGGAGAAGCCCGTTTCGGCTTCCTGACGCAAAGATCAGCACCTGCTGAGGGGCACGGCACCGCTGAGCGTTATCGCGCCGCCGAGGAACGGACTGCGAGCCGTGCGGCCCCGGCGAGCCCTCCTCCTTCCCCAGAAAAGCCCGTCAAGCGCTGGTCCCGTCCTCTTCGATGACGCGGTTCATGCTGGTGCCGTGCGTGATGTGTGTCATTGGGTTGCTGCTGAGGTCCCTGATGCTGCTGTGCCGCGACTGCTCGTTCAGCCGGTGGGAACTGCTGTGCCTGGAGTGATCAGTCAGTCGCGACATGCTGCCGTGAGGTAGTCTTTCTTCTACGCCTCTGTAGCTGCAGGGAGTGTACCTGAGTTGGAAAAACAGAGGACAATTGTTAGCAGCACCGAGAAGGTAAATCGATCTCGGGGCGCGCGCGCGGCACAGGCGCCCGAACCCTCGGCTGTTGTGAAGCAAGGTTTCCCCGCTCACTCCTTCAGCTCATCCGGCCTCAGGCGAGTTGTCCCAGCTCCTCGTGCAGCTCGGTTCTTGCCGCAGCGCCAGGCAGAGTATTGATAACGAGGTGAGCAAACACTTGGTGACAAATGGCGCCATAACGCTTCGCTGCTCGAGTTAGAGCGGGTAACTCTTAGTACTGTTTATTTCAGCAGGGCTATGACTACTTGCAGAAACCAAATCCACTTTACGAGCAGCCGAACACAAAAGCAGCCCCCAAAGTGCCAAACTGACGTGGGGACTGCTCTGTTCTCCCATGCACAGATCGCTGCCTGCAGGAACCCCAGGGCTGAACAAGGGCTGCACAACTCACCGGCACGGACACCGACTCCGCAAACGTCACCGGGATTTATCTTTTTCTAAGCTTAGACACCAAAAAGGAGAGGAGGCGCGAGCGGAGAACCTAAACGCCGGCAGAACTCCCGGTTCTAGCACGGCGGCCACCCTCCCGGCTCGCAGAGGCTCGCCCAACTTTTTCCACAAGACTTTAAAGAGAAGGAAACGCACCGGCCATCGCGCGAGCGGTGCAGGCTGCCGTGGTAGCTGCTCACTTTGCTGTGGACGCTGCCCGCTTTGCTCCTTTGGTCGTCCATCATGGCCAGCTGGGTGGAGGAGGCGTGGGTGGAGGTGCCCTGGGTGGAAGTGCCTCGGGACTTGCGGATGATGGGGGTGTTGGGGTCTCTCAGAAGAGACTGAGCAAAATCCGGCTCTTGCAGCACTTGACGGCTCTCGTTTACAACTCTGTACGAGACGTGCAATTTGAATAGTTAATGCTAATTGCTGCAATAAGAGGCATGAAAATGATCACAGCAACAGCACTGGAAGCATTTTACAAGCAGAACAAGTCAAATCTTACAGCTCGGCAAGTCAGACCGCTGATTTACATTATAATGGCTCTATTTACCTCGTTCCGAAGCGCCCCTACGTTTGGATGTTTCAGTGAAGTTCACGTTCTCGTCTCCTTCACACTCCCCGTACCTGATCCTCCAGCCTGGACACGCAGAGTTAATTGCGGTGTGTTTGCTTATGGCCTTAGTCTGCACGTCCCGTCACAAGAATCTCCTCGGGACAGCACTGAGGCTCAGCACGCCCCGATTCCCCGGGGACACGTGCTTGGCTGCTCCCCCACAGCGGGGCGGAAGGAGGTGCTACCACCCCTGCAGCCCTCTGTTTGTGGGGATGTTTCTTCCTCTCACCCCGCGTTCTCCCTGTTCCTCTTTCACGTTCAGTTTCCTCCATCCGCCCCGCTTCTCCTGCTCATTTTCTTGCAGGTCCCAGGTAAGACCAAGCTCTAAAAGCCTCCTCTGCCCTTGCTAACTCCATTCCTGTCCTCCACCCACCAAACTCGTACGTGGCCTCCATGTAAATCCCACCTAAACGTATGCACACGTCTTCAAATCCCATTAAGTTGCTGTTAACCCCGTGCATATCTTACTGGGTCATCTTCTGAATAAATACAATCCTGCTCCAACTCTACAGGAGGGAATTTTCATTTAACCCCAGCACAAGGCCAGCTCTGCTCCGGCCGGACACGTCAGGGTCACGGAGCAGATCCTGCACCACTCGAAGGCTTGCTCTGCTTGTGGATCTCGTTTGAAACAGCTGCTTCCAAGACAATATTTACCATTACGAGAGCAGCTCTTCGTAGCTATTACGTAATCACATGGATTGTCCCTAAATTCGTACCTCGGTCTAAATTCGTTTCAGCCTCAAGGAAGCTGTAACACATTCTCACTGTCATTTTATCAAACTGCTTTGGCTCTAATGCACGCGGGGAGGGTAAAAGCAGAGCCAGTTGCTTTTAAATGCAGCCGTGGTGAAAGCAACTGAGGTTTACTTTCAGTTTAAAGGTCTGATTCCTTCACAAATGGGAACTTTCAATGCCACCCCTCAGCATAAGGCAGAGCAGTTGTAGTATTTAACCAAAACCTGGTTCTCATTACAAAATGCTTTGAGAACAGGCAGAACAATGCAAATTTGTTTCTGGGACTAAAGAATCATTAGGGGAAAATGTGCGACAGTTCTTCAGGTTTTTATGGAGCTGTTTCTTGCCCTGTCCTCCCTTGCTCCGTTGTAAATAGCGACGGATTTCCAAGCTGACCCCATCTGCTCCTGTCCTTGCCTCCATTAAAAGATTGATCAAAATACACCAGGACTACGAGGGAAGAGGAGTTTATTTGCCCATTCTCAGCTGGTTTACCTATTAGATACCGATACTCACTCTTTTTTCCTGCGTCCGTGGAAGAAGCTAGCCCACTCGAAACAGGTCTTTTTGCTTCCAACCCAGAAGACAGAGGGGATCCCAACTACCAAAGCCATGAGATATTTCATGAGAAAGAGGATCAGATCTGGACGACTCATCTGAGTGACCTACAGAGAGAGAAGGAGAGAAAAGAACATGACACAGACCATCACAGTTCGCTACTGCGTTTATTAACCCATTTCAAATAACTGTCTCTGCCTTGAGCCAAAGTAAACATCAACAGGGCTCCTTTGTTTCGTGGCTCTAGAGAGCGCGACCGACCGTGATGCACAGCCCACCGTGGAGTGAAACAAAAGACTCAGCTGCTGCGAGGTCTTGGCCTTTGTGTGTACTTCTGGTCTTTTGTCTGCGCCCTGAATAACTTGTGAAATGTTTTCTAGTCCGCGAGATACGAAGACTCGTTTCTTTGACAGAATTAACCTATATAAAACCAGGTGCGACGTTTGCTGTGGGGAAAGAGTCCCGCCAAAAGGCTCCATGGGATGTTCAACACCGGCCCTTTCTTCCTCACCATTCAGCGGAGGGCTTTACCCTCGCCTGCCCCCCACTTGGGAACTCGAGGCGTCGGCGAGGTACGACTGCCCGATTCCTACTGACCCGGCAAACCTCCGCCCTCTCCCCTTTATTTGACGGCACCAACTGAATCTAAAAAAGCTCAGAAGCAGATTTTTGCAGAGAGTCATCCCAAAAAATAATAGAGTTTTTTGGAAAAGGCACAGAAAGAATCCGAAGACGTTATTTCTAGGAAGGCCGTAAAGTAGTTTTAAAACAAAGAGGCATCGAGGCACTCTGAAGTTAACAACCCAACCCCAAAATGACTTCAAGGACAGATCGTGAGGACCTAAAGCACATGCCTGAAACACACCACGACCTTCCTAAAATAAGGCTGTAGAGGAAAGGAACCAATGCCTTATTTTGGTGTAATTTAGCCCTTTGTAAGCCTCTGTGGGACGCTGCTACTTACACAGTGCCCACAGAAAGTCTTCTAGATCTCAAATGCCCGCTGGCCGTTGAGTGATTTGGGGTCTAGCAGGAGGTTCCCTGCTTTTTGCTGCATCGCAGGGAGTGCTGACCAGAAAACCTACACGAGGCTCCAGCCAGAGGTCTTGGCCCAGGCAGCAGCCAGGCAGGGCAGCACGACCGCCCGCAGCGAGCAGGAGCCTGAAGAAACGGGTGCAAGTGCGAAGTTCCCACTGAAATGGTTTTATAACACCTGGGAAAGATGTTTAATGAGTGGAAATTTGACTGCTCTTCACTTAAATTCTTCTGATCGCAACAGAAACGAAGAAGGCACGTAAGAGGATAACTAAGATCCCCAGATGGCTCAAGGGTTAGTACGGCAGGAAGGTCTGGGGCTGTATAATCATGGGGAGACACTCACAAAATCAGGTTTCTTTTCAGCAAGAGGTGCCTGAAGCAACAGCTTTGAGACTGATGCTGACGCAGATGACAGAAAGGAGCGATTTGGGTAGGTTCTGGCCTGCTTGAAGCGGAAAACAATTCCAAACAAGCTGTTCCAAGCCAGAACATCACTCCGTAAGGTACGAGTGAGACTGAAATACTTCGTGTGCTTCTGGGAACTCAGTTGGAATTCATCTTGCTTGGAAGCCAAGGAGATCCGTGGGCAGGCCAGCAGGACATCAGGGGACAGACAACGTGTCTTGCAACAACGTTGAGCCTACGAAGGCTCAAAGGTGAGAGAAAAATTATTGCTACACAGCATGGAACAACAAAATGGAAAGCAGTAGGAAATAAATGCAGCTGCATTGACCTCAGAGAAATGCTACCTGGACAGGAGCAGGATTTTGGAATAGCTCCTGAGCAGGAACCGTGGGGCCTGGCTTCTTTTAAGGGTGTTAGTAGTTAACATGTTGGGGTTAACAGCGGCAGCCAGAGCTTCCCTCTGATCCTATGAGCCTATATTTGATGTAGAAACATATACAAGCTCCTAAAGCAATACCGTAACCCTTTTTTTCCCCCTCAAACTGAAAATCTGAGCTTATTAGGTAGTTGCTGTGTCAGGGTGGCTTACCAGGAGCAGACGGGAGCGTGACGGGTTTCCAACCACGACAGCACCTCACTGCTCAGCCAGCAAAATGGGCCAGCAAAAAGAGAGCAACCGTAGCTCTAACACCTTGCGTTACTCCACGCTTTTGACTAACATCACCAGTACAGATGAGAATTTAAGTGCCTTACCCAAACTCACACAGCACAACCGTGTCAGACCGGAACACGACCAGAATTCAGGACCGTCGGTATCGGTCTTCCGCAACTAGATGCCAATCTTTCATCACGGGTGCAAAAATTAATTGAGAAGCATCACGAGCATTATTATTATACGGTATTTCACCAAGTTCATCCTCGCGTGAAGTGGGGTCGAGGCCCTCCCCGTGTCAGTTCCTTCCTCAGCACTGCTCCGCACATTTTCCATCAATCTATGCCCCAGGAAAAATGCTGATGCTGAAGATCTTTGGCCAGCCTACAGACCTCGCTGAGCTTGTGTCCATTTAACCGTGCAAAACGAGTTTTCTAGGTGGTTTTGTAGTCGTTCCATGAGGTTTCAGCCAAGAAAACGATATTAACAATTACCCAATATAAAACTACCCACCAAAATTAAGCTCTCAAAAATTAACCTTATTATCTCATTTCATAACGTGCAAATGTGGCGTTAAGTGGAATAAACGGTGCAATTCATCACTTCTTAATCTAGGCAACGCTCAGGGAAATTTTTATATTTACATGTAATGCCTGTCTGCTGGGCCAAGCCATCCCCAGCATAAACACCTGCCTGGGGTGAATTTACTTGTAATTCTTGCATTAAGAACAAAATGACAGTTCTAGCACTCAAGCTCAGAGTTGCTCAGTGCTGAGAGGGCATTTGTAGTTCTTGATGGAGTCTGACTGCATTGTGTCAGAGCCACCAGGCGCTGCGATGTGCGGTACTGCTCGTACCCACGTAGCATGAGCCCCTATGTCACTAAGTAAAATGTATTACCTCCACAAAAATATTGCATTAAATCAAATGTCAAAACTTGTTGGCCTGTGCAGGGTGTTACAAATAATTCCAGGTAAAACCAGAAATGAAGAAATTGGACAAATCCCTTCAGGTGCAGGGAAGCACATCCTGCTCACTGGCAAAACAAGTTATGAAACATCACGGAGCACAATGATGCTTCTTTGCACAGAGCCAGCGATTCAAGGAGCCCGTATTAGACTCAGAAATCATTAGGACCGAAGTGACTGCACCTGCTTTACACAACCCATACCTGCGGATCATGAGACATTTGCAGTTATTAACATAGGAAAAACCAAAGCTGACAGTACTGCTCCAGGAATATCAACCTTAAGTATCAGGTGCTTAAACCCAAAGCCTCTGAGCCCCTTTCCAAGAAGCCCTGATGTCGTTCCAAGCCCCAGACACTGCCATTTGCTTTCATTAAACACGGAACAGGTTGCACGGCTTTGAACAGCAGGAAAACTGCACAGAGCTCCCTCGTGTTCACCCGCTGAAAGCCAGGGGATTCCCACTTCTGCTTTGCTGCGTGGCTATTTGGGAAGAGTCAAAAATACAACTTACAACACCGGTATTACCGACTTTGACACGGTGAGATAGATTCCTGATACATGAAGTTATAATTCGACCTGGAACATCCAAACTGCACCCGCTCCTTTACCAGAACATTCTCCAAAAGCAGCTGCTAATTTGCTCGGTCGTCCTGCCCAAGCACAGCAGTGATAGTTGTAGAAATAAGGGTATTTATAGTGAATCCCAATGGCGAGTATAATGCTGAGACTGTTTCTGTAGCACTTCTAATTTAAAATCATTTTTCATGCGGGCTCAGCTTCCAAAGCTCAGCTCGCCTCTTGCAGTCTGCGCGATTGCTGAGAGCATCCAGGTCCCTGGGAGCGCGGAGCCAAGGCAACAGCGGCAGCACTTCCAGCACCAGCACACATCTCGCCCGCCCTTCCAGGCCATGCAACTCCTACGGGTGCGAGGACGACAGAGGAAATTGGGCAAGATCCCCAGTTTTTCTTTGTCTTCTTGGAGAAAGATGACGCAGGGCATGTGTAATATACCACGCAGTCCTTGGGGCTGTAGAAGACGACCCTTCCTTGTCTGCAGAGGTGATAACGTTCTCTTCTCCAGCCCGTTTGTTCACCTTGGGCAATTCTTTGCAGAAATCCTCTGGCAAATTTGAGGCTAGAGAGAAGTCACCCAAATTTGGGGCGGAATGAAGAAAATTAACTGAGACACCCAGGTCTGTGGCGCCTATATGGCACTCAGTGAACTTTCGATCTGCATTTCAAGAAAATTCAGGCTATAAGCAAATGTCTTTGAGCTTAAATACACGCACACTGCTTTAAGCACTGCTTGGGTCTATATACCTCCTTGGGAGTGAAGATACAAGGAAACATCTAAAGCAACTCTATATATTTGTCGTTCTTCCTTCTAGAAGTATTTCAACTTAAGAATGAAAAATGATGGCAATTTTGAAAGTACCAACGCTGAAGTCTAGTGGAATAGATAGCTTGGAAATTGAGAGATGGCAAGAGAAACAAGTTTTTCTTTTAAAATTGTATTCTCAGAGAAAATGTCTCCCTAGTAAGAGGTTGTGAAGGAAGACGTGGGAGTCCTTTTATGAAAGCAACAAAGAAATGGGCAAAAACTACACCACCGATACTGTTGCAAGTATCAAACTTCATTCCAAAAACATCCCTGAACAAAAAGCTATTGGTGTAATTAAACAGAGAAAAACTGAAATGCGGCTTCGAGAATTAAAATGTGAACGTACAGCTCATTCAAAGCTTCCTTGGTGAAACTTGATTTCACCCTCCTGAACACCCAGATACCAGTCTCTGAATACGTGTCACCAAACACATATCCTGAACTCGTACCCCAAATATTTCCCCAATAAAGACACTTGGAGTTACCCTCTGGAGGATCTATGCTGACCAGCCCAACGAAGGCAACCTATCACCACTTGGCTCTGCTTTGACAAACGCATGGTATGCATTTACTGCAGCGATAAGCATCAAGAAGAGATTTAAGAGTATTTTAGAAAGGTGAGTTGAAGGTGCCCTTTGCCACATTTTTGGGTTGCAAGACGCTGATGTACCGCAGTAATTTCCGTATGGTAGCATGCTGCTTCCCTCCAAGACAGGGAACATCCTCACACCCTTCCCCAGTGGAAGGGGATTTAGTTATTCAGCTTTCAAGGCAAATATCCAAAGGGGTACTGGCTCACAAAATACCCTTTGCACCTGCAGCACCATCCGGCTCACCTTAGCTATCTGATTTTAGGAGCTCAGCGTCAACCACAGATTACGCATTCCACTCATTTCCCTCGAAATCAGATCCGCACGAGCATCAACTTCAGCTCGCAGCCTTGTTCTGTAAGCAATCCAAGTTGCAAAAAGCTAATAAAAGGTTCCACCGCGCATCTAAAAATAGAGGGCGACTATCTGAGCTGCAAACACCGCTCCGTGCAGCAGCTCTCAAATACTACTTTTTTTGGCGCAGACGGAGAAGCATGAATCACTTCAGAAAAGCGATCCCTTCAGTATTTACAGGCTGAGCTCCCACTGCAGATGCAGCCAACGAGGAAAAACCTCAAAGTAATACGACTGGATAGGTCTACAACGTGTTATCAGCTGCAATAACTGTGAAGGTCTACCAAGTGCTCGAATTCAGATGTTTCTTTGGTTTCCCACTTGGCACTGTTGCTGGCTACTTGGCATCGTAGGCGTGGTTGATCAATCTTGAGCTGAGCTCTCCTCTTCATCGCGTTCAGGAGGCTTCCAGAACACCTCGATGTGGTTTGACTGGCTCAACTCTAGAGACACGGCTCTCCTCTGGACCTTACGGGGCTGTGCTAATGCTCTTCTTTCTTGGAAGGGCCTGCCCCGCAGGCACGCTCGGCATCGGGAGCCGCCTTCCCACGGGGAAGGAGAGAAGTGGCAGCCAGGGTTGAGATGAGAACCTCTCCAAGAGGACAGATGGCTCTGGTGGTGCTGCTCCGTCTCCCCTCGTACCTGATCGCCTTCCTGCATCCGCGGGAGGGGCTCACGCACCCCAGCAACACAACTCGGCGTTTGGCAGAGCCAGCAAGATTCTCCTGGCGTCGTCCTTCAGTGGGAGCCTGCACACGGAGCCTGCACGGGCACGATAACGAAATCTCAACAAGCTTCACTGCAAACAAATTCTCAACAAGCCCGTGAACGCGGGACCTGCCTTGCTGTGCAGCGCTAGGTCTCCAGAGGCTTTCAGCTAACAGGAAAAAAAAAAATAGGCAACGAGATGCAGATGCAAGTGGGGTTGTTCTGTTGAGACACATCCCGCGAGCAGCACGGGGATCGCTGTTTCGCCCAGCGAAGAGCGGCCAACGAGTTCTGCCGGGTACGAAGATCGCCCAGGTGATAGCCAGGCTTCGTGTCCTGCCCCCGGTGCACACGAGACCTCGGTGTCAACGCTTTGTTTCCCTTGCCGAAGCTCCCGGTAGCAGGTGTTCGGAAAAGAGGTTAAAAACATCAATTTCAGCATTCCTCCGGGGAAAAACAATGCCGCTTTGTAGGCGCGCTGTTTGTTTAAGATGCTTATATAACTAATTTCTGAATATTTCCCCTCCTGCCCCTGAACGATCAATCACGGCTGCTTTTTAGTGGCAGAGACCGGTGGCCCCTTCCCACTGCAATGGCTGAAATCACAAATTAATGAGCTTGCTGCACATGTGAAGTGAAAGCACAAACCCAGCACCTGTCCCCCTCCTTTGGGGCACGGTTCCACAATAAGGCTGATCACTTGATATTTCCCAAAGGATAAAAAGCAATGAAATTCAAATTAACCCATCCTTTTGTTGAGAATAGGAGAAGTGGGGGGGAAAGACCAAAGGGAATGTGATCCAGCGGTCTCGCTTTCATAACCATTTCCATCACTGTCACTGCTTTGAAATTCAGAATATTACACCGATGCCGCTCATTTCCCAGCAAAACGCGGCAGCATTTTGCTCTGTAAACAAATCGTTTTCCCAGTTTATTAAAATCTTGCAACTCTCCTGTTCTACCCAACAAGCAAACAAGGATCTGGCTGCCAGGCAACATCAGCAGAAGAACTGAGAAACTAAAAGCACCTCTAAAACAGTAACGGCTGATTTATCCCTCGTGTAAGAGCTACCGAGGAAGGCAGCGCATCCTTCAGCGGCTTCAGATTGGTGCAAGTCTGGCTGAAGCAGTCACACCAGGCTCAGGAGACTTCCCCGCATCCGAAAGAAACAAAAGGGAACTTTTCCGGCTCTAAATACCAAAAGCCACATGGCTCAGATGGCATCTAGAGAGATAAACGTGAACATTCAGGGCCTGGAGCGCCGAATTTCCGAGGGCGCCGCCGTCCCACGAGAACACTGCTGCCCCTTGTTTCTTGCTCCCAATTGCGCTTCCCTCGGCTGCAGAGGAGTGAAAGCGCCATCCATCTACTTTGCCCGTTGCCTCACAGTAAACCAATTAAATGGTTAGAACAATTACGAAAAAAAAGCATTACGAACTCTTCTCCAGAATTGCTTAATAACCGCCGAGTGGCCGTGTAACCGGAGTGGAAATGAAAGCAAAGCCATCAGCCTGTGCAGGACCGGGGCCAGTACCAGCTCGGAAACCTCACGCAAGCTGAGAGTAAATAAATAAATAAGGCACGGTAATAAAAGCTGCAAAATTATCATCGTAATGGGCTGTCGGCTGTTCCGGAGGGAACTTATTTGTCACAGAAGTGGTAGCTCGGGCGCTGCAGATCCACGTCAGCGTGCTGAGCACATTTTTTCCAAGAATTCAATCCAAGTGCCCCCAGAATGCATCCTCACGAAGGCTGTCTGTACTGTACAGCTAAAATGCAATGTGATTTAGAAGGATCTCACTTGAACACAGGAGGCCACGACCTCGACAAAGATCTTGCTGCTGTCTTGCAACAACCTTCGGGACACGTTGGTTCCGCGGCCCCAGGAAACGGCTGCTGGGAGCGCATCCCGTCCACCAAGGGAAAGCTGAATCTCAGCGAAGCTAGCAGGACGTCTCGTCGTCGGTGGCTTTATCTTGAAGTGGAAGACAGCGTTCAATCACAGCAACTGATTTTTTAAGTGCTGGCTATGGTTTGTAACTGGAGAGATTGCCCAAGCACCCGCCTTCTGCTTTTTAACCCTACGAGGAACTGCTATCATGAGTTTCTTAGCACTGAAGGTGGGCATTAAGCATGAGACATAAGGCTTCTTGGGTGCACCACCATGAGAGAATTGTCCCTTCTCTCCTCCTGTGGACCTACGAGCTGAAGTTGGGCACCCTCTGCCGAGAGAAAAATAATCCAGCAATTCCCCATCCAGCCCAATTTCTTATTCATTTTATCCCTCTTGCCATTGGAATAAAAGAATCACATCGCAGCTCCTGGGCACGTTCCTCACGCTGGGTCATTTCAGACCCTCTCCCGAGCAGCCTGGGAGCTGTAGCTGATGTAACGCCTCCAAGGAACCCTCCTTTTTTGCTCCCTTGCAGACCTGTGGCTAAGGCAGGGATGAAAATGCCAAGGTATCCCTTCAAGTCGAGGCACGACTCATCCAAAGGCGTCTAACGCACAGATTCATCAGCAAATGCAGGTTTACTGGCACCCACCTCCCTCTGTTCCACGCAGCTTGAAGATGAAGCCACGATGAAGGAGATGCCTACCTCAATTACTGGGAAATCTCTCAGAACGGGGACACCGAGGGCTCACTGAGGTGGGTTTGTCTGCATTTGGCAGATTTGTCCCGTGGCCAGAGCCACGGAAGCTCCCTGGAAGCGCCCTGGAAGCTCCCTGGTGCCATTCAGAAAAAAAACAAACAGCACTGGGACTTCAGATATTAGCACTCAATTTAGAATGAAGCGGTGAGTCGGGAAAACAGAACAAACCAGAAATCTAACGAACGAGAAAATCTGACTTCTGTCAATTTTGCTGCTGACAGGATATTTGGATTCCAATCTTTGGCATTATGGACTCTTCCTTAAATTTATTCAATTCTTGCAAGACAAAATTCAGCAAACTTACTAGAGCCAAGCTTGGAACACGTCCCCACTCCCAAATCTGGGAAGACACTTGGCATTAAGCCTGGCTTAAAAGGAAGGTCCTTGGTCATGCCAAGCCCCGAGCCGCAGCAGGCGGCAGCGACACGCGAGCCATTCTGCAACCCAGCTCCATCTTGAAGTCGTGAGCTCCTCCCCGCCTCCAATTTCTCACCTAAATTCTCTCCTTGCCAATTAATTCACAACCACGGTATGCCAGCACTGCCATTTGACCTCAGCAGCTCTTTCCGTTGTCCATCTGGGTTGGTGAAACCCTAACTGCCTCCCTTCTCACTCTTCTTTTGCAAGGCTGCGTGCGCTCTTACACCCTCCTCCTCCTCCAAAACAAGCTCTAACAGAGCCATCTTCCCAGCACCCTTTCGTTACTTTTCATTTATTTTTTTTTTGGTTGTCGTATTCTTTTTACAGCCTTTTTGGAGCCAGCGCAATGCAGCCGGCCACATAACGCCGTGCCGGAAGAAACTGGCTGCACACGAGGCGCGATTTGTTCCAACGCCGGTGCTGAGCAAGTAATTGCCGCGCTGTGAAATCGCTGCAGATGAAACCAGAAGCAACAGATCAGTGCAATTTTGCAACGATACAAACACTAGCCAAAGCACAGCTTCGAGCACAAGTACGGGAGTTCAGGGGAGAAGAAACAAATAGGGTTTTTTTTGGCTCACGTGGTTTTATAAAATATTTCCCTTATTCTCCACAGCCAGAAACTCAGCGTGTGTTAGTCTGGAGGTCTTTCCCAAATTAGAGCGTGAACGGAATATTAACAATCATTTACACCAGCAGGGCGCTTGGCATGACGGACCCACAGCTCCTTCCAGCCTCAGCTACCCTCAGGTGCAACACAAAGAGCTCTTAATGCCCTATTTCATAGAATCGTTAGGGTTGGAAAAGCCCTCCAAGATCACCTGGTCCAACCAGCCCCCTACCACCAATGGCACCGCTAAACCATGTCCCCAAGCACCACGTCCAACCTCTCCTTCTACTCAAACCCTCTCTTAGTTCTCTCCCAAAATAGCTGCTTCAGGACTAGAGAAGCCTTTCAGATATCCAAGTTGAGCTCTTAAACACATAAAATAACAGATTTTTAGAGAGACAAGCCCCAAACCTCAACCAGGAGCAGCAGCACAGTCTGCTCAGAGCCCTGGCACTGCTTCGGGAGCGTCCTACGTGTTGATATCGCTCATCAGTCTGGGCACTCACCAGTTTGGGGTTCATGCTTCAACTCTCTTATGGTGAAAACGTTGGGAAATGGCCCTGGTCTTGGCACTTTTAGAGAGAAAGAATAATTCTAACATAAATCAACGTGGAAGATCACATACCTCAATTTCATAAATATATAAATTCATAAATTTCACATTAGTAAGGAAATAATATATAAACAAGTAAAAATCCATATTGCTAAGAATATAAAACATGAATGGCAAATGTATATAAAACAGGTTTTTTTAGGAAGCCCAAATATAGTCTTATTTATATAAGAAGATTATACAAAAAAAAAAAAAGTATTCTTATGTTCTTCAGTTGTATTTTGAAGCTGCAGCTGATTTTTGAGCGGGCTCAGCTGGCGCGGAAAGCAAACCTTGAGAGATGGTGGGAAGAGACACTGGGTACCATCCCCTCTGGCTGCATTTACTTTTCTGGGAATGAGAGCGATTCAGAGCAGCAGTCATAGGAGAAGGATGATGCTGGGGAGCACCGTTTGTTCACATGAATAATTGAAAACTCAAACTTGAAACGTGCGAGTGCCTTTTTTCTTTTCTCGGCATTTTCGTGCTGTTTAGCCCCGCCACAGCTAAGCTACGTGGGTGTTTCACAAGGCAAAGACAGAAAAAGGAGAGAAATACGGATGTCTTTCTACTTCCAGGTAGCATTCGGAACTGGACTACCCCAAACCACTGAGCAAACCTCTCCAAACCCTGACGTGGAGCCGAGCTGGCTGCCCACGTAATCCTGTGGAGACGGTGCCTGGAGTTACATCCTCCTGAAAAGCCGAAGCTTTCAGAAGAAAACCCATTGTTGGTGGTGTAACCGTCAGAGCTGCTAGCCCTGGGACCAACCATGTTGCAATGTGAGCACCTTCCAGGACTGAAGTTCTAGAAATTCACTGAAAACATTTAATGAGATGATGGAAACCCAAGTGGGGACAGGACTATGCGCGCAGAGGTGCGCAGTCTCGTGTCTCTGGGCTGGCAGGACGAGCCCTGCAGTAGTCAAGGGATGCTACAACAAAAGAGAGCCCAACAAAAGCCACCTGACTGAAATTCACTTAGAAACACTGAGATTTTGGCAAAATCTCAACGCCAAATTCAAGATCTATCTGCAAGCTGGTCTACAGCTATTTCGACAGGACTGTCCAAAATCTCAGCGCGACTTCAAAACCCAGTGATGGGAGTCATGATCATCAGTGAGTGCATCATTCTTCAGAACTTTCACCACAAATTATATGTGATTTCCTTTAATTTATTAGCTAAATCTTAGTTGAGGTGGCTAATGCGTGTAGCACAACGTTAAATTCTGACTTTTACCAACGACTGGTGCCTCAAAACCAGAGAAAACAGAGCTCCTGACTTCCTGGCTTTGCTGCTGTGTTAATAGCCGTGAAAACCAGCAGTGGAAGAAGTGCTCCCCTAGCAACTGGAATTAAAAGCTGCTGTAGATAAATAATGTTTGTTATAAAGAGATTTGAAGGAAAATGAAAACTCAACAGCGGCAAGATCTGACCTCCTTGGGCAACCTTCAGCAAAAGGGTGAATAAAAAGAAAATAAGACAAAAAAAAGGGGGAAAAGGTGACCTTGAGGAGTCACGCGTAGGGACACGGCCAGCTCAGCCTGTCTGAAGATAATGGCTGAGAAGTCAACATTTCTTTGTCTCTAGTTCAGCAAACCCAGTTTTTTTTTTTTAAAAAAAAAGCAATGACTCACGTGAATGACATGATTGCTTTCTCTCAGTATGTTAATTGACTGGAAATCATATGCATGCCAAGGTGAGATAAGAGAATACATTGCATCCCCTGCAGGATTTATCAGTCCTGCGTGTGCAAGGAGCGAGCGCTGATTTACTAAGGCTTAAAATAAATCTAAGAAATCAGCTGGAATATATTCTTTTTTTTTTTCCCAGGTCTGTAAAACAGGCGAAATTAACTGACTCACTCCTAGAAAACGATGTAATCCTGTGATTACTATTCCTTTGCTGAGCTGACATTACTTTTGTTTTTGAGAGAAGTCGAGTTTGTAATTCGGATTTGCTCAGTCTCTTCTGAGTAAACAGCAATATGGAAAATAGGTTTTTACCTCTCCTTATTTTTTTGGAGGACGGAATAATTACATTCAACAAGCAAGAAGCAATTCCTTAGGGCAGATTTAAGCAAATCCATTACCTCTTCTAAGAGGAATTCTAAACAATAACTAATGAAAAAAGAGGGAGGGGGAGAAATCTAGCTTTATAGACATCTCTAAACATATTCTCTTTATGCCTGTGCCACACACAAATGGTGCTAAGACATTTCTCAACAAAGCCTCTTTTCTTTATCCAGCTCAGAGCACTCCCCCGCATGTTTCTGAAGACCCACGGTAACACAGATGGTAAAACAGCTGAGACATTTTGTATTTAAAAAGATCACGGTAAAACCCCCGATTAGGGAAGAAAATTGAAAAAAAAAAAAAAAAAAAAAAAAAACAGGAAAATGCAGTTTATTGCTGCAAATAAAAAAAGGGGAACTCCGTCCCAACTCAATTTGCACCCCAAAAAGCAGGCTCTGCGTCTCGACAATTACTTCTTGTCGCTGTTTTTGGCAAGATGTTTGCAAGCCCCATCTTTTCTTCTCTTAGGTCCGCCTGTGCGATTGTTCTAAAGCATTTGGGCATGAAAATAAAGCCTGTGTCAACAGGGGTTACACTTCACTCGCAGGGCAGCCATGGGAAAAGACAGTCTGCTGCAAGAGCATTGCTTAAGTGCACGCGAGTCAAATCTGCCATCCCAAAATTTTAAATCCCTTTTGTAAATTCAAATGCCTATCAAGATTTTTTTGGGAAAAAATAAATAGAAGTAGATTATTCCGTGTGTATACGAACAAAATACAGGCTGCAAAACCTGAGCTGGAAGGTCAGCAGCACATCTCTCGGTCTCTTTTGCTCCTGTGCAACTTCTTTCAAAGACAGCACCGCGAGCTGCAAGGTTCAGCAGAGGGAAGGAACCGCAGAGCAGATGACTGAACCCTCCCAGACACCTGGCTCGCAGCCCACCGGTACTTTACCACCGGGGTCGCTTCTCAGTTGGCACCCGTTCCTAAGAAAGCTTCCCTGCGTTGAAAGGGTTCGGCAAGAAGCTATGCGCGGTCTCCGGTTTCAGTGACGTTCCCGCCGTGTTTGTTCAGGGCACCGGGAAAGGAAGGACGAGCCCACGCTAAGAGGGAATGAAGCTCACTTGGAAGCGTTTCCCCCACCCCCGTTAACGCGGGCAACCTTTAGAGAAGGATGCAAAACAAGCAGAGAAAGCCATTGCTAATTGCCAGGGATCCAAGAGGCTGAAGTGAAGAGATACTTATCTCAAGCGTTGATTTCCACACGTCTAAAATGACCTCGAAAATTTACAGTAAAAAGGAAAATTGATGAGATCAAAACATTTTTCAAAATGGGAAATGGAGTCAACAAATCCTTGAACCTAACAGTATCAGCAGCTGGGATGAATGCTGATATTAAAATCCTTTTTCTCCGATGTTGTCAACGCATTAAAATAATCTGTAACGTGGTTCAGCTTACACATCCACAGAAATGTATTAGCCAGCTTTGTTTTCCTTTGTGCCTGCACTAGATACATATAACTGCCTCCGACAGACAAGAGGCACTATTAAGAAAACATTCCTTCCTTTTAAGCTGCTGGTATCTTAGGTAACCACAATTAATCCTCTCTTTTCTATCTGACACCAGCAATGAACACAAGTGAGTGGGTGAGAACTCCCATGGTCGGGAGCTGCCCATTTGACATCGCTGCATGGCGAGACCGGAGCCTTGTCTCTGAGTGCAACAGATAAAGGAGAGAGGAAAAGAGCCAGGACTGACCGTCTGTTTCTGCTGCTGATAGAAATGACATTCAGCATTACATCTTCTGAAAGCATCGCTCTTAACAGTTAACTCCCTAAAAAAAATCAAGGTTTTAGTTTTTTAAAGCTACGATCACAAGGAAAATAGAACAGGCTTAAAGAGATAGGCATGGTAACCAGGGAAAGGGAGGGACACAAAAAAAAGCAAAATCCCAACCCATCCTCTCCCTGCCCCCCAAAAATACTCCTAGAATTTTCCAGCAAAAATCCTAACATAAATATATTTAAATAAGAGCAAATGTGACCTCTTCAACCAAGCGATAAATTAAGCCAGGGTACAATTCATCTGAATATCCAACAAGTCACTCCAAAAGCGCCCATTCCTCTGCCTCAGGTAGAAAAGGAAGCGAGGATGACTGGCTCAGATGGAGACATCTGAAATGAAATAGGGATCGATGACAAATCCCCATTATTTTACTTCTGAAATTCCAATGGTTTATACGAGGCCAAGCCCAAAAGCTAACGAAACAGATGACAAAGCAGGGCAGGCATTGTGCGCGTGCCCAGTGCTGTTCACAGGTTAAGTCTGTCGGAAACAGACTCCACAGTTGGGTCTCTGCATTTCACAGCCTTCCATCTCTACGTGCTCTCTTGTCACTGCTTTTCCTTCTGGTTCTGAGCTTAGGAATCTACCCGGAATGTACTGCAACAATGACTGGACATTCAGCACCCAGCACGAAACCGAGCTCCTAATGAAAAATAAAAGAAGACAGTGAGTTTACAACACAAAGCTGAACTTACCCTGCTATCAGGTCTCCCCCATCTACAGTAAATCATGTGTGCTACCCACATCTCCTGCCAATCTTCTAAATAGCATCAAAAAGACAAGCAGGCAGCACCACCTTTACTCTTAGCACCAAAGTGTTTCAACCCAACGCAACTTTTTGCCCCCATGGGTGGGCAAGTTCTGCATATCACATCCCAAGCAAAGATAATTCACGTTCCATTTCCCAAGGACTCGCAGTAGGGTAGCGAACAGCTTTGAAATAGCTTCTTTCTTTCTTCTCTTTAATATCTAAATGAGATGGCTTTCCCACCAGCGCAGTGCCTAGCCCAGCCCTGAGGCATTTGCGAAAGCTCCGGAGAGTCTGTTTACACTCGGATTGAACAGAAACGTACCTTAACTCAAGACCTTCTTTATTATTTTGCTTGAAACCTGATTTCGTGGATCAGTCCAATTAACCTTTTCAGGCCTAAACTACCTTAGACAGTTCAATTAGGCGAGTAATAAAAGAGGTAAAAGCTTTTAACAGCCATTAACTGCCATTCCAAGGGAGCCAGGCCGTATCGACCACGTGAACTTCTACTCTTCCGAAGAGGACCGTACATTACAACCATCCTTGGAGACAGCCTCACGTCGCTATCTATTTCACCCTCTAGCCAAATTTTTCTCAGTTTAAAGACCTATTTCCATGAATTGGGGCAGGTCGCGGCGTCCCAGTTTGAATGCCTTTGTCATTGCCCAGAGGAACAAACCTCTGTCAGTCTCCTTGGAAAGAAGGAAATGCCGCTGTGCCTGGAGATCAAGAGGATGTTGCGTTGGGAGCACGCAGAATCTCACCTCCCCACGTGCTCCACCTGGAGCCCAACGTTATGGAAATCCAGCACTCGGCTCTGGGGCTGAATGACGGCATCGGCAGAACCACCTCTGTTACAAAGAGAAGCAGCAGGAGCAGCAGAAAAGCAAGTCATCGCAGCAAAACAGATGACCAGATGGGATTCTTTTGTGCTTGGCTTGTGTCATGCTTCCTTGCTTTTTTTTCCCCCCTTATTTCTGCGCCTTATCTCGATCCCAAATTGTACCGCACACTCATGAAACAGATCAAATATGAGGTCAGAATTTTAAGGCACGCAGCCCCGCTACAATGCTGCGTGTTTATGATGGGAGTGTTAGGTTCTGTAGCTAGTGAAAATTAATTTTACTTTCTGCAGCACAAACTCCTCTTCCACAAAAAAAGAAACCCATTTTTGAGGCCAAGCGTGACTTTCTTTTTCAAGGCACTGAGTGAAAAGTGGGATAGCAACAAAAAATACAGCTTTCGTTTGAACGTTACTGTGCTGAAAGTAGATTACGAAGGCACTGCCCTCAAGGAAAAGAATGTACTGACCTTGGTGAGATCAGAAGGGGACGGGCTAAGACATTTTTAGGGTGCTGTGAGCGGGTGTTGCACAGAGGAGTAACACTGACTGGACCCAGAGCTCATCACTGCAGTTACTCTGAATCAGAAGCCATGTAAATGAGTATTTCTGGTAACTACTTACTCAATTTGCAGTTATTCATACTGGAGGATGGATGATCTAACACAGAACCCTTGATAGTTTAAACTCATTTAAGACATTTGCCCAGGCTGACACAAAACTCGGCTTCCCGAGTTCTTCACTCTCCCAAACCTGTTTAAGTCGTTAGACATAAAAAAGTGCCTATCACCGGCAACGGACAAAGTGCAACTACATTTCTTAATCCTTAGATACACGGAATATACTGTAAATAAACCCAACCCCTCAATGCACTAGTTGGCTTTTCCTTGCTAAAGAAGACTCGAGGAAACAACGTTCCCTCTGTTTGATTTTAGATGGGTCATCTCGGAGCTCATCTGAGCCCTCACAGCCCTGGTATGAGAGCGATGACCGCCATCTGTTTTACCTGCACTTGCTGTCCAAGCTACAGATTCAAGCTCCTACTTGACCTGCAGCAGCCCAAATGCTAGAGAAATGTGAGGATTGGGAGGTGCTCATGGGGAGAGAGCCGCTGCCTGCTTTCACAAACCCTCCGCATCCTTCTTCATCTCCCCCAGCACCTCAAAGGGGCAGGGCAGGGTAACACCAGCTCCTGTTTGCCCTGCACCTCCTCGTCCAAGAGAGGGAATATCGATTTCCTGCCTTTGTGGGGAAAAAAGATATAAAGATTTATTTATGTGGGCAAGCTTCACACTGGTCAGATTAACGGGAACAGCGGGAATGGCACAAATCGAATCCTGCAAGGCTAGACAGAAGAACCAAACATTTCACAAGGCAGATGCCTCCCAGATCCAACACCGTGATATGCGGCCAGGTCAACCCAGGAAGCACCCAGGCAGCCAGAAATCGAGGTCAAAGCATAAAAGGCATCTTTTTGTTTCCTCCATTCTGGGGGCGATTTAGTTCCAGGTGTTGGAAAACGTGTGCCAATGCAAGCAGCAGATTCACACCACCACGACTCCATCTAAGCCACGCACGTAAAACTTCACGCCCACCGTGAAATCAACTGCTACTCTCTGTTTAGGAAAAGCTTCTCTTCTAATACGGAAGAAGCTGATATTCTAATTGCAGGACCCAAAATTCAAATATTTGAAATTAAATATCATCAAGGCTAAAAAAAATGGTGTTATTTTGCGAGTGAGTGATACTCTCGAGAAAGCTTTAAATTTTCCCCTCGTTTAGTAATCTATTTTTGCTTGCATGAACTAAGCACAAAATGATTTTTCCCCACTGCTTTGGAAATTTGCTTTAATTATAAGTCTGGGCAGTGTAATTGGGGAAGCACATTTAGCTTACCAAAAAAAAATTGCATGGGTTAGAAGAAAAATCCTCCTGACACTCCCTCAGCTCTACGGGTCCTTCAACCCAATTTGACGTGAACGAAACCATTATTGTTCTTTTGACTCCTGCTGAGCCATTATGTTAACGGTTTTCTAGAGACTTGGGCAGCATTTTACTACACGTTTTCATTATTCCACCAGCCAGGATTTTGGTCCTTTGACAGCAGCAGAGGTTTCAATGCTTAAAATCCTTTTTGTTCTACGTTCTGAGGAAGCAATATGCGTTTTAGATTGCCCTATGGGTGGGTATTTGGAATTAACTGAGAAAACTCTGCCCCTCTCTTCCCTTCTTTTTAGACATCAATCAATTCAACGTATTAAAAACTGCAGCAGTGAAGAGTCAATCAAGCAAATGAAACTGAACACACCCACTGACAGATATTTCCTGCCATAAAAAAAGCTCCTGCATTGGATGGAAGAGTCACACCCTAATAAAATTTAACAGAGAAAACAATAAAAAAGGGTTAAAAGGTAATAAAAGGATTATTATCAAGCTACATAAACTAAGCCAAACCTTTAAGGGATATTTTATTGTATTAAAATGCGAGCTTTGATGACCCAGCTGGTGTTTCAACTGCTTTAGAGCCAAAATACTAACTTTTTTTTAAAAAAATCTCATGCAACTATGTAATAGAGCGACGTAAACTGTGGACAGTTTGGTATCTAATGCTCTTACCGCCTGCTGCTCCTGTGACAACCCAGTTAAACATTGAGTAGCTACGTGTAATTTTCTTTACCAACAGCACTGACGAGCTGTAACCCCGGGTTTTCTTCGGCAGACATTTCAGGTAGGATTTTATGTTTCTGACACACGCAGAGATTGCTTTAAAATGAGCACAGAACCCGCAGGCTGATCAAGGCAACAAAACCATCACAGGAGAGTAAGCACTCAAAAAAAGGAGTAAGGAGGCTGACGACAGCTGAGCTTAAATGCCAAACTCCTCCAGAGCAGAACTTCCACCACATATCTAAAGGCCAAAAATAAACTCATTAAGACATGTTCTTGAAGTCGGTTTAAAATAGCATCTTATATCCTGTGTAGGTACCACACGGATCAGAAACTCCAAAGCTATTAGCTCTAAAAAGAAGCACCACGCAGCTGATGCAAACCTCCAACTTCCCAACAACACTCAGTCTTCCACAAGGCCCAACACATCATCCCAATACCTTGAGAACAGCAAGAAACTTCCCTTGTAGGAATAACAGCACTTTGAGTTCGGGATGACAATTAAGGCTTAGCATTTCCCCTCAAAACCCAGTTTTCTACGCTCCTGAACATGTCAGATCGATTTCCTCACCTGGTAGGGACACGGGATGTGATATTCTCTGCAGCGCTCTTGAATCCACGTCGTCTCCCACACACCTCGATAAGCCTGCTCATAGAAATAGCAGCCAATTACAACCAACAGTGGCACGAGGTACAGAACACTGAACACGCCAATCCGGATCATGAACTTCACTAGCTTGTCCTGGTTCTCTTTTTCTAACGGGATTTCAATGCGAACCCGATTGAGAGAGATAATGCCAGCTAGCAGGAGGGAAACTCCGACAACAACATAGAGGCAGAGGGGTGCAAGTACAAAGTATCTTAATGCATCCACATCATAGAGGCCAACAAAACATACGCCGCTAATATTGTCACCTTCAATTTTATTCATTGCTAAGAGGATGATGGTTAGAGTTCCTGGAATGCCCCAGGCACTGGCGTGGAAAAGCAAGGCTTTCTTCTCGATCGCTTCGCTGCCCCATTTCGGCACGGCTGCCAAGAACCACGTGATGGTAAGGATGACCCACCAAACACTGCCGGCCATGGTAAAGAAATAGAGGACCATGAAAAGCATGGTACAAGCTTTGTTGTGAGAGCCCTGGGTCACTGTGGAGGCCTTGTACTGGGCAGGGCTCGATGCGTTACACGCTACTCGGTCTTCAAGCAGAAAGCCAATGAAGAAAATTAACGACACCATCATGTAACAGACAGCATAAAATATTATCGGTCTTTCTGGATAGCGAAATCTTGTGACATCAATCAGGAAAGTTAAAAAAGTAAACAAGGTAGCAGAAAGGCAGACGATGGAGATCACTCCGATGAAGTAGCGAGCAAAGGAGAGCTCCTCACGACGAAAGTACATATTTGGGCAAGGAGGGGAACAGTCCCGTACCCTCAGGAAAGAGTAACCCAGGTCGGGGTCGATTTTCAACTCTCGAGGACACCAAAAGCCATAATCCCTCTGCACTGCCATCGGGGCCTCTTCGGTGGGCTCCCCACCTAAATTGAGGTCAACGAGGCGAGGATACGGCTCATCGCAATCCGGGAATCTACAAAGTAAGAAAAGAATTATTTACATGAAATACACACTGCAAAGCCCAGTAACATCGTTTGTGTGCCTGACTTTAGACACACGGACTGGAGAGAAAACAAAGTTAATCCAAATAAATAATGGGTAATGAGTGAAATACCACTCTCTATATAAACAAGCTCTAGAAGTTATTTGCCCAGACTTCAGTGGATGGTGAAACTGCACAATAGGTTTAAAAATAGAGAAATAAATGGACAAGGTGCCTACTGGGGCCTTAAGCATTAAGGTGAGGTTACAAAATCCATCTCAGAAAGTCTCTAAATTTAGGTTTAAACTGAAATTATGTGCCTAAGGACGAATGACTTTATCATTTTAAGCCCTTTCCCTATGCTACTGCAGTAGCTGCTATCAGACAGGATAGCGAGCTAGTTAGACCCAAAATCCAACCTAGCGCTGCAACCATCATTAATAAATTGAAATTATGATGAAGATACTCCTGCAGTTAGGTCAAACTGACAGCAGGCTGAGGTTTGCTGGAGAAGCAGTCGGAAGCTGTGAAGGAGAGACTGGAGGGATTCCACACAGCTGCCCAGTTCCTCCCTCTGCCAGATGTTATCTCCTCAGCAAGCACAGCGTAAGCTAAGCGTGCGGGTTCCTCTGCCACAGTTCACGTTCTGGCACTCTAACAGTAACACAGCAAAGCTTTGGTAGCTTTATCTCTGGATTTGAAATCTCACTACTGCTGTGGGCCATACGTAGGAGGACCTAAAGGACCCAGGCAGCTGTTTGGAGCACAAACTAAGAGCAATCTTTGATAATCAGCACCTAGAAGCATCCTCTGATTTACTCAGACTTACTCTGACTTGCTGACTTACTAAAAGAAGTTTTTCACTGTTTTTCATTCTCTCCTATCCAACTGTAAGATTGTTTCTTCCTGATCACGTTCCTGTACTTCATTAGCTGTTACAGTCACTTATTAGAAAAAAAAAGCAGAAAGCTGTTGTTTTCATTTACACGTATATTCTGTTTCAAATAGATTAGAACATCATCGAATGCTTCGCTATAAAGTTATCTCACAGAATCAAAGAATATCCTGAGTTGGAAGGGACTCACGAGGATCACAGAATTATAGAACATCCTGAGCTGGAAGGGACTCACAGGATCACCGAGTCCAGCTCTTGGCTCCACACAGGACCACCCAAAAACCAAACCACACGTCTGAGAGAGTTGCCCAAATGCTTCTTGAACTGAGGCAGGCTCGGTGCCGTGACCACTTCCCTGAATCTGTGTAACTTAAAGCTGAAAACGTCTTTCCGTACGTACTCAGCTAGGAGGTAGAATCTCTGAAAACAGAGATTTTATACGCTCTGCAAAACCACCCAGCTTCCCCTTCAGAAAAAGGGGCTATTAATCTCCAGCATGTGCAGCTTTGCATAACTCTCAGAGGAATTCAGAGCAGTATCATCTATTCTACTCTGGTACAGCAAAGAAAGCCAGGTCTGCGTATATGACAAAGAGGAAAAGTAGATTGGTAAATTCATTCATTTAACATGCATTCACGTTTTAAAATAACATTTTACAGTAATTGCTTAGAGAAATTTTCAATTCATCTCTAGGGCAGATGATAGAAACATGAATTCAGTTTCCTCCCCAGGAAACGAGCTGTTACACAAACGGAAGGGAAAATAAAGGCACTGGTAACGGAACACATTTCAGCTGTCTGTTTTAGCATGATCTGGGGTGTTTCATGATCTGAAATATTGCTCCGGGATTCTGAAAGAAACAAGGCAGATTTGCTCACCTGGTACACTCCATATCCTCAGGCCAAGAGACCCCAAACATCTCCATGAGTTTGGAGCACTCGCTGTATGCTCTTTGGCAGAGCCTGCGACACGGCAGAGTGACCCGGCCGTACTCCATGCACACGGGAGCGTAGAGGGCACACAGAAAGGGTCGAAAATCTCTGGAGCATTCCAAATTCACCATCGGATGAAACGGCTGGAAAAGAAAAGGGAGAATTCAAAAGCTTCAAACAGCAGCTTTGTAGAACGTTTCAGCAGGAAGCTGTAATTTCACTAATGAGGTGTTAGGGCTTTCACAACCAGAACCAGAACCTTCTTTTTCTGAACTTTTCCTGCTGGAAGAACCGATCATCAGAACACAGCACTTACGCGTTTTAGGAAGGCAGGCAAGTAAGAAGCCTGGGGACAATGACAAAGACTCACAAGGGACATTTATGTACTCAATTTGCATCAAAATCGATGGGAATTAGACAGCTAAACACCTTTGAGGATTCAGGCTCAGGCTCACGCTCTCCAATAAATGTCGTATGAACTTCTTTGCATTGCTTGTTTAAATGACGGACGTCATGAATCGCTAAGTGCTTATTTAGTGGGATAATGTGAAAAAAAAAAAAAAAAACACATTCAATTGACCAGACCACAATCTGAGGAGCATCAGAAAACGTAAAACTCTTTCATGGTACAGAAATACAACATACTGTGATTTTTTCACATAGGATTTTCAGATCCCTACACAGTAGCTGTAAATCCTATCTCTGTTTCTTAAGTATTTGCAGCAGGGCAGCAGAGTGAAGTTACGGCAGGTATGCCTACTCCTACCTAACCAACAGAAAGCTCTGAAATGAAAGCTTGAAGGAAACGAGTGAGAACAAAGAAGTGGTGTCTTGTGCTACCCGTTGCCTTGTAACAGGTTTAAGTCACGGTGGTAACGGTGATAGAAGCACTTGGGAGCACTGAGAGAATAATCGACCACAAATAGCCAACGTGTAGCTGTTCCTAAATGCTTTTCAAGGTAAGAAATAAGGAAAGAAATAGAACAGAGACCTAATTCCATGAAAAGCAGTGCACGATGATAATCCATGTTATCTTCTTATCATCCAGCATGGATTCATTTTGTTCTTACGGCTTTACAGCTCTTCAGGAGTCAATATCTAATTCCTACCACCGACCACCACCCAAAGCCTCGCCACATCTTTAGGTATCAACCCCCAAGATCAATTACATTCTGTTAAGAGTAACTACAGAATAGCAAAATACATTAAAACTTACAAGAACAAAACAAAACAGTGTGTTAATGTTCAATGACTCTGCTACCTCCAAAGTGCAGAACCAGCAGTGGCCCTCCAGCAAGCCCCTTCTTTGCCCTGGCTTGTATTTCAAGTAAAGCTTCAAGGGAAAGGGGACAATTGCTTGGAAAATGCAAAACTGCAGGGTAAGCCAACACAAATTCTATTCCAGATACGTTTTTCTAAGAAGCCCATTATTTTGAAATCAGTCTCCTCTCCACAGCCTGGCAAGATTAGCAAGAAATCTAATCTTCAGTCTGCTGCAGTAGCAGAAGCAGAAATGGACCCGCTATATATAGAAAAACCTAAATCTTGCTGAAGCTGAAGCTGTTTGGAGAGCTTGAAAGATTACATTTTTAGCAGCAGTTTCCTGGAAAGTATTTAAAACCAATTTGACATTTTCTTTCCCCAAACTACAGGGCAGAACAGACCACCACCAAGAAAGAGGTCATCTTCTGTATCTATACGTGAGAATTACCAAAAATAGTAAGGCAAAGCTTCAAATTTCAGTTCTTTCTTATCTCCTCCTTAAGACTGCCCTTGCACGAGGTTCATTTTGGGACCACAAAACACAACCACGCCAGGATTTTGTTGAAGTTTTTAAATGTAATTAGTGTTTACCAAGCTGATTGAATTCTCTCCGGTGCTGCACACTTCTGGAAACGCCGTCACGTAACAACGGAGCCATAACTATTTGGCAACAGCTTACCTGAGAGGCAGCCTAAACCTCTGCAGCTACCGACGAGGAAAAAGGAACCAACAGTTGGAAAGTATTTACATTTACAGGCTCGTTGTTACCCACGGAAAACTTTCTCCTTGACTAAATATTTACTTCAGATGCGCACGCTTTTATTTTTAAAGTTATCGCCTCTAACACAGCGTTTGGAAGCAAGGATCCACGGAATTGCTTCTGGATAGTTTTGACACCTGACACGATGGCAAAGCATAAGGCATCATCCTTTATTTGATGAAAACCTGAAAGTGTGCACGTGGGAAAGCTGGGCAAAGCCAGCTCCAGCACACAGCCACCGCAGGGCAAGGACAAAGCACGAGGCAGGCTCAAGGGAGCTCAAAGGCACCAGCGCTTCCTTGCGCCCTGCTGATCCTGCTCCGGGCTGGCGGCTGCCGTAATGGCCAGGCAACCCCGAATTTGTGCAGGATTTGCTGCTCCACCTGGATGCATCCATGGGACCTGATGGGATTCATCCCAGAGGGCTGGCTGGTGGCATCGCGGGACCTCTCTTCCTATTTTTCAATGATCTTGGGAATTCAGGGAGGTCCCGGTTGACTGGAAGCTGGCACATGTGGTCCCAGTTTTCAAGAAGGGCAAAGAAGATCCTGGCAATTACAGGCCTGTCAGGCTCACTTCAGTACCCGATAAAATTATGGAGATTATTCTGGGAGTTACTGAAGAACACCTAAAGGACAACACAGCTATTGGTCAGAGCCAACACGGGTTCACTAGGGGAAGGTCATTCCTAACAAACTTGATTTCCTTCTACAAGATCACGCAGCTGGTTGACCAAAGGAAGCCCGTTGATGTAATCTCTGTGGATCTCTTTGTGGGCATGGCACCGAGCTGCCGGAGTCGAAGAAGCGTTGGAACAACGCCCTCAGACGTGGGGTCTGCAGAAACTCACTCCCTTCTGGCACGAAAGCTGGGGCTGGGATGAAGATGCTGGAACATCTGAGGTAACACCGGTGTAATTGAATCTTCACTGGCAAAGTCCCTTGTGCCCCACAGGGCACGTTAGCTGCACTTAAGGTTCTTTATCCCTGCAAAGATCAAGTCTGGCTTTGAGCACGGTCTTGGCATAGTCCTCAAAAGACAGCACAGACATACTCACCCCAACCAACACGGAAGAAATCTACTTAAATAGGAATAATTTAATAGGACTGCTCCACTAGTGCTGGCTGTTCTGCTTCTCAGCAGCTCCAGGCCTCTCTCGCACCGTTCTGTCTCTTGAAATAGCAACTGCAGGCAGACAAAAACTCTCTTATGAATTATATCAAGTCCATTTATTTTAAGATCATGGAGAGGCTACACCAGACAACAGAAAAAAAGAGAAAACTCTACAACCTCTCCTTGTAAGACTAAGGAAGAGCAGCTTTTTTCAACCAGTAACAGCAGCACTGTGCTCGTAAGCAGCCTAACTCCAAACTTATCTTACTCCTCCTTTGTAGCTCCCAAAATGAAAAGTCACTTCCATCTACAGACTGTTTTTCACTATTAAAAATGAAGTCAGGGAGATTAAGAGAGGGTTTTTTTTATGATCTTGCCCAGGGAAGCAGCGCAAATGATGACATTTAGCCCATTGAGCCCACTTCGGCTCCTAACAAAAGGCTCTCTGTTCCGGGTTGTCCTTTTGAAGACTGCCTGTTGAACAACTCAACAGGCAGAGGAAAAGGGGGAAAAAAAAAGGACAAGGGGAGATGCAACAGTCAAACAAATTTCAACAACTCAGGCCAAATCCCGGGAGATCCAGGAAAGTGAAGAGATAAATGTTTAAGAAGAGATAAACACCTGTGTTGCTCCTGAAGGGACTTAAAATAAGCCAGATCACCTAACGGAGTAATGTGTCTGAAGTTGTACACGCCCTGGTCCTTCTACCTCTGAGACAAATCTTTATGGCCATGCAAATTCCCTCAAGGCCAGTGACAGCAACTGCATTATGAGCCTGACTTCTTTCAGGCTGAATAAGACCCCTCGCATCCCTCCCCTGCTCTGCCACGCAGGGGTTGTGTATCAGGTAACATGCCACAATCACGTATCGCTGCTCTTCTCCGAGCACTCCACCTTGCAACACAACCCTATCGGTCTCTTCTTCTCCTTTCCCCCAGAATCTTCTTACTCATTAGCGCAGGTCCTTTCAGAAATCTCCCCACGCCCAGCAGCGTGGCCCCAGGTTCTTCCGTCCCTACAATTCCTCTGTGCTGAAAAGACAAAGCCTGGGCAATGGTGAAATGGCTGTCTTCTGCCAGCGAGCAGAAATTGCCTGCTTGCCTTTGTTCTTTTGGTTTTCCGGAGGGGATGAAGGAGAAAGGAAAGCCGCAGAGATCCGTGCGGGTTCTTCCTCCTGTATACGTAGCAAATTATCTCAATTACAAAGCAAGAACAGTCACTCTAGCTATAACGACAGCGTGAAACTGCGAATTACTGAGACAATAAACCATTCTACCCTTTATTTTGCTCAGCAGCAGTCATTTAGCCGGCTGGTTATTTGGGAAGTGACATAACTGCAAAATTTAAACAACGAGATTTTGGTGATCCTTCTCTACTCTGGTTACATATTCCTTTCTCTTCAAACAAAACTAAACAGGAAGCATCCTCACTAACTCACAGAAGGAAGGAGGGAAGCTTCCTTCCCTCGGGCTCGCGGGAGAAGAGCGATGCTCTGACTATCAATTGCTGCTGCAATTCTCCGGTGGCAGCAACTGCCTCAGGGCGAATCCTGTCTCAGGCCAGCCACGGGATAAGATCCGCTCTGCTCCTTCTGTCCGGATCCACTGTGCTCCTTCTGTGTTGCCTTGTGTTTGAATTTAGCTCGCTATTCATTAGAAAAAAAACTTGGAATTGCATCTCAAAGGGCACGGGCAGCAGTGCTTCCCAGGCTGCCTCCCCAGCTGGATTTAACTCTTGGGACAACCGCGGTACTGCCTCCCGTTGGATAGCCACGCTTCTCATCCGGAACGGCTCTGAGAGCAGAGCAGCTCATGGGAACGCTCTCCAGAGACTGTTTCAAGCAGAATTGGTTTACCTGAGGCAGTGGCAATTTGTTCTCTGATGGCTCCGGCCTCTGCCCGCTCCTCTGAATCTCGCTAGGTGTCCTGGAGCCTGTACCCCACAGGTCCCCACACCGAAGGGACGCCAGCGGTGACTTGTTCCAAGTCAGTGCCTGGGGCTGAGCAGCTGCTGGAGCACTTCAACCACTGCCGAGGCTGGACTTCAGAGTCCTGACCTAACCTAAGTGGTGTTCCCTAAAAAATGAGGGGCTGAAAAGAGCACGAAAACAAGCAGCCAGGTGTTTAAGAGTCCCTTCATTTCTTTTAGAAACAATCCACGTTCGCTCACCTTCAAGGAATTATGGAGGAGCAGCTTTATTCCACAGATCATATTTCCAAAGGGCAGAAGGTTACTTTTCATGCACGGTGCCAAGACAAAGTTTGGGTAGAACACTTAGCGACGTGTATATTCAAAGCTTACCTCACCATCAACTTCCTTGTCCGGAGAAGCTCGGTGTACTTTTTATTTTAAGCTTTGCAGAGCGATGCGGGTATGAAAAGGGGTCACAATTCTGACCACTGGTCAGCACAGATAAAGGATATTCACATGTTTTGTGTGATGTGTTACGAACCACGTAACCCACAGCCCCCATATCCCACCTCACGTACTTTGATGTGAGCTGGAAAAGCTCCGGTTGCAATGAGGATTACACTGACTTCAGTTACCGGGAAGTAAAACCAAGATGGTTTTAACTCAGTACTAAAAATATTTGTCCATATTAAATAAGCTATCAGGTCATTCCAACAATCAAAAGCCAAGCAATGAGAATGCTTGTAGATTATATTTTCCTCGTGTTATAGATGGAACCGATCACCCCGTTATTCACTTTAAAACCTAAGTGCAATTATTTCACCTGGCTTAGTTGTGAGAGGGCAGCAATGACGCAAAGCCCCCTAAGCTTCCTGGGCTATAACCAGCCAGCTGAGGTTTGCTTCTCAACTACAGGGAGAAAAAAAAAAAGATATAGATGAAAGCAGTTAAAGGACAAAAAATGACATCAATCTCTGTCTATATGACTAAAAGGCAAAGCCATCTGTTCTCGTTCTTTAAAGAGGTCTCCTGCTTCATTTTAAATTCTGAAGTTCCTTTGGAAGACACTGGGAAGACGGCCTCCATCTGTCAAACCGCACTTTTCCTAAATGTGAGCTTTCTGTTTAGGAGCTGACAAATGCAGATGGGTGGTCCTGGAAACAATTTCCATTTGCAAGAAGTGTTAGTTTTTATAAGACAGCTGAGACTGCTCGGGCTTCCTCCTTCCTCTCCATATGCCTGCTGTGATGGGCTTGGGAGAATTCCAAAGCATTACAGAGAAATAAATCCACAGCCCTTTGGCCAGCGTTTTAGGCACCGTTAAGGCGAGACACCGTTAAGCACGCTTGCCTAGACAAGCAAGAGGCTATTCGGCAGGAGCTCTAAGTCCTGACAGCACCATCATTTCAATTTAAATAACACATTTCTGTATCCTGTGGTTGCAAAGACAACCTTCCGAGCACAAGCCGAGCGCGATCAATGCTTTGATGCCTGCCGAAAAACGCTCCAAGTGCTGCTGTCACTGTGGGAAGGAGAAAGATAGCCATTAGGAGAAGCGGAGCGGTAGCGGTAACAACCTTCTCTTTCTCTCATCTCCGCCACCTCGGCCTGATCTGCGTGTCAGGGACTCACCGACTCCTCCTGCCAGCTCCACGGAGGTCTGTCTCCTTGAAGAGTAGCAGGAGCGAAGGGGATAAAAACGCCCTGCTGGCACGGCGCTCAAAAATTGATCTCGCTGAGTGAAGGAGGGAAAACATTTGGTAGCGAGGTCTGTTAGAAGACTCGACACCAACTCGAGAGCGCACAATGGGTTCGGTAGCAAGATCAAGTCCTTCAGAGCTTACAAAAAGGGAATTTCTAAAAATAGGGAACATGAGAAGAGATGCAGTGAAGGCATAGCCAAGCTTTAAAACCCCAGTCGGAGCGGCTTCACCTTTTTGGTTTTACTGCCAGAATGACAGCGTCTGCCACATAACAACCACCACAGACCCTGCAGGATAAAATCAGGCAAGCTGGACTTTTAAAATACAGCATAACCAACGTCAAATACTCCTTCGGTTCAAGAGAAGTTACTTTCCTTTCTCAAGGGCTCGATGGATTTTACTACTTCACGTCTGATTCTGCTAGCCATGATTTGTTACAAGATCTCAGAACTCAACATTTAAAGCCAATGCAAGCCCCAGGAAGCTTTAACGTGTTTTCCACTGGGATGAGAATGGGAGAAGACTTCTGTTTTCTTAGTTCCGACACTCAGGCCAAAGTGCTTCTTGACAGACTAACGAGGGGAATCCGTGGTGTGCCGACTCCCCTAGAAGAGACCGTGCACTGTGGAGTTGTCATCATCGCTCTCCCACACGGCTGTGAAACGAGGACAAATTTGAGTTGTCACCTCAGGGCACCTCAGGGTGCAGTTTTACTGCGAGCCCAAGTGAATCGACCCCTGCCCTTTCCCCTGCCACCAGCCTCCTTCGCGCTGCCCTGGGTTTAAGATTGGTATAAACTGGCCACGAGACTCACCTCAGAGCCCCGCGTGCTGCGTTTGGACCAGCAGTAGTGTGAGAAGTCGGGGTAAGGTCCTGAACGAGGAGACCTGGGGGTTTTGGCATCTAAACGTTCTTCACGTAGGCTCGGGACGCTTTACAATATTCCAGGTTGATCAATTCACTCTTTCTAGGGTTATTTTTTTGCTGCTTTAACACCTTAATAACCTTACAGCGGGTGAGTTTGGGAAACTCGGGTGGCAGTGCAGGAGGTACAAAACGGAGATGTCACCGGAGGAAGAGCAGGGCACAGCGAAGCTGACCTTCCAGCCAGTTAACATCACACCCTGAGCTGTGGTGCTTAAGACATCCAGCGTGTTCGTAGCCACCTATAACAGAGTTCAAGTGCCCCGGAGCCAGCTGGACACAGAAGATATTAAGAGGATGTGTTTAAGGCAAACCTCTGAGTTTTAGATCATTAGCTCCACGAGACAGGAGACAAAGACTTCTCGCTATGGCTGAGAGCGCGTGCTGACACAGGTAAAACCCAGGAGCACAGCCTTGTGCGGGCAGGAGGCGATGGGGAAAAACACACCAGATGAATTCAGGCTCTGCCCAGTATTCATTGTCCACATTGAAAGTCAAAAAACACTCAGGTAATACAAGAAAGCCTCTTTAAAAATGGAAACGTGAGGGGTTTTTTTGGTATGTAACTTGGAAAGAAACAGAGCGTGACACCAATCCAGCTATGTATAAATAAGAGGATGCAAACCGAAACAAGAACATAATCTGCTGGATTAATACCCTAAGAACCGTCCTGCACAGCAAACAAAACCTATCTGTACGCATGCTAATATTTTAACAGCTGTGTCTCAATCTAACATTACAAGCCATCTGTTACAGCTACATCCCGGCAAAAATACACGCACGCGGAGACACATCAACAGTTGGAGAGCAGAGATGTACGTCTCTGGGCCTCAAAATTAGGGATACTGCAGAGTGATATTTAAAATGTACTGTCTGCTAGCTCGCCAGTGCTTTTCTTCTCCTCTTGCTTAATTTGCAGAAAGGCCAGGCTGTCGGTGTAGGGCAGGGGCTGCTCTGCCCTGCAGTTAGTTCTAAAGCTCAGCAGGCTGCTTCGCGCACACCAACGGCGCAGGGCGGTTCTCACGGCGGCGGGGTCACGCTCCGCAGCCCTGCCTGCATTTATCCCAACGGGATCCAGCCCCAAAGCAGGCTGGGCTGCCTCCACGTCAGCTCGGCGGCTCCTTCTGCCTCATCTTATGATCATCCGTCCCTCTCTCGGGCCCCAACTAGATCCTGACAGTACTTTGATGGGGAGGATTCTCCAAGGATCATACCTGTGGCGGTGATCGCTTCAGCCAGCTTCTTAATGAGAGAGAAGTAAAGCTCTAGGAGGTGGTAGTCTTCACATGCATTAATTCAGGAGATACTGGATAATGATCTAGATAAAATCTGGATTTTACTTCGGTCATCTAATGCTTTTACCTGGATGCTTGATTAAAAAAAAAAAAAAGCTTTCAGCTTTCTACACGTTAGTGTTCTGCACAGAATTCATCTCCTGTGCTACCTGCACAACTGGACTCCAGCACTGGGAAAATGAGGTGGCATTCCCAGAAGGTTTTGGTGTCTGAAAACAGTTTTCTTTCATTATCAACACTGCAGCAAGCGTGTTATGTTCTGAGCAAGTCTACTGCAAGCCTACAGCAAGCCTGTATGTTACTATCACTGCTGTGACTCTGCACGTTCTGGTCAAGCATTTAACCCATTTATTAGGATTTTTTTTAAAAAGTTTTAAAAATAATTAAAGAGATTGTCCGCCCCAACCTCGCACATAATTACAGAGGGGTAAGAGGGCACCAAATGGGCCTTTTACTTCAGCAGACAGTAATATGTAAGAGAAACAGCCTGAGAAACCCTCAATTTACTCCAACGTATTAAATGAAAATCGATTTCTGGTCCAAAGAGAAGCTTGGAGATAATTAGTTGGTGACTTTAATTTTAATAATTAACTGCTTTTTTAAAAACACATCAGAGCATAGCAGCTGCAAATTAAAATTTGAGATTCATCGGGGGGCTCTACCCCTCCTACTCAGCACTAAGTTAACGAGGTCACAAATGAGCCCTACAGGGGAGGACGGGGAAAGGGAATTGGAAAAACCTGCAGTTGTACAAACTTGGGCTGGCCAGCAAGCTGCCAGCTGCTGCACAAGCATCGGAGCGCCCAATTCGGAAAGCCGGGACAAAATCATCAAATTAAGGCTCAAACCAGGCTCCCCAGGTTGATTTTTCTTCTCCGCAGTTAATAATTCACAAGATAAATATTTGACAGAATTCCCACAGTGCCTCTGCTTATTTGTTTCCGCGGCACCCTAAAAGCAGGCTCGCGTCTCTCAAGGCAGATTAAGCAATATTTTGCCCTCCAAATCCAGAAGTTTCTCCGTATCGTCGTGCCTAGTCCTCTGCACCACCACCAGCTTTGGGAAGGACTGCTCCCAGAGTATGCTACGTGTCTTTGAAACCTTCTGGTCAAGCAGGACAAGGCATAACACAGTAACGGGATTACCAAGGCGGTGGGTGGAGAACAGGGACACAGCTGGATGGGAACGAGAAGAAAAAAGGATTACCTGGCTACTTGGTGAGCCCCCAACGCGGGGGATGCACCCAAATTTTTGCCTAGTTAAAGACAAAGAATGAAGAGGAGCAAATATCAGCAAGTAGTGGTGCAGCAGTACCTCTTCCAAAAGCATCTCAAACAGAGAGCTACACTCACAAGCGCTGTAAATGTACTCCACGTGTCAGGTTCTGTACAAAATCTACTGCAGGGATGTTTGTAGCTGGGGAACGCGTGCAGAACAGAGTAAGTGGGATCAAACTATAAAGGAGAAGGTCAGGTAACTGGGAAAGACTGCTTTAAATTGCTGGGAGATGCAAGCAATCGAGGCTGATGCAAGAGACAAGAGGGGGGAAGCGTGTTTTCCCACTGATTGCCTGGCTGAGTAATTGCCTGACACTGCAAAATCCCTTTTATAACCGTTTGCATTTAAAGGGAAGGAAAATTGCATCACGTGAAGTTGAGGCACAGGGCTCTGAGCAGGTAGACCACGGTGTAAGTGCCGCTCGCCTGGCTGCTGCCTTGAAACCTGTCAGAGGGTGCTCCTGCTCCACAGGACCCCAGGAAGCTCGCACAGCACAGCTGGCATCCCAGATCCCTTTGTCCCTTCAGCCTCACAAGGAGCAGGACAGGGGATAGGAGCGTACGCACGTGTTTGTTCATGTTTTGGGATGAGTTCTGCTCAGCAGCCCTTTGCTGATTTCACTCACACTCACCTCCCGCTGCCTCCAGCCTCACGGATGAGGACAAACACAGCGCAGATCAGAATTGTGTCCTCAGATCCATCACGCTGACTCCTTTCTGGTGGGCGCTGCAGGTTATGGCAGAGGAATCCGCTGTCCCTGGAGGAGCTGCAGATCTTTTACAGCCCTGCCTTCAATTCAGAGCCCCTTTTTGAGTCCCCTCCGTGACCCCGGCTCCTAACAGCAACTCGTCCTGAGCGGTGGGGAGGGAGGCAACAAAGCCCGAGCTTTAACAGCCTGGAAGCTCACTCCTTGCAGACAAAAGCAACTGCCTCCTGTTGTGTGGGGGGGGAGAAAAGTAACTGATGGATCTGAAGCATTGTGCTGGCTTTTTGTGATGCATCTTAATTGAGGATACTCTGAGTAACACGAATAACTTGCCCGTGGTTTCAAATAAGAATAAGGAAAATGTCTGTGATTCCGTGATGCTCTTCAGAGAGAGATTTTTCAGCGTTTCAGTTGCCAGATTTTGTGAAGTGCAGTCGGAGGACAAGTTTTCAAATCAGGCCTTTTAAGTGATATTTCTTCTACAAGAGGTAAAAGTTTTCTTCATCTAAGAACCACGGACTTGGTCACTTGAAAAGCCAGCGTGAAAAATCTGAAGACAAAGGAACGTCACTGTTCTTTAATTAAAGTTGGGTATAAATGGGTTCGTTCAATAATAAATTACGCCTGCTGATAAAACAGCACAAAGGCATTTAATTAGCGTGTGCCACTGTTTTCTTGACACTTCTTTGTTATTGACAAAAAGCATCAAGCCTGAAATGGAAGCCCAAGCTGTTACCTCAGTCTGCCCTGCAGGTCCATCTCCGCATCGCACCTGCCTGCGTCTGACACCGGTGCTAAAACAGTGCCAGGAGAGACCCGAGAAATAAAAAAGGATTCAGAGGCATCAGGTAAAGGCCAGGACGATTGATTTTCTGCATATTCAAAGAAGTGCATATTCAGAGACATTTTCAGGAAACGCATTCAAATATGAATGACAGGTTTGGGCCAGGAGAGGGGAAAAGAGCTGGGTGAACGGCTGGTCAGAATTGTCTTGCTGGATTTAATCACGGAGCATCTGAGGTGGGAGAGACCCCATCTTGATGAGGGATCATCAAGTTAAAGATGCTTCTCGCTGCCACAAACACGACAACTTCTGTTCCATAAATCAGGGAACGGGGAACACAAGCCCACAATTGACAGCAGCTCATAAAAGCTATGTTTTGTGTTTCCACAGCACACAGCTGAGCTACAAGGAGCCTTCCTTCCTCGTTCAAATTCCAAGCAGCCAGGCCTTTGTGCTGCTCTCTCGGCTCCTCTCTTTTCAAATTTCCTGCCCCGTTACCAGGGCAACCCCCGGCTGCTGAGCCCTGTGCAGAGCGGGGCCAGGGGGACCGGAGGCGACGGGACCGCGGCCACCCGGGGCGAGAGGCGGCCGTTTCAGAGCGAAGGGAAACGAAGCCTCACGGACAAAAATGATCCCACTACCCCTTGGATGTTAAGCAGATGGCATTTCTCCAAATCAGCAGATTCTCAAATGCAGCACAAGCGTTTCGTGCTTCTCCTGGAAGGATGCTGAATCTTCCACGTGACGTCAGCGGGCTCCGATGGCATCTTCGGAGGCCTCCCGGACGTCTGGGAGCTTCATGGGTATCAACCAGGAGCTTCACACACGTGTGAGCAGTCTTCAGCAAGGTTTGGGAGATGGGGAGGAGCAAGTCCAGGCCTTGAGGATACTGCAAGAGCGGGGTTACCCACAGTGACATGGCGTGATGCTCACATGCTACATAAAAATACAGCGTTGGTACACTTCTGTTCCTGTGCCTCCTGAAAGGGACGACAGGAGGATGGGGGATGAAGCTGGTCTATAAAATCCCACGTGAGGCTGAAAAGAAAAGCGTGGTCCTGCTCGCTGCATCTGCAGCACAAAAAGGCAGGGCACAAAACCAGCGGGTGGGCTGCTTGAAAGGAAAAACCCAGCAGCAGACAGAACATCTTTAACTCACCCAACTCCTTTGCCACTGACTGCTGAAGACGTTTAAAGGCCATACAAGTTGAGGAAGATGAGAAATCCGCAGGATGGGACGAAGCACGGGTGCTGGCACACTTGTTTAAGCAAATTTAAAGCAAAATTTAAGCAAATTTTGATTCTTAAAAACCTGCTTTGGTAAATCCTTCTCACGCCACACAACGCAACAGCTTTGCAGCCACCCAGGAACATCCCACCGATAGAAAAATGACACAAATCCAGGGAAGGCGTCCTAGCTTCCTCTAATAATCACCATCAATTTCTCCCAAAAAAAGACGAAAACTGCAGCCACAGCAGCAAGACAAACTGTAAAATGTATTCTCTTTGGTGTTTAAGTTATTTTATACTTAGTCTCGTCCCGTCGGCCTGCTGTGGCTTTGATTTTGAACCCAAGCGTACTGTAATTGGAACCATCACCGCACACTAGAGAAAACAAGGAAAGAAACACCACTTCCAAGCGGCCAGCAAAACGAGAAGTCCACGCGAGCCAAGCCGCACGGCTTTATACCAGTCCAGAGTCATTTACATCACTGCCAACTTCTCGCAGGGAGAAACCCGCTCGGGAAGAACGCTAAGTCAAAGGGACAGAAAAGTAAAGAGCTTTCAAGCTGGTATGTCAGCGAACAAGTTGGGCTTGAAACGCCTAAATAACCTCGGGAGAATGTAACAGGGGGAGAGAAAGGTCTCGGTAGGAAGGAGTGATTCCCTGCTGGGGGATGCTCCAAACCCTACCCACAGCACACAAATGTGGCTTTTGTCCCACAGCAGCTGCCCCAGTTGAACCAGATGATTTTAATTAAGGTAGAGGAATAAAGATGGGAATGAATGACCACTCTTGTGGTGGGAGATAAATATTAAGACTGATATTCCCTCAGTGCTCTGGCACCACATTCTCTTGCCTCAGAGTTCATACTTGCACGTGTAAAGCTACAATTGACCAAAGCACGCTGTCACAGTGTCATCTAACTATGCAAAATAAGTTCACGTGTCCCACCTTTCCTAATAACTCCTCTTTAAGCCTCCACCAGCTGCTGCAGAATTAGCCCCGACGCAGAGCCATCTGCCTGCATGACCCTGAAAACAAGCCCGCTGTGAATAATGTTGATTAAGATGTAGATCATTCACTTTAAACTCAAAACCCTCGCAGTGAACTATTAAGGCTCAATTTCATTTCCACAGCTCCAGTCCTGCAAAATTCCCCTTTCCTTTAAGAAAACAGGAACACGGTGACAGAGTTCATCTTCAATGCGCAAGCAGGAGTTCAGCTGTTTAATAAAAAAAACAACTACTCTTCATTTTCTCACTATTAGCCTGCATTTTGAAACTATTCATGGGGCACTGCGTCCTCATTAACGCACATAAAAGACGAGGGAACACTAGTGCTGAAGTTACTCTCTGGAGAAAGCCTGTCGCCAGGCAAAGGGAAGAACAAACAGGTTGCTGACACCTGCAGTCCAGCTCTGCTGTTGGAGCTACACACAGAAGTTTTAGCTTTTGGGTTCAGGGAAGTGTTTTTTGGTACTCTAGGCTTTCCTGCTGTTCCACACTAAAACTCCTTTATCTGGTGCAAGGATACGGCCCCTGGAGGGAAAAGATCGGGGATCTGAATGCGAGCTGTGGTTTATAGCCCCTTTGGTGCTTGGCCTAGGACAGACCACACGCTCGAGTAAGCTCTAGGTCCGCTGGGGGACCTGAAAGCTCCCTGATCCCTTTGGTTGGCTATCCCAGATCTGGGTGCCCCTGCATCCACAAACACCTTCCTCCCTCAGTCGGGATTTCAGAGTTGTCGGAGCTGTAATGAGCTCCCAAACACACCACACAGCAGCCACCTAAAACTCCATCTCTCACCTAAAAACGAAGCACGCATCTCCTCCTGGGCGCTGCTCGGCTTGGGTTTAGGAACTCCTAGCCCCAGAGGAGCCCCTAGCCCTTTTTTCCTTATTTTCCCTTCAGTAAATAGGCACGGCCTGTGCTTTAGGGGAGCATTAATGCTTCTCTCGCACGCAGCTCTTCTTGCTGTCTGAAGCTAGCGAACGCTTCTGTCTTCATTGAACACTTCGTTCAGATTATCTGGAAGTTCACCGGAGCTTAGTGTGAGAAGAACAGGACTGCCAGTCCTCAGGTGAAAGCCACCTTCCTCAGAAGCCTCCTTTTGGGAGCCAAACTGCCAGGCCATACTGATTTTTGCGTAGATCATCCTGGGAAAATAACAGCTCTAGTTCTTCCCAACTTGGTCTCACCCGTTTGGGATTTCCACCACCTTCACACAACGCTCAAGCCCTTTACAGGTCAAAATTGAAGCCATAAACAGATGGGTTTTGGATAGACAAGCCTCAGATTTCCTAAAGCAAGAACTTCCAAGCACTGCTTTATTAGCTACACGTTAGCTCTGCCTGCGCTCTGCAGTCACCTGGGCAGTTCCAGCTTTGAGACCAACGTTTGGGTTTGACAATAAAATTATTTCCAACACTTACATGGCTATTTCGAAGATAAAAATCTGGAGTAGGGATAGGAAAGCCTGGAGTAAATGAAGGAGCAGGCTTTAATCAGCTGGTGCACAGCTTGCTTTCTTACGATCACGTACAGCTCCATTGTTCCGTGGCATCCTAATCTTACACACTGAAGATTAATCCTCGCTGCAAATTAAAATTTAAGATTAGGGTGCTTACACAACACCGACTAATTAAAACCTACTTTTCCATTAGCTTTACATCCTTACACTTCTCTAAGTTTCGGATGCAGAACTGAGGAATACGAAGAGCCCAGGAAACCCGCTGAGATTTAGAAGGGGAGAGTGCATGGGCAAGGCAAAAGAAAAGGAGGGGCAAAGATGGAATTTAGGGGGGAAGAAGTTAAGGATCTCCCATCCTACACTCTCCCTATCGTTGCTGCTCAGTGGGAAATAAAGTCAATTCCCCTGTCTCAAAAGAAATCGCTCTGGAACAGGAGAAGTGGGGCAGCACTAACAAAAAACAAGGACTGAGAAAGAGTAGTCCGTTCCGAGTCCAAACCCCGGTATCTAAATTCTGTAGCAATGTGCCTGATGGAAAAGCTATTTGAGAAACACTGCCAGGAGCCACTTGAAACCAGTGCAAGCACCTACCCCAGGTGCTAAGAACAGGGTGAGAACTAAGCTACATCTTCTGTCGATGCTGTGTCAATGTATACTTAGGTGCTTTTTCACTTGGAAGGGACAGAAAAGATGATAAATCCATCAAGTATTCACTGACTTTGCTTCTCAATATTCAGAGCTCAACAACCACGCTGCTGAACCCTGCTGCAGGGATAGAGAAGCAGCAGATCCGTGTCACTGCTCTGCCCTTCCGACTGCCCCCCTCACACCACAGGAGACAAACCAGCTGTGGGTAATGCCACTTCGCCATTCCCTCCCACCTACACGCCAGCCAACCCTAAAATGGTGCACCCCGAAGTTATCCCACTGCTGCTCTGCTTCGATATGCAAAAGGGGAATGGAAGCTGTGAGCCAGCAGCTGCACGTTATCTCCTCTGTCCACATGGTGACTGCAGCATCGCTTTTCTGGAGCATTTCACCTCTGGTACGATCCCAGAGGGGAAGCTTCTTTCTCCTTGCACCCAGAGGGACCCGTTTAGGGCTCATCTCTGCCTGCTTCTCGTCCACTGATCCCTCGTCTCATTTGTCAGATCCCACAAATGTCACGGTGGGGAGAAGGAAGTGCTGGTGGTGTACTTAACTGCAAAGAGGCTGGCAATCATCGCGTTAAACCACTTTTCTTCATCAGCAGCAAATGCTTTGATAGCATGTCCTCAATCTTCAAGCTACCAACACTTACATGCTCTCTGATAAAAAAGATATTTGATTACAAAGCTTGTCTTACAGCAGCCAAAATCACTGCTTGCTACATAAGCAAATCCTTCAAGGCCAAAGGAACATAGAACAAAAAAGGGAAGGAAGTTCTCCACGTTATAGCAATAATAATCCAAGAGGTGAGTAAGCAAGGTTCCTCAGGGGAACAGGGCTAATTTCACTTCCGTGCTGCCACGGCCTTGTCCAGCACGTGATCTGCGTAACACAGCTGACAAAAACAATAAAAAACGAGCACCACAAGGAAAACAGTCAAGACCAGCACCCTCAATACTAAAATAATTGTCATTAATTTTGTTTTAAAGTACCAACTAGTAGTGAACTCTAAGATTAGACTCTCTCCCTGAACCTGAAGTCCCAGCAGCACAGCAGACAGACCCCATTAGATGCCTCCGGAAGAAATCCGCCCCCTTACAGATCACGGAGCATTTGGAGAACACCCTGAGGCAGCGTGAAGCACCGGGAGCCCTGCAGCGGCTGTGCTGTGCAGAACTGCAGGGCAGGACAGCTCCCAGCGCCGTGAAGCCTCTGTGAGCATCATCTCACGGCTCTGGTCCCTGTAGCGACTGGCGCGCTGGTCTGCTGGGTGACGCTGGTGGTAGGGACCAGGTGATCCCGGAGGTCCTTTTCCAACCCTAACGATTCTGTGATTCCATATTCTATTCTATATTCTGATTCTAAGTAAGGTTTCAACTGTTCCTCCAATGAGACAATCAGTGGCAGGGGAAGAAAAGTACGAGTGTACAGACGGCAAGACAGCGGCTGTAGGAATTCTTTTCTTTACTTCATATTCACTCTTCCTTGTAGTGGAAGCCCTTAGAAATTCTGCTTATAGAAAGCAACTGACAGCACACTAGAAACTAGCACCCTGAATACTAAAACAAAAATTTGGAGAATTATTTTAAACCCCCCTACTTTAGCATTTATCTCTAAGATTAGACTATTTTCTTCTAATTTATCTGCTGATTTTGTAGCCACCAAAACAGCAAGAATGGCACCACAGCCTACACGCACAGCCAGAGGAAAGGAATCCAGAGTACAAGCTGAACTCCTCTGACGGTTTTTATTGGAAATTGCTGTGGAAAAGCACTCCTGAAAAGCCGAGAAGAGCAACCCCCCTCATAAATACACAAGATGAATCACACGGGTCCTGCTGTCTTGTTCTTTTATGCTCCCAGCAGTTAGAGGAGGCTCGGAAGTGAGGGCTGCTTGCCAGCCAGCATCACAACGCCGGCTCAAACAGACTCGGTTCAGCTCCGAGTGCTCCAACCATGTGCTGGAACACCAAATAACGCCTAAGAAGCCAAAAACTAAAAATCAGCTTCCTTCCTGCTAAATACAGACTTAAGGGGCAGCCTAGGCTAACAGAAATCCAAGTGTACTTACTCAAAGCTGGAGCTTTCCATTCTTCTTCCTGAGCACCCCCTGCGAAGTCCGAAGTGGTTGTGTGGGAGCCTGTTTGCCACCGGAGGACAGCCGTGCTTCCTCGCACAGCCCTCCTGCCTCCCATGGAGCTCTCAGACATAGCCCTAGCCCACCCCAGGCCCCAAAATCCAACCTACACACTAATTACACGGGCAAAGGGAGCACCACGCACATCCCCAACGCACCCACGCTAAGTTTAAGTGTGGTTTTGGCACTGAGCTGGTACCCCAGCTGCAGGCACGGCGTTTCATGCAGCTCATTCACCCTGTGAGGCTGGGCAAAGCAGTAACATTTGCTTCTCCACCGATTCCCTCACCCTAGCACAAAGCTATTTTATGAAGATAAGAACAACTGCAGCAGTTCTTCTTGCTCAGCCTGCGGGTCTGTGCTGCTCCGCTTCCAACAACGGCCATAAAGAGGCTATTAGGGAAAGTGAACATGATATTTTGACAGTTCTCTGAAATCGGTCGTTTAACATGCAGCAAAAGCCAGAAAAAAAATAAAAAAGAAACACAACACAACGTTGGCCATCATCGGCAAGTTATTTCCAGCAACGAGCATGACATTATTCCTGGGTAAATCCCTCGCGTGCCCACATGTGGAGCAGGGTGCCAACTCCTGTCCCCGCGCCTCGGCAAGGACCGAGCTGGAAAAAGGCAACGGAAGTGGGCCCGGAACGAAGCAGCTGAGCTGCAGGAAGAAAGCCCGAACAGCTGGAAGGCTTCAAGTGGGAGAGGAAAAGCGCCCCGGGGGGTAAAACTGAGGTTTCCAAAACTCACACGTGCAGCTGGGGGGGTTAACTGCAGAATGCTGCAGGATACTGGAATAAAAGGGCACGGAAAGAAACGAGCAGGAAACTGGTTTACAACGAGTTAGAGAATAACCACTTCTTGGTTTGCACCGAAGGGGGAAGTCGGCATTACATTTGTTTTTTCCACCTAGCCACCACCACTGGCAAATTCTGGTCTAGCCCCCACAACCTTTGGCATCCACAATATCCACAAAATTTCACAGCTCTTCTGCAACCACTTGAAGGATCTTTGTTTTGACTTGGCTTCCAGCAGCTTCGTGTGATGGAGCCTGGCTCCTGCTCTGGAGGAGACAGCACTCCATCAACCCCCCCAAAGCTCTGCGTGCCACTAACGATAGTGGCAGCTGTTTTATTCCACTTTAAAATCAGGCTAAAGCATCTTGCCATGGTCCAACATTGCTCATATGGGACACGTCCCCTGAGCCACCATTCTCTTCTCTGGACCTCTTTCAGTCCAAACGCAGTCGCTGAGGTAGCCCAGAACCTCCCCCAGCACTCCAACTACTTGGGAACAACAGGAAATATCACAGCAACAGCTGAGCTTTATTCTTTTCCTAATTGTTCCCAGTGTCAGGTTTGCCTCTATTTTCTTACTGCTTGGTCAAGCTTCCAGGTGAGATTTCAATAGAACAAACCATCACAAGCCCAAGAAAATTAGCTGACCACCAATGACACGATGAGTATTATTCCCCCCTAGATATAATTTATTATTTTGACTGTCGTCCACAATTTTATGGCGTAGTGCAGCCCATAAATATAACCAAAATCTCTCTAATACTTCATTCTGGTTTGGCTTTAGCTTTAAGTTATTCACAACAGTATCAAGAGACTCTCATCACACTGCTCACCACCTGCTCCTCACCAACAGAAACCCACCAGCACCGCACCTCTGCGAGCAAATCCCAATCCCAGACGTCTTCAACCCACTGGGTTTCACCAACCCCTTCAATATCCTAAGTTCCACTTCTCAAGGAGGCAACAAATACTTAGTCACACAATTTGTTGTCCACACTTTTATCATATCAAATTTGCTTCGGCTCCATTTTCTTCCTTACAGGTAGGATTTTCAAAGGTCCTCAGAATTTACCAGCATCATTTCTAAAATCATCTTTGCTCCTGTTGCTACGTACCTGGTACAACTGGACTCCCTAGCCACGACCAGGTGAGTAGCTGAAATGCCAGTCCAAACAAAGTAAACAGAAGCCTCTGAATCTCTATTTTCTTCTTTAAGTAAAAAGCTTGTTTAAGCCTGGTTCAAAGCCCTTCCGTGGAAAGATTATATAAAGCCAAGGCTTTGTGTTATTTAACAGCAGCAATTAAATTAAGTTTTGGTATTGTCAGGAAAAGCAAAGATGAAAACAAAGATGAAAACTCTTTCAGCTCTCTCTGTTCAACATAGCCTATCTACCAGCAAGGATTCCTCAGCACTTCAAAAATACAAACAAATTTGTTTTGCACAGATCTCTCATGGATATATTGGAACAGGCTGGAAGCGAGACGTGCCCAATATTCGGTATTTCTCCCCCAATTTTAGGCATACCACAGAACACCCGGCAATAAACCCCCCTGTGGGGGCATAAAACAGGACAGAGAACAGACCGCAGCGAACTTCGGTCTTGTATAAACCAGGCTGGAGAGGAGAAGACCAAGTACGTGGCTGAAGCCCCATTAGAAAAGTTCTCCCAAGAAAGGTTAGACAAGCACCAGCAGAAATTATTTTTCAATTAGCAACTCCTATTATTCCCACGGTGTCTCCTATCGTTCTCGTTTTCTCCACACCAAATTTTAAAGGAGGACGAGAAAGCCAAACGCCACAAAACCGCCAGAGAACGCAGCCTTCAGAACTGGAAGCCTTCTCTTCATTGTTCAGTGTGCTTTTCCTGGCATTGAGTTCAGTGCCAGACCGTTCCAAATATACATTCTTGATCCGTCTAAATATTTCAAGTAACAGACTAACATACAAACAAATCCAGAGTGTTTCATTCAGTTATACCCAAAAAGGCTCATTTTGTAGTCACAGAATATGCATTACAATACACATTTTCCAAGCTGTGGGTTTTGTTTTCAATATACTTTTTTTTTTTTCATTTTTATTTCTAATATACGTAACTTCTCGGCTTCTGTTAAAAACTATTTATCGATTAAAGGCCCAAAACATAAAATCATGAAAAAAGGTAGTCCTACCTCCATCGCCAACGCCGCTGTTTGCTGGTCATAGTGATTGAGGAGATTAGGCATAAAGGTGGTGTTGTAAGGCAGATCCTGGCACATCCGCAGGATGATGGGCTCGCAGGAAAATAAGCTGTGCCCTCTCGAGTGGCCCACCAAAACATCCAAAAGCCAAAGGTAGCAGAGCATCCAGCTACCAGCCATCCTTCCACGCCGTGAATGGGGCCAGTTAGTGAGCCCAGGCAGAAAGCTCTTTCGACAACTTCTGTGCCTTCCGATTTCACTCCAGCAGCAGTATTTGCAGTCCTTCTTTAAGGCTCTTCAAAACTGGACCTCTCTTCGTGCACGGCATTGTTAGCTCCGTCCCGAAGACGATGCAGTTGAGCGAGGCATCTTGCTTTTCCCTTCCGCAGCCTTACACACCACGTATTACCAGGGAATTAAGGCGTTTAACCACATTCCCACACGATTGACCCCATCCTGACAGAGCAGCAGCCAGGTTACATTCTCCTTTCGTCAGGTCCCCTAAGACAAAAAGAAAACACAAGAAACAGAACGCGTTAGAAGCCCTGTCATTGATTAAAATATTTCAGTTGTAAACAGCCTGTCAGACAGATTGCTTCAAATTCTCATGCAGAAGCCTAGAAGGTCCCTTGACAATTTTTAATCCTGGATTTTAGACTTTTGCTGGTGGGAAAAAAAAAAAAAAAGAAAAAAGCAGCATGCTGTAAAACTCTACCTGAAAAGGGGGGGGAAAAAGGTGTTTACGATGAGGAAAGTATTTTTTTTTTTTTAGGAAAACCCCACGCTTTACATTGCACCGTGTGAGCAGGTACGGTCGTCGGCCACGCTGAAACCGAGCTGTTTATGACTCAGCCCCTCCGCCGGTGCATTCCCAGCGATAGCATCTCTGGGTGCACGGCCACAGAACTTCTGCTGAATAATTACCAAACAAAAACAAAACAGTCGCCACCACCAAGCCGCAAGTCCCAGCTTGCAGGACTGCAGAGAGCTGCTCTGCCCCACCAGCTGCGGCCAAATAGGCAGTTCTAGTCCCGCTGGAAGCAACTCGTCGGGTTGTCTCTCACCCATTTCACTTGCACACACGTCTCACACCTTGCACTGGTGAAACCGTCCCAGCAGCTCCGGATGAAGCCAGGAGCCAGCCTGCTCTGAGCTTTCTACACACACCGAAAGATGGAAAATACAAGGTGCTACCTCTCGTCCTGCTGGATCCACTTTGCCTACAGAGAAGATCTAAGCAGCACTCACTGGCTCCGTGTTTTCTTGGTGCTAAGGGGCTTGAGAAGAACAGGACCTCAGCACACTGCACCCAGCTGCAGGACAGAGACTCTGCAACCGGAGGGTAAAGCCTGGAAAAAGCTGACGGAGCCCTAAGACCACAAGGAAGCCCTTTTGTTGCAGCAATTTTGTTTTAAAGCAGTGAATTTGCACATTTCAGTTTCTGGCCAAGTGCTCTTAACACAATTATGGAAAGTATTTCTCATTAAGAAAATGAGAAATACTGCTTGAATCGGACAACCCCAAGTACTCCATGAGTATTCCCCAGAGGAGGCGATCACAGATTCAAACAGCCTTCCATCAACCTCGAGAGATTAATGGGTATCAGCTGACCACAACAGTTTTATAGGCATATTTTTGGCCCATCTTACAGTCAGAAAAATTAAACGCTGTATACCTCTAAACCCTCATCCACCTTGCGGGTTGGACTAGATAATCCTGAGAGGTTCCTTCCAAGCTAAACAACTCTGTGCTTCTCCTCATGATCGTGTGAAGCAATGGTTTTGGCTGTGGCTGTTCAAGACAGGCTGGTGAAAACAAACAGGCAAGCAGGAAAAAAGAGCAAAATGTTAACACAACCACATGAAATTAGGATCTCCGACACCGTGCTGCCTCCTGTCTCGCAGCTACTGGTGGGGAATCCATGCCTGAAGCTGCACTGAAGCCCACAGAGAACAGAAATAGTAAAGTTGTTCCAAACCTAGGAAATATGTTACAAAGAAAAGCAGAAAATGGAACTTTCTATACCTCAGGTGAGGTAGCAGAAGCAGCCAACACAGAGCAAATCAAAGCCTCTTGCTTACATACTGAAGGAAGTAAACGTGGGTGCAAAGAGCAGTCAACACAATGAATTTAACAGACCTAACTCAGCCAAAACTCAACTAAAAAACCAACACAACCCACACGAGCTGCTCCACCTTCCAGGCAGCAGAATCCTGAAGGTTTCTGCACGTTCTCACCCGATGAGAAAATCACAAATCACAGTCAGACAAACCCAAATCCTACTTAATTCAGTAAAAGCTGCCTAACCCCCTGTGAATCTAGCCCTTTGGTTTTAACAGCGGTTCCCCAAGTCAGGAAAAGAAACCTTTTGCATTTGTTCTCATCTCCAAAGCCCTGCTTCTAATTTATTTATTATTTTTTAAAGACTTGAGCCACCAACTCGGGAAGACTCCATTGAACTACTTCAGAGAAGGGAACTTGCAGAACGGATTAGCAATCACCTTTTTAGCATCGTTCCCGTAATTTCAGAAGCTGTTCCAGCAGCAACCAGTAGCTAACGCTTCCTAAGAGAGGTCCAGAAGCAACCTAAGATGAAATCAACTCCTACCAGGTCTTGTGCCCAAGCAGGACAATCAGGCCTCCTCCATTTTATGCCTGGGATCCTATCACCATATAGCACCATAAAGAAAACGCAGAAAAAGTTTACCGGACTTTACAAAGACCGACAAATTACGTAGCCCAGTCACCCAACGCCCTTATATGGGAAAAAAAGAAACAAATCTAGGTGAAATTCAGGAAAAAAAACGACCCTATCATTGCGAAAGCAGACAGCAGTTTCACAAGCAAGCGTATAGATGACCTATTAATTGGTGTAGACAGACGAATGCTGTAATAAGCAGCCTTCAGTGTCAAGATAGCTTCTCACCACAGATCCAGTCCTGCGTACTCTTTGTGAAGCCTCTGCATATGAGATTTTGTGGTTATTTTTATATGTACATAAAAAGAAAACACACCACTTTCGGCGACACGGGGGATAAAGGAGGAGGAGGGGATGCCTCCCCATCTACCCCAAGGCACAGCAAAAAAAAAAACGTGGGCAAGAGGGGTAGGAAGCAACTAGTTTGTTCGTGTGGTTATGCGTTTATACATTATTTATAATCAGACAGGCCCATCCGATGCCTGCTGCACTGGGTAAATTCAGACAGGCAGAGATTATTATAAAGAAAGGAAAATCACGAAAGGGAAAGGTTGAATCCTGCGAGTGTTTTTTTTTTAATTTTTAAAGATATTTCTAAGTTACTACTACAGTAGGAAGGGAGCAATGAGGATAAAAAAATACATTTGTTAGCAGGAGGCTGTGGCTGAACATATTCAGGGTTAGCTCTCCCGGAGGCAGGAGGCAATGCAACAAACCAGACTCCCCCTGTACGAGCAGGAGGACGAGGGGAGAATGTCACCTTCGTCGTTCCCCACCCAGCTCCGAGCGGGGAGGAAGAAAAGGAACTCGCGCATCGCACACAAGCGCCGGCAGTGCTTCCCCAACCCCTTCCCACCCACACCAAGGCACAAAAGGAGAATACATTATTCTCCTCGCTCCATTTTAATTAGTCAGTGGGAAAGAAACTCCAGCGCTGGACTCCCCTTGTGGTGAGGGAGAACCCCAGCATAACCCCCACGTCCTCTGCTCCGGGGAGGAAGGAGGGCACACGGCAGCAGCCCCGCAACGCTCACACTGCTCCCCGCTGTGCTGCAAGGGCAGAGGGGGGGGGAAATGGACAGCAGCTCCTCCGCTCGCCCTCCTTCAGGCTGTGGAGTCTCCTTTGGAGATACCCAAAGCCTGCCTGGTGCCATCCCGTGTAACACGCTTGGGGTGACCCTGCTGGCAAGGCTTGGACCAGATGATCTCCAGAGCTCCCTTCTAACCTCGGCCATTCTGTGAGATCCTGTTGGAGCGTCCGTGTGTCTGCAGGGACAGCTCTAGCACCTCTCTCCATCTGAGCCCACAGTGAGTTTGGGGAGCCAAAGGGGAAATCCCCTGGCCAAGAGCAGGGGGTGCCCAAGCACACCCCCCCCCATTTGCCCCCGGACCCTCAATGTGCTCACACAGGGTTCAGCATCCTCCAGGGGTCCTGCTGCATGGGGAAGGGAAGAAGGGAAGGAAAGGGAAGGGTGCACACAGCTCCTGGCCTCCCAGCTTCACCCTACAGCAAAGAGATGGGGTTGGCACCCCCCAACCCCCCCCAAGACCACTCAGAACCCCCGCAGGCCCCTCAGGACCCCTCCAAATCCCCCCAGAACCTCCCTGAGGCCCCTCAGAACCCCCCTCAGGACCCCCCCCAGGCCCCTCAGGACCCCTGCATGACGGGAGCAGGGGGATGCAGCCAGCCGTTAGGGGATGAAAGGCGAAGAGGGGAGGGAAGGAGGCACGATCAGAACTCCCCCCGCCCCCCCCTCTTCCTTCATCCTCCTCCTCCTCCTCCTCAGGGCGCTGCCAGGCATCGCCCCCCCCCAAACCCCCTCAGCAGGGGGAAAACGGGGAGGGGGCACCGGGAAGGGGACATTTATGAGGGGAAAGGAGGGGATATGAGGGGACGGGAGGGGATTTGAGGAGACACTGAGGGAATATGAGGGGATCTGAAGGGACATTGAAGGGATCTGAGAGAACATGAGGGCCCCCCCTTTTAGACCCCCCCCCCCCCCCCCCAACCCCGTCTCCAGGAGCCGGTGCCCCTGCCCCCGTCTGAGCCGTAAAGGGGCAAAAGGGGCACCCCTGAGAGGACCCGACCCGTGTTGTCCCCCCCCTCCGTGCCGCCGTTACCTCAGCACCGCTCCCGCCGCCGCCGCCCCGCTCCTTCCCCCCTCAGGTGGCGGCGCGAGGCACCGGCCGCGCCCCCTCCCCCCGCCCCCGCCGCAGCGCCGGCCCCTCCCACCCCCGGGCGGCGTCACGCCCCGCCGCGCCCCGCCCCGCCTTCCCTCTCCCCGCCGGAGAGAAGGAGCCAATCAGAGCGCGCCGGGCCGGGTTGCTAGGTAGAAGAACGCCAAGCGTTTTGCCTCTCCTCCTCCGCTCGTGATTGGAGGGGAGCGGTTGCCGTGGCGACGGGATGCGGCCGTTGAGGGGGGGCGGGCAGGTGAGGGGCGGCGAGGCCCGGCCCGGGGGGGGG
>CM021733.1:117505291-117567183 GCA_011075105.1 Heteronetta atricapilla
GGGGGGGGGGGGGAGAGGGAGGGCGCGGGGTCCCTGGGGGGGGCGGGGCTCGGGGTCCCTGGGGAAACCGAGGGGGGTCCGGGGGCAACGGGGAGCTGCAGAGGGCGAGTGAGGGGATCTCAGGCCCAGGTGGACACCGAGGGGACATTGAGGGGCGGCGGAAAGCTGGGGAGGGGGAGAAATGAGGGAAACGGGGCGTCCTACAAGGGGGGGGGCAGAGAAATGGCAGCCCCCTGGGGCGGGGGGCGTGAGGGGCCGGGGGGCTGCAGGGCACGGAGGGCTGGGGGCTGCCGGCGCTGACAGGGCTGGGGAAGGGGCATTGGGTTGGGGTTGGGGTCCTGGGGCAGGTGGGGGGGGGTGAGAATGTGGGGAGGGGTTGCTTAGTGTCCCAAGAGAGGGGGCGTTAAGGTGCTGTAGGAGCCCAGTAAGGGCAGGCAGCAGCACTGGTTTGTACTGGTGGGCTGCTGGCCTGTAAAAGGGTGGGGGGAGCCATCAGGGTCCAGGACTGGGGTGTTCTGGGGGGCTCCGAGGTGAGAGCATCGCAGCTCGTCCAAAAATAACAATAAAAAACGGTTGAGATTGAGGGTAGAAAGGGAAATGCTTCATTTTCTTGAGTCTCCATCTCTGGAGAGACCCAAAACCTGCCGGGCTGCCATCCTGAGCGATGTGCTCGGGGTGACCTGGTGATCTCCAGAGCTCCCTGCAACCCCAGCCAGGCTGATTCTGTGAAAAGGGACCTGCTTTTTGTGTGATTTAGGGGCAAAAAGGTTTTGGGAATCAATACCCATCAGTTCCCTGCGTGTAATGTCCTAGGGACCGTGAGGTGCCGTGACAGCCCCGGGGAGGACGTCGGCCCTGCAGGACACGAGGAGGCTGCTGCGGAGCAGGAGCGTGCGTCGGTGCCTCGGGACCTGGAGCAGATCCCGGAGAACATCTGTAACGTGGACCCAGAGGAGAGCAGGTAGGTGTCGGAGGGGAGATGGCTGGGTTTATTGATGCTCTGGACACCAGAGAAGGTCCTTTTGGAGCTGAGCGGGGAAAAGGAAGGGGGGTTGGATATTAAAGCACCACAGCAAGGGGTTAGGGGGCAGTGGCACGGAGGAACACAAGGGATTTGGGGTCATTGGGGCAGTGGAGATGCTTTTGGGATGGGATATGGAGTACTGATGCCTCAGTGGGCATCAAGGACCACGGAGAAATGCAAAGTTAGCTACTCACTGTCTGTAGTAAGGGGGATTGTCGGGTTACTTGAGCCTTGGATTCTTGATATGTCTAGAACACTGCGGCAGGGGTAAGGGTGTTAGTCTCAGCACAGAGGTGGTATGTTGGGGAGACCCAGGAACATCAATGGCACAAGGTTTTGGGGCTTATCGGTGCTGCGGCAATGCCATTTACTGATCCTGTGGCATTGGTGCCACGGTGAGAGTGGAAGCTAGCAGGGCAAGCTTCTGTGCCAGGGTCACAGTGCTTTCCGTGGCCCTGGGGATAACCGAGAGAGGACTGATGCTGCAGTGGGGAGGACAGGCAATATCACACAGAGCAGAATTGGTAACTGAGGGCATCGCTGTGCCAAGAGCAGGTAAGAGATGTGGAAGGTCAGGTTAATATCAAGGCTTTGCAGCCTGTGGGCTAAGGGCTAGCACAGGGGAAAGGAGGATCGCAGTGTTGGCCTCCATTTTGTAAATCATTGCCTGTGTGCGCTTAGCCTGCTGCCCTTCTCTTCCCATCTTTCTCAGTGTCCCCCTAATATGAGTATCTGTTTCACATTATCTGTTTCACATTATCTTTTCCCTCCAGACCTATCCTCTTCATTTTTTCTGTGCTGAATGCCCCTTAGTTGGGCCTGTATTCTAGCCCACGTTTCGGTTACTACTCTTTAAAGCATTTCTTCCACGGCATTACTCAGCAAACTGTTTATTGGCAATAAACTAATTTACAGTAGAAATGACTTTCTTGTCTGAGCTTTAGATTCGTTCAAATTCTGTTCATTCAAAGCTGAGCTTGACTGCACCGTTGTCGTCACGTCGCTTAATGTGATTAGACTATTTCCCTGCAAAATGCGTTCTCAAACCTCTGAGTGCACCAGGCTCTATTGAACCACAAAGGCTTACTGCTACAGAGATGTGGTCAAAAACAGTAATAAAGTGGGTCTGCTTCCAAAGGGCTTGTTTTGAGTATGGTTTGTAGAAACCTCTGGAATGCCATTCCAGAGGGTTAAGCGGAGATTAACCCAGCTAAAGGGAATGATTCCTGTGCCCTTAGTTATTATGATATGATCGTTATGTATTGCTAATCTTTCTGAAATGTGAGCACATTTTTTTTAAAGCCAAGGGCTTGACCCAATGTGCACTGAAATCAGTGAAAGTGTTTCCATTGGCTTCAGCTGGTTTTCCATCAACCTTGAAATTGTCTTGCTATTTTAGACAATGCCACTCACGTTCCCTGCCCTGTGGAATTAATGTTTGCTGCCTCCACACATCACAAAAAGCACAAACCTCCTGGATGCCCACTCAACATGACCTTTCATTCGGACTTCCATTTGAGCCATTCCTAGGTACTCTTTGGCTGCAGTAACCCATGCAGAAATATCACCAAAGCCCAGTTTTCTTTGCCTGCTTGTGAGAATAGCAAATTAATCTATGTCAAAAGACTGAAACTAAGATATATCATTAATTTCTGTGTTCACAGGGCCTGTTGTAGAAGGAAATCAGAATGATTTGCACTATTTCTTCTTGACAAATAAAGGTTGGTTCTTAGTCCTCTCCTTATCATCATCTCGTTAAATTATTGCTTTGGGAGTTCTCTCAGGAGCCGGGGGTAAGCTGTCCGATGCACAGTTCTCCTGCTAGTCTTTCCCTTTTTTAACACTTGTGCTCTGCCAGGCTCACACGCTCTCTGCAAATTGTGTAAGACAACGGCTTTGAAACAGCTAGAGAGCTCTAAGCATCCTGATACGAAGTTAGTCAAATGCAACCAACCTGAAAACATGGCATATATTCACAAAACTTGGTCTTTTGCCAGGATTTCCCCCAAATCTCATTTGCATTGCTACTTTCTATGGCTGCCACCCACTCCTAGCTCGCCTTTCCAGTTTTTCTATCAGAAGGCTATTAGATATTTTTTAGCATCAGGTGTCAATAGCTTCCTCTCTGTGGGTAATGAACATTTTTTCCTTATATATATTTAAAGCTTGATTTCTTGTTAACATCATCTCGTGTCTCTTGCTGGTTGAGTGTTTCCAAATCAGCTGAGCTTGATTAATTTCATCCCAGGATACGTGAAGAACAAGCTGGAGCAATCTCTGGAATGTTATTTTGGGCAACCAGTCCAAAGATAACGACTATTACAGAAGAAACGTGGGGCCCTAGCTAAACAGCCTGACGATCGCAGGTCTGCACACCACACCAGCTGCTTTTTAGTGCCTAACGAACAAGCTGCTGCAGCCACCTCAGTATCGTGTCACAGATTAACTCTGATCAGAATTAGTCTAGACTCTTGAAGGAGCAGGATTAATCCTGCCAAGGATGGGGAGGAGTTGGGGGGAAAGACAAGAAGTGTAGGTTTTCCTTTGGAGAACATAGCTAAACTGTAGTCAGTGAACCAAAACTCTTCTTAAAAGGCTTGTGAAGAGCTTGCAGTCCAATGTTTGGGCTTGCTGCATGTTACAGGTGAAATGCTTCTAGGTTTTCCAATGCTTCTAGATCTTCTGCTGACTACTCTGATGCATCCCACGAAATTCAAAGCCTGGTAAGTGCACCAAGTCCCAGCATATACAGCATGCCTTTGAGGAACTCGAGGAAAACGTGTGCTCTGAAGTGACACTGTGCAGTCCTGACTTCACCAAAGAATTCATTCTGTAGACACATGCCTCTGAGCTTGGACGTGGGGTCGCTGCCAGACTGCTCCCTGCCTGCATCCCCTCATCGCGATTTCGAGTGTAGCTGCAGAGATGAGGAGCAGAGCAGGTGGTCTTTGGGTGCTAGGAAAGGGGTAGCAAGTGAGCGATAGCAGGCTGGCACTTAGTGTGCAAAAGCAAAAAAGTTTGGCTACGCTCACCTTTTTGCCTGATGGTACCTGCCTTAGCAGCCCTGTTTACATATCAGGCTTGAATGTTGACTGCAATTCAAGCAAACAGCTTTATAGCAGGAGTATGACTTCTGCCAGCTGTGCTGTGAGCCACAATTTGGGTACGTAAGGAGCACAAGAGGGTCCGGAGGCACTGCTGTTTCACACGCCGGCTCAGAGAGGTGCTTTGTGAGTGCAGCTGTTCCAGCACCAAGAAAGCCCTGCATGCACAGGGGAGGCAAACTGGAACATGAATCCAGGGCTGGGAGTGTGCTGCAGTGACAACTGATGTTTTTGTGACTAATGTAGAAGGTTGTCCCTGAAAAACAGGACATGGTTGCCTGAACCTGTTTTTTTGGCAGCGGAGCTGTTTCTCTAGCTCGCGATGTCGTGTTTCTGTGCATTGAAAAGGGCAGGGGCCTTGAAGGAAAAACAAAAAACAAACAAACAAAAAAATCCAACAAGAACAACCCAGTAAGTGATCCCGTCATAATGCATACCCATAATGCACATACCAAATTGCACAAGAAGCCTCTAACATTTGCCAGCTACAGAATGTGAAGATTTGGAGCCTTGGTAAGCTTTTTAGCTTTCAGTGGCTTCTCTGTGGAAAGTTAAAATTCCTATCTGCATTGAAAAAAAAAAAAGAAAGAACTCAGACCCTTGTAATGAACTTATTTTCAAACTGTCATCTGTATTACATCACCAGATGCAGAGAGAAAAATATAACAAATTTTTCATTATTTTTTTTCTTTAGACTTCTTTGATTCCAAAATAACTGAGGAGGGAAGAGGAGGAAAAACTAATCAAAAAAGGTGATGTGCCCAGACAGATCCTGCAGTGCTTTTTTGAAGATTAATCTCCTGTTGATATAGACAGGAATTTTGCCTGGGTAAGAAAAGAAGGACAGGGCTTTCATGAAAGTGTATTTTGTGAGTCTTAAAGCTGTGTTAGTTGTAATAGGTCTATTTGCTGTGTAGGTTTTTGAGGTGCTTGGATTCACGGTAGGCTGGCCACACAATATTGGAGTTGCTTAATGGAGTTACCTTTTCTTTCACTCCCAATGTTCCTATTGTTCACCTTGCAACCACGAAGCCTTAAAACAGTCTGAAGTGTTTACAGAACAATTACCTAATATCTGTATGAAGGAAACAGATATTTTTTAATGTTACTTGTAAAGAAATGAGCAGGTTTTTAGGCTGCTGCAGTTTAAACCTCCTGTCTGGAAATTGGTTCCCTGAGGTGAGCAACGACATTATGCTTCTGAATCCAGCTGCAGGATACAGGATGAAGCGGGGGAAAAAAAGCTTTTCCTATTTTGGGCAAACAATTATGAATAAATGGCTTAGTCTGAACAACGTCCCATTATTTGGTTTCACAAAAGGCAAGGGGAAATTTTCTTAAATGCCTTGTTTACTTCACCTAGGATTTTTTTTTGTTCTAAAAGAACAGCACAGTCAGTTCAGATGTCAAAACCAATCTGCCTGACGACGGGACACTGAGAGATTTCAGTCAATTCTGAACCATTCTGGATTTCATTCTTTCAGTTAAATGTGATAGAAACAAATTGGCCCTCGGAGACCTGGCATTATATGCCCATCAAAATCAGTAAAAACCCATCTCGTGTCACTTAAGTAGATGCACAGGCTATCTCAAATTTTCAGTGACAACAACTGGAAAGAGAAATCGAATGTGCTTTGGAGCTTGCTGCAGGTACCCTGTTGCAATCATTTATGCAGCAAAAATCAAAGGCATATTCAATAACATTTGCGATGAGAAAGAGCTGCTTAATTATTAACTATTTATATTATATTAATGCACAGAGGTTCCATCAGGAAATCTGGCCTTTGCGGTCGCAGTTACTGTAGGTGCATAAAATAAAATGCAGGTGTTACTCCTAACTGACTTTCAAATAATTCTGCTTGTGGTGTAGCTACGCTATAAAGTCATTCGATTACATCTTGAAACGATTTGCTTTTACTAACATAATGTAACAGATTAGCACAGAAATAATGCTGGTTTTTGTTCTGTCCAATTGTAGCCATTGGTGCTGACAAGACGCCAGAGATCCCCCATTTCACACATCTATGGCATTTGCACCTCCTAGAAACATGGATGGCCCCAAGCTACAAACCAAGATGAGCACATGGACTCCGCTGAACCATCAACTCATGAATGACAAGGCAAGTTCCATGCATGTGGGTTGGATTCATGGAATCACAGAACTGTTGAGTTTGCAAAGGATTTCTGGTGATGACCTGGTCAAATCCCTCAAGGCAGAGTGAGCTAGAGGATTTGCTCAAGATCTTTTCCAGTTGGGTCTTGAATATTTGCAAATCCTAAAGCAAATTCTGTTTCACTTGACAAATTCCCAAGTCCCAGAAAAAAATAATTCATGGTTTTGGCTGTGTAGGTCATGAGTAATGGAATAAGAACTTAAAGATTTTTGTTTTTTATTTTTACTATTGGAAGTGCATATATATAGCATATGTAGTCTTTATGAGATATATATATATAAAACCTCCTATGTTATGTAAAAACTGAAAGCTCTAACCTTTATTGTTTAAAGCACATAAGTATGTAGTCCAAGTATTGCTATTTTGCCAAACAATTGTTTTTAAACAAACGTGTATTCATTTCTTAGTGAAAGTTACTAAATCATTTTTTTTTTTCTGCATCAGAAGAGTTCAGTTTAACCCCAGAGCCAACTGTGTGTCAGTGCAAGTGTCTGAGCGGCCAATGTGCTCCAGCTCTTTTTGTAGGAGAGATCTTAGTACCCACGCCCTGTCTCCTCTGCTGAGCCTGGCAGTGATGAGACCAGACTGATATTTTGTTAGCTGAAGTGATGCACTCAATTTATAAATAACGAGATGCATTTCCTAGGCTCCCACTCTGCATACTATATCTGGGATCTGCTAACGTCTCATGTGTCAGCAGGAGCATATTCCTCCCGCAGAATTCAGGTTCAATTTCTGTTGATGATTCACAGAATTTAATCCGGAGTGGGCCATTACATCACCTGGTATGACTTCCTGGATTTCTCAGTCCCTCATTTCACACAGTTCTCCCTGTCTGGAGCTCTGTAACTTGAATTTGGCTAAAATCTGTCTTCCGTGAGGGTATCCAGTGTACCTCTGGGATTATCACAAAATGAAAATTTCATCACTTCCCTCGGTTTCTTTTCTCATTGTTAATCCTCCATACCATTAAAAGATTAAACCTTGTCTCTTGTCTGAATACCTGTAGCATTAGCTTCCATCATTTAAATCTTCCTCTGCTAGCTTATTAAACTCTTTTGTAACCAGCATATTTTCCTTGTGGAAGTACTTTTACTCTGCTTCAAGCCAACACTTGATCTTTTTTTGATAAACTAAACAGATTGAGCTCTTTGAAGTTTTCTCAATCTGGCAGATTCTCCCGCCTTTGAATCATTCTAATGTCTGCTTCCTACACTCTTTAAAACACATTTTTACAGACGCACATCACTGTGCAATAAAGTGTGATCTGACTAGCAGTGAGTGTGTGGGTAAAACTGCCCTTTCCCACCTTCTTACTCCTCTGCTCCTTAGGCAGTGTGATGTTGCATTTGGCTGCAGCAAAACCTTTAAAAGCTCATCTTGGGTTGTTGTGTACTCCAGCCCTTAATGATGTTCCAGGTAGGAAAGAACCCACCTCCTACTACTTGTGGTCAGTGATGAAGTTTGTGATAAAACGTCTTTACTTGTTTCAGATCCAAGTTTTATAACACTGACCGGCTTGAAACTCTTCTTCATTTATCACTGTGCTACTCTCTACCGACTTAGCAGAAAACAAAAATATTGCTGACAGCTGAAACTGGGAGATAATCCGATCGATAGATACAAGGAGCCAGGGAGTGAGAAGGTGCTGTTTCCATACAGTCATATCTCTGTTCGTTTCTGCACTCAAGTGAAGGCAAAGTGTGAGGGGAGAAAAGAGTTTATAGACAGAAGGTATGTGAAAAACAATGGGAAGATAAAAGCATAGAGAGAAGAGATGCCCAAGAAAAGTACTTGCGAGAAGGCCCAATAACAGCAGCGTATATTTGCTAACGTTCTAATTTTGGTTAATCCATGGCGTTCTCCAACAATGCTTCCTGCAGGTTTCCCTGGATTTTTAAATATTCTTGAGAGTGCACTTGTCTGCATTGTTGGCAGGACCCAAGATCTTTCCTTCCAGTTGTACATCCTGAATCCTGTAGCCTCCATCTATGTTTTTCTGCCCTTACAGCAGCTGTGAGAGCACATCCAGGGTGTTACTACTGGGCCGTGGGCAGGCACGATTGCTTTAAAGCCAGGATCACCATCAGGGACAGACCGAAGTCAAGGAGCCAGAATTAGGAAATGATGAATTATGCAACATTTGTGGTCAGAAAACCAGAGATGGAGTCTTAGATATGCCAAGGGTGTGCTACAGCTAAGGATGTAGTAAAGATAGGAGACAGGGCAGCCTGCTCGCCCTCAGCAAAACTGGGCAGACTTCAGTGTCAGTCCTGCCTTTAAGGAAGGACTGGAAGTCAAGAGCGGTGGGGTAGAAGAGCCCCCAGTGACATTTGCAGCAATGGCTGGAGGGATTTACCAGACAGCCTTGAACTTGAGCTTATTTTAAACCACCTAAATACACAGATGTGAGATGGAAGGTCTTGGGAGCAATCTAGGCCTTAGGCTGAATCCAAGGCCAGCCAGCTTAGGTACAGTGTAGGTATAACTTGAAGGCTTTGGAGGAGAGGACAGTAAACATGGTCTTGATTAAGTCAGTGGATGATGAAACCAATTTGGGGCCATTCTATTGCTAATTAATGCTTCCAAGTGCTTGGAGTAGGCAGAACTTTCTGACAAAGTTGGCTTCAGATGTATCTCCAAGAATGCTGAAAGCAAATATGTGTCTTTGATCAAAGGCCATTAGCATTGCTTTCAGTTATATAAATAGCTCACTGCTTCACTGGAGTTATCCAACCCAAAACCTAGATCTTTGACTATTCATCACTTGCTTGTGGCAAATCCTTTTCCAAGTTCAGCTTGTTAGAGTGTTTTGTAGTTGTTGTTGTTGTTTGTTTTTTTTTAACTTTGCCAAGTGTCCCACATGCAAATAAAGCAAATAATAACTGTCAACATGCAAATAAAAGAAATGTCATTTTCCACCCCTCACGAGAGACACTCCTGCTGAGAGAGACAGAGCTAACGCTGACAACTGCTGTACCAGACATCAGCACTGATGTCTTTCTCTGCAGGAACCTTCTTTGCAGGCTGTCAAAGCAATAACATGTTTGGAGTTTATAATGATCAAGCGTGTTTTCTAGTTGTGGTTAATAGCTGTTTTTATGTGCACTTATAAGCTGGGCTTTTTTCTCTTTGATCTGTCTTCTGGAAAGAAAACACATCTACAACATTTCCTCACTTGCCAGGTCACAATCCTGAGCGTAAAGGCAGTTTTGTGGTAGTGGGAAGCCACGTGCTGGTGCTAGCTCCCTATGGATAAAGGTCAACATCACAAGTCCTCCGCTGTATTTTGATACCGATCATCCTTCTTGTTAGTTGTCACTGTAAAGAGCGTAGGCACAGCATGAACCACAAAAACTGGTCTTACTCTTACTCCTACCAGTCTCACTGCATTAAGGTTGAAGCCAGGGCTGTATGATAGCTACTCACATTGTGTCCATTCTAGGAGCTTTCAGGCACCCAATATCTCCAACTCAGGAGAACTGAAATCTCTAAAGACCTAGGAGGAGCAGCTTCTGGTCTCACCAAAACATGTCAGACACCACATGTCACTGTATGCCCAAGAGGCCAGAGTGCTAGGGTGAGCTGCAAAGAAGAGAGGAGAAGTGAGGCAGCACATTGCAGCCAGTCTGCCAGAGATACCCTTCGTAGGTGTGCTCACATAGCCCTTGAACTTTCAGGAGTATCCTACAGTGAAAAGAACCTTTGACAATAATCAGGCTGTAGAGATGATAAAGACGAAGAAGAAGCAGATGGAGCCTTCCTTGGACAACTGGAAGAAGCTTCATGGTCACAGGTCCTGGTCTACAGGGGAACTTGAACCACCCTGGTAGCTGCTGGAAGGGCAACACAGAAGTGTACAAGCAGCCCAGGAGGTTTCAGGAGTTTCATTGATGGTAACTTCCTCACACAGGTCATCAAGGAACCAACAAGAGAAGATGCTCTGCTGGACCTCATTCTTATCAACAAGGAAGGACTGGTTGGGGATATGAAGGTCAGGGGCAACCTTGGCTGTAATGACAACGACATGATGGAGTTCAGGATACCAAGAGGAAAGAACAAAGCAAATAGCAGGATCACAACCCTAGACATGAGGCGAGCAGACTTTGACCTCTTCAGTGATCTGCTTGGAAGAATTGCTTGGGACAGGGTCCTGGAGAGAAGTCCGGGAAGACTGGTTGACTTTCAGACTTTAATGAGATTTTCTGTACTGTCACCCATAACATCTCCCCAGGCAAGCTGATGGAGCGTGGACTAGAAAAACAGACAGTGGGGTGGACTGAAAAATGATTTACTGTCCTCAGAGTGTTGTGATCAGCAGCACAAAGGTCAGCTGGCAGCCAGTCCCTGGTGGAGTACATCAGGGATTTACACTGGGGCTAGGATCATTTAAATGATCATTTAATTAATGACTTTGATGACATGGACACAGATCCAGACTCTTAGTGGTATCACTCAGGGAAAGGACAAGGGACAATGGCCGCAAATTGAAATACAGGAAATTCCATTAAACACAGGATTTTTTAATTTTTTTTTTTTTGCCATGAGGGTGGTCACACACTGGAACAAGTCACCCAGAGAGACTGGGGAGCTTTCATCTGAGAAGGTGTTCAAAACCCAGCTGGATGTAGCCCTGAGCAATCCGTTTCTGTTGATCCAGCAAGGACTTTGGACTAACTGATCTCCACAAATTCCTTCCAACCTCACCCATTCTGTGATTCTGTTTATATTTTGTAGGTCACACAAATGCTTTTTGAAGCTGTATTTTTTTTCTTCAGAAATACTGAATCCTCTTTAAGTATTCATTTTTATTTGTGTGTTTATGTTTCATAGGTATTTGAAGAAAGAAGAGCCCTGCTTGGAAAATGGGTAAACTTTTCCCTTTAAATATATACATTTAAATATAGTTGGGTTTCTGAATTAATCAGGAGATTGCCATAGTGAGAGTATATAACATATCCTATTTGGAAAAAGGGGTTCATTTTCCTCATGTGGATGTGCAAGTGAGCTGTGACTTGTACTTTTGATGAAAGTGAAGGTGTAAATTTCCTTGGTGCCTTATTTCTGTAAGTTCTGAACTTGGAAAATCATATTTCATTTTCAAAATGATCTAAAATGGGATAAGAAGCCCTGGGAAAAGCTTGTGAAGTCTTCAGAGAGGATACTGGATGTTTAGACATTGCCACTGCCTGCTAGCAAGTCTTTAAAGCTGGTAATAAATGACATGTTATCTACTAAGTGCACACATAGGGCTCCTAATGCTCTAATCACTGAGCATCTCCCCATCTCTCATTGTCATTATCTTCACAACTCCTATGTGAGACAGGAAAGTGCTGTCACCCTGTTTTTGATGAAAAAATGGGGCAGAGAGAGACTTGAGATAGGATTTGTCTGCCCCAGCCACAAATCACTGCGAAGCTGGCATTTAGGATGGGTTTTCTCTGGCCGAGTGTGCGGGTCTGAAACATAGATATTTAAGCCTGGCTGGTCTGGTCATCACAGGCTCCACGTACAGTCAACAGAGAGAAAGAAAGCAGTGCTCCCAGAGGGTAATTCATCTCACTTAATGTAGGATGAAAGAACAGCCCTCTAGAGATGCCTGTTCCTTTCTGTAGCCTACAAAAGGAGTTGTAGCTGGCAGCTTTGAAGGAATGCAGCTCTAAGAGACCTACCTGGGAACCTGATGGCAAAGCAGGCGATGGCACAATATCCTGGCTCACACCTGGAATATCACATTGTGCTTTTTCTTTTATGATGCAAAACCTATATAAAGACCTTTATGAGAAAGCAACTGTAATCTGCTTAGTCTCCTATGCAAAGAGGAACACAGACTCAGTGAGTTTATTCCAATAAATCAGTGAATATATTTAAGTGGCTCAGGAGTAACTGTATGGCTGAGCCCTATGCACACCTTTATAAATGGAACCAAAGAACTAGGCATGTAGTCACATATACACAAGCTAATACACAAGCTAAATGGAAATCTAGTTGGAACTAGATGATCTTTAAGGTCTCTTCCAACCCAAACTGCTGCATGATTCTATGATTCTATGAAGTACAGAAATGATGCTCCTTATCAGCGTTCTTTGATAAAGATTATTTGCACAGTTACTTTATTTGAGCTATGGTGCTTAATCTTTATGCCCAGTAGGTCACTCGTGTGGAATTTATTTTGCAAATGAACTGGCTTTTATAGACAAGTATTTTGATTTTAACCTCATAAGAATTACTCATCTTTACAGGCAATGTGCTTTCCATAATGTGTTGACTTGCATGCATTTTGATAATGAGGGATTTCATGGAAACCAAGAAAACAAAATAATTAAATGATTATTGTGTTAAAAACACCTTTCAACATGATAGTTAGTAACTGACAGACCTAAAACTTGTTTCTTGAAAATTGGTGGCTGCTTTAAAATGCCCATGGGATGTATGCTGGCAAAAATGCAAAAACCTTTTTATTGGAACCCCCTCTGAAAAAGCCTAAATCTGGAAGGAACCTTCCCCCAAATGCAACAAAGAGTGCCGAAACATCTTCTGAAAGGTTAAATACCTGACCCTTCCAAGTCACTTGATCAGTACTTCTCATCGTGTTCCTTCAGAGTTAATTCTCCTTGTGCTTCTGCCATCCATCATACCAATGAAAAGGGTGTGGAAAGCACAAAAGCTCTTCTTAACTCCCTTCAAAGCCTTTGGCATTATGATATGTGGTATGCAAAGCCTAGGGCACTCGGAGTTTGGGAGAAAATTTGTCAAGAAATCACTTGGCAGGAGTACTGCCAAGAGTACATGGCCTTCTTGTAGTGCTCTCAGGAAGTATGGACTGGATGCAGCTGCTGAAGGGTGGGTTTGTGTAGCTGGGTATCCACATCCAGCGTTGTTACAAGTGACTTTTTATGAAACTGGGAGGCAGGCAGTCTGATTTAAATCTGGAACTGTTTGGTATTTTCGGTGATGAAATGGAAAGTACACACTGATTTGCAGGTGATTACAGGCTTGGAGTGACTTCATGAACTTTGGAGATCAGAAATCAAAATGAAATGATCTGCAATTTGATGAGGACGAGTGAAAAGTGCTACACGTAAGAATGACATTTACAAAAACTGCAGATATGAGAAAACTCGATTATGCAGCAATTCTGCATATAAATTGTTGGGAGTTATGATGCATCACAAACTGAATACGAGATGACTGTCTTTTAATTGTAAAAAAGGGGAATATCCCAAAGGGCTGAGCCGTCCCCAGTGCTGTTCAGTGTGTTTTAAGAAAGCTGAGGACCAGTTGGAGATGCTTCTGAAAACAGGTCATAGGTGAGAATGTTCTTAGGTCCAGAAAATTTGAAAATGATCTGTTTTTAGGGAAGATGGATAGAAGATGTAGTAACATCTTTTCAATAACACAGAAAAGTTCCCCACAGAGGGGATGGGAATAATGTGATCTCCATGTTCACATTGGGTAGGACAAGAAATGGGCTTGAATCACAATTACTGAGATACAATTTAGACACCAGCAAAATCTACAGGTAATTCACTGCCTGAATAACTTGCCTTGGGGGTTTTGGATGGAAATCTGCAGTGCTGGAGTCCTTTGAGAAAAGGTTAGACAAACACTTGTCAGGAATGGTCTAGGTAAGGTGCCTTGCAGTAGGAGATGAACTAGAGCATTGTTTCTGAAGCTTTTTAAGCTGAAGGACCATCTGGGAAAGCAGAACTGTTTCCTTGTGCAGCATTGCCAGAGTGGACATCCTTTACAGCCAGCCAAAAAAAAAAATATTATATTGAATTTTCTAAGTTTATTGTTTATTTTATTCCTCCTCATTTTATTTGTATGAATTGAGGGACTATGCATGTATGTTTTCGTTTTGTTATCTCTATGCAATTGTCTCACAGAACATCTTTGATGTCTCCCAACCTACTGTGGTCCCTAAAACACAGGCTGAGAGCCAATGAACTGCGTGACCTGAAGGGATTTCTTTTCTCTGCTTCTGCATGGCTGGGCAGCCCCAGAGGGTGTGGGACTGGCCGTGCTGTCACCTGCGGTATTCAAGACATATGATGGGACCCCATACAATTTTTTGGCTGGCTCAGGTTGCTCTCAACTCATCAGGGTATTGCTGCTGCACAGCGTGGAAGCAGCGGTAGTGCGTGGCGGCAGCAGGCAGCCTGTCCTACGTAGCTGTTCCCATGCTTGAGTATTTGCAGGCTTTGATCTTACGGGAGGCATTTCTGCTGAATTTCTGTTGCACTAAATCCTTAACTCCTATACTTTCCAGAAAAAATAGTAAAGATAAATTACTGCTGCTGTCTTTCGGTTGAAACCCTTTTGATGATTGCACTGGGAAAGGGTTAACATTTCTCTGCTGGTTTCTTCTGTTTTATTCCAGTTGCTATTCTATATCGCACCTGGGGCAGATGCCTTGACGTGCTCCCTCTCAGCCTCCCTTTCTGCTCTCTTTCAATACTGCAAGCCAAAAATTCCTCCCGTTAATTTACAATACATAAAAGCATTTTGCTCTACCTTAATGCTTAACGCTATCAGGCTGACACCCGGGTTAATATGTTGACAACGAGGCTGGGGTTGGACTTGTAGATTAAGACACCTAAAGCTCAAGTTTCTCCAGGAGATCTGAGCATCGCAGCTTCTGCTAAAGCCAAAGGAGATGTAGACAAGTCAGGGAGCCCAGACAATGATTCAACTCACCCTGTGGGCTACATCTTGTCATAGTAATTTATACAGCGCATCTGAATGTTCCCAGGTCCTGGAATTTGCTCATCCACACCGTGAAATTGTTAGCACGTTCCCTGGCACAGTTCTGGCCTGGGCCGCTCGCGCTCTTCCAGGCATTGTTCAGACACGGTTTGGACATCAGCCTCAGCCAGGAACCGTGCCAAAAGAGCAGGGTGGATTCAGCCACCTTGTTGGGAAGGGTGAGAGCGTGATGGTACGGACATGTGCATTGTCTGCCTCTTGGTGTCATGGCTAGAAAACGGCCCTGGGCACATTTATTAGCCGGGGTAGAGGCAGCAGTGGTGGCTCTCAGCTGAACTGTTGTTCTCCAGGCTTCACTGATGGCATCGGCTGCCACCATCACTGACCCTGGTGGGAGCTGGGGTGTTGAGGGCAGGTTCAGGAACACAAACTGAAAGTCCCTTAGGGCCATCCAAAACATCCGAGGCACTTGTACAGCACGGCAGATCAGATGCAGGACCTGCAGATGACAGTCACCCTCGGAGAAGCAGCTGCAGGCTTCACGGGACAACCACAGCCCAGAGCAGTGGTGTTTGGGCAGCTCTGTCCCAGACCCTACAGCCCTCACCTTTGGTCACCTCTTTACCCCATGCTGGTGCCACGGTGCAGAAGCAACGGCTCCAGCTCCTCGTCATCCGGCTGCTGGCTTTCCATGCCCCTCAGCAGCCTTCCCGGGGGTCTCCTCCTCTAAAATTTCAGGGTTAGGTATCGAAGTGCAGTGGTGAAAGCCAAAAAGGAACAGATCCTAATTCCTGACAAGGGCCCACTTGGCAGCAGCAATGTTTAGGGTTTTGTTGTGTGGATCCTGGGTGCCTGCCTGCTTTGTCCCTTCTCTTCTCAGCCACGGTCAGGACCAGGAGGAGATGGCTGGAGGGGAGGCAAGTTGCTCTTGCCGAGATGAATCCTCTCCATCTACGTTGTTCTGCACTTGGGGTGTCCCTGGACAGCCTCGATGACCAGGGGACTCGGTGCTACCCTCGCAGAGCACCGAGGTGCCTGTGTGTGATTGTAACCCTGCGAACTCGTACCAGCTGGGAGGCAGGATTATGTCCCGTTCCAGTACAACAACCAGTCTCTTAGAGCAGAAAAGGGCCTCTTTGAGGCTGAGCAGCAGAGCTTCTGTTCTTCACACCGAGGTCCCGGGCTCCCCCCCTTCGTGTCAGGCTGCATCATTTGTATGTGTGCACTCAGGGATTAATTGTAAACCGATCGCGGGAGCGGTGTGGTGGCCAGCAGGGCCTTCTGTCCCCGGGGAGAGCCATTGTTCGCCGGGGCTGGGGGGAAAGGCACAGCAAGGGAAAACCTTTCCCTGGCTGCTGCGGCTGGGGAAGGCGCAGCCTTGAGAAGGGGAATCCAGTCTGACTGGTTGGATTGGCAGCTAACGTGGGATGGGGACATGCTTGTGAATGCTGGAAAAGAGACAAATTCTGCCTGCTTAACTACTTGGCTGCTGCCCAAGAGACTGGAGAAGCTGCGTGTCCCCGTGCTGGTGGTGGCGTGAGGATGGTCTGGAGAGGGTTTCCTTCACAGTGCCAGCTCGGGTGGAGGAGGATGAAAGGAATTGCTTCATTGCAAAGCCGTGGCTGGATGGGAAGAGTTAATCAGAAGCAAATATTGTGCCCCTTTGAAAGAGAAGCTACGTTTGCTTTGATCGGTTCACTTCACCTCTCGGTGTGGAAGAGAGTGATGAGCCAGTTACCCCCGTGTCTGGAACGTGTATGAGAGAAATTTACCTGCAAACTGGTGACTGCAGATGGTTTAATGAGAAGAGGATGTAGCTGTGATCATTCATGAGGAGTTCACCATGTTAGAGAAAAAGCCTTTCATGTCCAGAACCCCCTGGTGCACCTTGGTCTGGTGGGGTGGTGTCAGGGGACGCGGTTCCCAGTGCCAGATCCCAAAGTCCTGCGTCAGTTTTTGCTCTGCTGACCTTCATTCGAGGTGAAAGTTATATGCAAAATAGGGATGGGAGGGAAAGGGTGATTCCTTAATTCCCGTCTGTTTGCGTATGAAAAGGCATGGGCATTTGGGAGCTTTCTTCTTGGCTTTTGTCTCTGGGATCTCAGGAATGCCCATTGTGCCCTTTCTTGTCCTTGCTGAACTACATGAAGGTCCCGTAGAGATGTCTGAAGGAGAAGAGATATTTTCTTTTTATAGTTTATTGTCCAGTACTGGAATTTAATACACCAAATAAAATATAAGTAAATAATAAAATATAAATAGATAATAAAATATAAATAAATAATGAAATATAAATAAATTATAAATTATAAATAAATAACAAAATATACAATAAATAAATAACAATCTAAATAAATAACAAAAAAAAAATAACAAAATCTAAATAAATAAAAAAGGTTCATTAAAATGACCTGGAAATAAATTACTTCTCAGCTACTTTTCATCTGCACAGTCTCTTTTAGACCATAATTCTGCTAGTCCGCCAGCTGACCATAGTTTTTTTGGTAGGGAAGCAGAGGAAAAAAGATCTAAATATCTGGTCTGCTTTGTTCTTAATTGGTAAGAAAGGGATGTAAGTGAAAGATGTTCTGAAAGGAAAAGAAAGGGAAGGGCACTGAGCATTAACAACTCACTCAGCTCTTCTCATATATTTATATATATGAATCTTCATATATAGAAGATTATATGTAGGGAGCTGGATAAATTGTTTAATTATATATAAATATAATTGAATATATTATATATTATATATTATATGTATTATATATATTATATGTATTATATATATTATATGTATTATATATATGTATAATATATATTTTATATATTATATATATGAAGAGCTGCACTTTTAAAATTATTATTATTTTTAATTTGTGGAGGTCACGTTTCAATAAGTTCTTTAAATACCCCTGAGGTTAAGGGCAGAAATTACTATGATTTGACCCATGGAGAGCCAGTAGTTGTGGAAAGCTGGCTGCAGAAAACTGAAAGACGAGCGTGTGTTATGGGCATGGGAAAGAAGAGAAGACACAAGCAGGGGAAGGCAGCGCTTCAGGAGAAGCCCAGCACTTCGGGAGCTTGCCCTTCGTAAGGAAGGTGAGTTTGTCTTGCAGCTGATCCTGCTTCAAGAAGCTGCTGGGAAGCAGGATGAAGTGGGACTTCACCAAAATCTGCATTTTGCCTCTGGAAGAGGACCTTTACCACGCCGTTTGCTGCCTGTGGATCCCACCGAGGACTCCTGCTGATGCTGCCGAAACGGTCCCCTGAGACTCCCTCCCTCCTGGCACCCTGCGCTGCCCTCGCAGCCAGGACTGCTCCTGCAGGTTTTGAGGCAGATTGCACAGATTGTGGCGATGAGGTCAGTCTCCTCCCAGGAGATTTCTGCTGACGGGGCCCTTTCCAGCCCCTGCTATCAACACAAGCTAAACACCGGCTACCGCCACCGTTGCTCCCACCCTGTTTACACAGCTCTGCCCCATTCTGCGTCCCACTGGTGCCGTTGCATCAACGATACGTGTTCGCCTGGTTACCCAAGTGCTTGCTCCTTCGCACAGTGAAGTCTGACTGCTTTAATCCTCCTCTTTAGATGGCTGGCATAAGCACAGAATTGCCTGGAAAAATCTCTGTTACCACGCTGCCGGATCTGCACCACGGATTTTCCACGTGAGACGTTGGCAATTGAGTTTCTCTTTGCTCCAGCTCTCTGTAAAGCAGTGGGGATTTCTCTCCTGTGTGAGAATAAAAGCTTTACAAATTGTGAGGCTCCCAAATGCTGCAGTATAGTGGGGGCCATAGAAGTGTCAGGATAGATGAGGAAGCAGCAGTCAGCTCAGGACCCAATCCTGTGAACACACATCTGAGCCTCCTTCTTTCCATGAGTGAAACCAAGTCTCAAAACTGGTCCCAGGAGTCTTGTGAGCATGAGTGTGTCCTGGACTAGGCCATCTGGGATCCTTTGAGGATTATAAATCATACGTTATGTGGCTTCAGAGTTTCTTTTAATGTAGCTTTTCCATTTGTTCCCAGTTCCTACGTGCTTTGCTATTGAGTGAGTCACCAGAAGCTGCTGCTTCTGCACTTTCCCTTGCCTTACATGTGTGCTTTATTTTAACAAGCTGAATCTCCGGTTTCTCAGAACCTGAAACTCCTTTTTCAGTTTGACAAGTGGACAGATGGTCAGAGGCGGAAGATCCTGGTGGACCTGTTGGAACGCTGCTCCCTGTCCCAGCAGAAATTCTGTGCCAAGCAGCTACAGGATCGAGTTCCCACCGAAGCTCTAGATTTCACCACCAGGCTCCCCAGGGTGCTGTCTTTGTACATCTTTTCCTTCCTGGACCCACGGAGCCTCTGTCGATGTGCACAGGTAAAAAAGCCAACACATACCAAGGGTCAGAAACTCAAGTCAAGGTAGATAAAAAAAAAAAAGAAACAGCACTAAGTTACTATAAAATTGTGCCAGTGTTGTCCTGAATAATGCAAGAATGCCTTCTGACCTTGCAACCCGGTGCCATACGCTTAGTGGGACTTGTGTGAGATTGGATACAACACTTCCCCACACCCCAAATTAAACCAGATTGGCTGAGACTTATGAAAGGGAAGAATTATTTGGGGTGTTCTGCTCTTAGGCGTTTAACGTGTGCCAGTTTACAAGGCTGATCGTTCCCAAGGAGGAGGCCTGTCACTTCCTGAAAACCATGTTCTTTTGAAGTGCTTCCATGTGCAGAATCATTAGTTGCTTTGAAAAGTATTGCCCCGTGTTATTGTAGAGAAGTGCATATGATGCTTTAAGAAAAATGGGGAAAAACGGATCCTTTAAAATGCTTGAAGGTAAAGCGCTGGCTGTGGCGAAGCAGAGAAGTGATCAATGTGCTTTTGAGCACAGTGTCTAGGGATTCAGGCTGCTAAGACACCAAAAATGGCTTTTCGTGCCTTAAAGTGACACCCAAGGTAGTTATGAATGAATAAGCTTAGATATTGGTGACAGCAATATCTAAAAAAAAAGCACTAAAGCTTAAGGTTAAAGCACTACCGTAGCACTCTGTAATATAATACCAATACATCAAGATCTCAGCTTGTTTAAAACTTGCTTTAGTTTCTTTCTCCAACAGATCATATTTTATGGAGACAAAACTCACAGTATTCATTCCCAGGCAGGGAGCAGATAGGTTAGGATATTTTTCTGGTTTTGTCAGGAGAAAGTGATAAAGGGCTTACTCCAACGTCTGTGTGCTTATTGAGTAAAAATGCAGGAAGTTGCTCCAAATAAGCTGAAGTCTTTCCTCTTGCCCAGTGATTTTTACAGTATTTTGCCCTACACTGTTCAGCCAACGCTTATACATGAGCACATCATGAGGAAAGACCTTGAATTTGGGTTTAAATGGAGCGTAAACAGTGCTGAAGAACTGTACTGGTTTAAGGACACAGGGAACTGCATCCACAGGAGTTAAGTCTCTAGATATAATCTTGGATGCTTGAAACCCTGAGGGGTTGCTCTGCTCATATATGTGGTTACTGGGCATCCGCAGGTGAGCTGGCACTGGAAGTACCTGTCTGAACTGGATCAGCTCTGGATGCTGAAGTGCTTGCGCTTTGGCTGGTACATCAACTTCTCTCCAACCCCCTTTGAGCAAGGAATCTGGAAGAAACATTACATTGAGATGGTAAAAGAGCTGCACGTTACAAGACCAAAGGTATATTCCTACCGGTGGGAAAATTCTGGGCTGGCAGAGTTCCTAACTTTAACTTTCTCTGGTCTCCCATTAGTAAAAATGAAGACACACAATTTTATATTATAATCTAAGCTCATGTGTTGCCATGTGCTCTGCTTTTCCTTCATCCATCCCTGGTGGGGGGAAATTAAAATCTCACTGGTGAGGAGAGAAGCAGTCATCAAGGTCTCTCTCTCCTCCTATCCTTTCAGGGTGTTCCCTTCTCTCCTTCCCCAGGTTTCAGAACATATGATAGCCCGTCTCAATCTGATAAGCAGGAGTGGGGTGCCCAACATGACCCCTGCTGAAGTTTCAGAATTGGTCTAGCTGGTGAAAAGGAAAGAAAGCACACAATCTGCCTGTTAGAGCCTTTGATGTTGTTCCCATTCTGTCTTCTTCAGAGGTGGCAGGGCCCTTCTGGGAGGATGGAGCATCACTCCATGGCCATTGCTTTCTCCTGAGATTCATTGATCTAGATGCCTGGTTTGTGAAGCTGTGAGGGAAGGAGTCTCTGCCCTGAATTCAAAACTCAGATCTCTAATTCTAACCAAATTTCCCCGTAGGCTGTTTCTGTAGTCAGTGGATCAAGCCAACACATCTCAAAAACAGCTCCGCTCATCTAAACACAGCGTTCAGGACATGGACAATGACATGCACTGGCCGGGCGCCTATTTCTGCCCAGTGACCAAACACAGAGCCTGGAGAGACTAATTTTGAGTTAATATCTAATTCTTACAAGTCTGAAGTTAGGCAAAATAAATCTAATTTTCATTGTAGGATAAAAACGTATTGTCTTCTTTTCATGTCTCTTATTAGACTCCTCCAAAGGATGAATTTGTAGTTATTGACGTGCAACCGGTGAGAAGCAACATCCCAGAGGCAAAACCTCCTGTGCTAGGAAGGAGGACAAACAAAGAGAAAAAAGAGCTCCCGCCGTGGCGTTCTTCAGACAGACATCCTACAGACACCATCCGATTCAACTACCTCGACAACTACGATCCCATTGAGCAGGCTAGGCAGGCGTAAGAGTCTCTTGCCTTTTGTCTGTGATAACCGAGTATGTCTGCGTCCTCTGCAAGCTCCCTCTTCCTGTGCTCCAAGCTGTCTGGAAGGGTTTTAGTTCACCAGCCTGGCTGCAAACCCAAGCTAGCACGCAGTGCTGCCCTTTTCCCTTTTCTCTTATTGATCTTGGTCCACTTGTAGTCGCAGCTACATCAGTTTGTGTCCTTTCTGTGCAGAGCATTTGCAGAGCTTTTTAGTGTCTGCCTCTAAAACAGGCTGTAACCCCCAGGGAAGTCACACAGCTGGAATGGGAAGAATCAGGACAACGGTTTGTTCAAGAGTTTTTAAGCAAAGCTGCAAGGTTGGGAGGAATATGCAGTTTCTGCACGGCAGAGGAAGAATGAATTAATTGTGCTGCCCATCTCCATCAGTTCTTGGGTTCCCAGAATTACCTGGTCAGCAACTGTCAAATGAAAAGCCTTTTTTGACCCAAAGCATAATTTTTTCACTTGTGTTAGGGCCGTCCCATGGTTTCCCTTGACACATCTGGTGGAAGATACTTTCAGAATCTCAGGTTTGTGGTTGGATTTCTGTGCGTTAACAAGCACTGGCAGGAGCAATAGCAAGGAGGCCGTGGTAGTTCTCTGTGTGCAGGATTTGGCCCACATCTCACTGAAGTCTCTGCCACCTCTCATTTCTTCATGGCCATGCTCACAGCAGTTACCTCAGTTCAGCTGATGTGTAGTAACTCACGAAATTGTGGCAGTGTTATCATTAATCTGAGCCTGGCTGAGAGATAATGGATTACCTTGACCATTGCCTCCTTCCTGTGCGAGTCCCCGTGAGAAGGGCTGCCCAGATTCTCACCCAACCGAAATTGCAGAGAGGAGGATATTCTTCTTCACCGTGCCAACAAAAGCCTTGGGAACCAATTAATCCGCAGCAAAAGTATCCAAGACTGTACATTCTAGCCGATAGAGCTGAGATTAGCCCTGTGCACAGGAAAAACCAAGCCCTGAATTACCCCAGCGCGGTGATTATTTGGCTAAGCAGTAGCACACTTGCACGGGTTCTTTCTCAATGTGATTAACTTGCCGGACCCACCGCTCCTCCGGGGTGTTCCACAAAGTTCCCAAAAGCCTTTTATGAATCATATTTTAATCCGCGTCCCCTGGTCCTCGGATACTGCAGCACTTCAAAGAGCATTCCAGTTTCCACCTCACCCTCTTTCTGTGGTATGTTTCCAAACTCTAGTGCCATTTTAGGTAGAGTTCTTCGAGGCGTTTAACTACAGATTTTGCCAAAACACCTCTTGTTGCAAATGATGGTGCTGGTGTTATTTTTCAGCTGTGCTGAGTGTTTCCACGTAGCCTTTCCCAAGGGCGTACGTGAGTTTAGGGCTCCCTGGTGCTGGTCATGGCTGAGCATCAAAAAAGGGACAGCCCCTGTTCGAAGCATTTAAAAGTCACTTTTTCCAGCACGGGGCTGCAGATGCAGCTGAGGACCATATGCAAATGAGTGAGTTTTTAATGATACAGTAAGCACGCTGTCTGTTTTCTTCTCCTAAGTGAGATTTGAGCTTCTATCCTCGTATGCGATGGACAATATTTTAATGCCTAGCGATCTAGCAAATCTGGCGTTTATCCATAATTACAGGGGATTATCGCAAGGAGAAAAAAAATGAATTCTACGAGATTTACTTGTTTATCGAGGATCTCCCTTTAATATCACTTAAGCTGAAAGTAATTGCTAGTGTGTTGCCTTGTCTGTAATGACTCCTATTCAGCAATACGGGTGTGCCGTTCCAGGTGCTGACCCAGCTACCTGAAGACATTCTACTGCTTCTTTTCTGTGGTCTGCAGCCCCTTCCCAGACGTCCTCCCATTAAATCTCAGTGTCCTCTGTCCTTTCTTGGGGGCAGCAGCCTGGGGACCTGGTCTCGGCACCCCACCTCGCTCCCTGTCCGCGGTGCCACGTCGCGTGCCAGGCTTGTGCTGTCCCCAAGCGTGGGCATCTGCTGGAGGTGGCAGTGGCTGCTAACCGGCAGTTTTGGCAGCTCTTGGCTGCCTGGCAATGCCAACGTGGTCAGCGTGCCCCGCCGTGATGCCAGGCTTTGTTCTGGGCTGCTGAAGGCAATGCTCCGTGAGCATCTAGTCACCCGAGCTAGGGAGCGTAATGCGGGTGCTGTGCAAGCTGAGCCACTTTGCTTCAGCCTCCGGGCTCAGGCAGACCCTGCCTGACCAGTGTACAGGGTTGTAAAGTAGAACAGAGAGGCGAGATAAAAATCTCTGCCCCCCTAGGCTGTGTGAGGTGTAGTTATTGTTCAGATTAGACGAATTCTTGGAGCTCAAGGGCATAACATCCACTCTTCATGTAAGGTGAGTGTCAGAAGTAGTGAGATCTATGTAAAAGGAGATTCCTAAAACAATAGGGTTGATTTCCCATAATATAGGGTTTTGCAGTGGTAGCCTGGGAGAGGAAATGAGCTTTGCTGCAGTTTGAATGCACGCAGACAGGAGCTATTATTTTCTTGAGGCAGGTTACAAGCATGCATAAAAAAGACGCAGCAGAACCAGCAGAAAAGCAGCAGACAGCCAACATGAGGGCCGAGAGAGAAGGACAAGAGGGAGCTTTTGTTGGCCTGCAGGTTGGCTGGAGAGCGACGAGCAAACAAACCATTCTTTCCACTCGAGTTGTGCTGTGTGGAGGAAAAAGGGACTCGTCGAAAATTCCTCGTGAACAAACACGATTACATCAAAGGAATACCTGACGCCATCATCAAAGCAGCGTGTGAGACTAGTCACTGGCTACTTCTCTGGATCAAAGTTAATCTGCCTAATGTCAGGTTAAATTTTGCAGAATTTAAGAGGTAACAACAATTTTTTATTTTTTTTCCTGGCTTCTGAAACTGGCTGAAATCTTCTCTGAGCTGGACGTCGCTTTGTGCTTGCTTTCTGGTCCAAAGAGAGGAGAGAGCTCTCCTGCTCGTCATAACGGGGTGTCCCTGCAGCCAAAATGCTGTCATTTCAGGGGCAGGGCCGCCATCTGTTTCTTTGTTGATCTTTGCAGAGGGATCATTAGCTGCTAGCTCCTTTCCTCAGCAATATCAGAACTACTCTGCTGTGAATCCATGGCAGAGAACTTGGCCTTGCTTAGCCAAAGCGAAACACGGGAGGCGTACCAAGCTACGCTCAATTTTCAGTTGTGCAGGAGAGTGGAGTCAAAGGAAGTCCCAAAAGATGTAACACAAAGTACGTGCTTCGGTACATAAGACCTAAAATGCGTGTTTTGGCTTATAACGCCATAATTGGGCGTTTACCTTTGAAAAACAAATAAAAATATTAACGTCGAGCACTTGGGCGAGGGTTTGGCCTGGCCAGTGCTGGTGCCTCACACCACTGGGAAGAAGAAATACTGCTGGGTAGTGCCAGAAGGACAGCAGAATGGAGATAATCTGCGATCTGGATGATAATTGAATCTTTTTTTTTTTCTTTGCTGCTTGCTCTGAAAGGCCTTGAGCTTGTACTATAAAAACAAAACGGCACACGGGAGCCTCGCTGGCAAACCTGCCCACGGCTCCTTTGAAGGAGCTGGGGCAGCGATCTTGGAGGATGTTCGCTGAAAGTTTATTTGCTTTAGATGGGGAAGTGTGGGAAAAGCTTCGTAGTCACTGAGCAGTGAAATTAAGCACAGCGATGAGCAGATGCGTAGCCGAGGGAGTGGCGAGGAGATAGAGGAGAGATACGGGCGGGTAGAATTACAAATTGCCTGGAAGGGTTTATCAAAATCACTCGGTAGAATTATAGCAGCGACTTTCGGTGTTGCTGCACGTATGCGAGCAATTTATCATAGAGGTGAATTCTTTTAGGTCTGTTTTGTTTTCTGCCCGAGCTGTCCCGGTAGCTGAATGCAAACAGAACCGTGACCAGCAAGGCCGGATTTGTCTCTTCAGGAGCACAGAGCAATATTGCGAAGGTGAAGCGAAGCATTTTTATCTGCAGTGTGGGACCAAGTTATAAAACTCCCTCTGGGACCCCGACCTGCCTAAAAAGGACCAGCAGGGGGGTTTCTTTCTGGCCGTGCACGTACGGTTCTGCTGGGAGGCATCTGGTGGTGTGCTGCTCGGTGCCGATAAATCAAAAAGCCCTGCCTCCCACTTTATCATCGCTAATGAATTCTGCTTCGAGCCCAGCGCTGGACCCCCGCCAAGATTGTGTCCTTGTGCCTCAAGGAAGAGCCCCGCTCCTCCTCGTGACAGCAGCTCGACCGAAATGAAAGCTCCTTCCCCCCCGCCCTGCAACCAGCCCTGGCTCCTAGGAGCCAGCGTTAATTCAATCGGATAATTTATGGGCATAGGCCGCCTCTAAAAACAGTTGCATATTGTACTGGAGTGTTTACCCAACGAGAAAATAATTACGTTCAGTAATTGTTCTGTCAGCAGCCTAGGCCCAGTTTCTGACAAAAAGGGGCTGGATTGCGTGCGAAGGGCACGCCGTCTCACTGCTCTTCTCAATCCTCTCGCCTGCCTCTCGCTTTTCATGTCTCTGAATATCCCGATACTCTTGTGGGAATTTAAAACCTTAGGCTTGTGGGAATTTCAAACATTCCTGGAGAGAGAAAAGTGGGGTGAGAAACACCAAGTTGAGCACTGGGAGTAGGACGTGAAGTTCCCAGCTCAGCTCTGACACCGTCTTCCTTTGCAGCGCTGAGAAACTCATCCTCACTGCCTATTTTCCTTATTCCCCTGACCTGGGAGTGAGATTGTGGTGAGGACCTGCCGCAGCGGGATGCTCTGACACCATGGACATGGACGTTAGAACACAGCAGTAGAGCTTCATATCTTAATTTACGACCAGAAGCTCAGGTTGACAGGTTATTGGTATTTTATCTGCATAAATAATTCATTTTTTTTTTAGTTTTCTAAGTGAACAGGCTTATGCAGAATGGAGTCAGAGCCTCTCCTTTACCTCTTCCAACACTCCCAGTTGTAACGAGGGGAGATCATTCCATGTGCTAACTCCTTCTGGCAAGGGACTGTGTTCCATCTAAAGACAAGCAGATCATTCCCTATAATAATATTTTGGGTTGAATTTTCTCTCTTGGCTGTCAGTGAAGTGTTTATCAAGAGCTGGTAATTTTCCTCAAATTGCTATTTGAAATAATTTGTCTGATTCGTCTTTGTGGTTCTTGATCTGCAGCTGGCCTGGGGCTGGTGAACAGCAGACATGTAATGGTGTTAGTTGCTGGTGGGGATGTGCATGGTACATGGTGTGACCCTGTTTTTTTTAGGATGTGTTGCTTTTAGAGTCTGCTTCCACCCTGTAAAATCATATTTTTTTTCACAATGTGCTTTTTAGCTTTCTTCCCAAGAGCCCAGAGATGCTGGTGATGGAGCTGGGAGATGAACCCAGAGAGCACAAAGAGTCGCTGCTTTAAATTTACTGCTTCTGTAAAGTTACCTGTCATATGCAGAATTGGATGTGGAAGGGGAACAAACACCTTCCAAGCAAACCTGAGTTCCTGCAAAAACTTCCTCATAGTACTGATTTTACTCCTGATATTGGAATAAAGTGACAACTGGCCATAATCCAGTGTACTACACTTAATTTTCACACTCTGGAATATTCCCATTCTGCCAGTTATTTATATTAACTTCAATAATAGCTGAAAATAAATTTATATACATGTACAAGAAAAAATATTTAGCTAAAAAACAGCGAATAACTTGAGAGACAGTCTTCTAACCTTACGGATTTAACTGACATGATTTAGTGAAACTTCCCTTGCTGTGAATTCCCTTAAGCTGATGTAACACTGTTTATGTGGATTTAGCTTAAATCTGTAAGTCTCAAGCTAAGGGCATGCGTTGGAGTGCTGTGAAGTTATCATAACTTTTTTAAAAAAGGCAAGCTACCACTCTTCTCTGAGCCACAGCTGATTGTGCGCTCTTGGTCTGCTCCAGGTACAAGATAAAATGTATTAGCTTAAGCCATGTCTTTTTGGGTGGCATATCACAAGGGATATTATTCTCAGCCCCAGGGAACCAGCTCCGTAGCACTTGTTAATACTATTCGGTTCTACTCTGCAGGAGAAAGAAGGGAGGAGGAGAGACCCCAGACCTCAGCCGGCAGGCAGCTGAGAAAAAAAAGAGAGCAGGTCGTGGATCTAATAAGCTCTGGAAGGCAAAATCACTGGTAAGTATCACCGGCTTGTAATTATATCAGCTGGGGTCCAGTGTCAGTTACACCCAGGAATATTTTAGCTCAGGGCATTTACTTAACTTCGGTAACTGCAAAACTTTGCTCCTGACTGTAAGGAGGCTGCCAGGCGCATTTTGTGTCCGTCCCCAGGGGAGATATCTGGCCAGAAGCGATAGAGGCATACGGAGGACACAAAGCATGCCATGTCTGGCTGCTCCAGGGGCAACCTCTCACTGCAGCCTAGACACAGTCCATCTGCCTTCGGTGGGAAAAAGAGAACAGCAACTGTCTGTGTGCAGGCAGTGATCTGGTTATCTGCTCCTCCCTCGCTTTGCTTACTGCTCAGTGTCCTCACAACCAGTTTCCGTGCCCTACAAAGCCCTGGATCGCTTATGACGCTCACATCTTTCCCCAGAGCTGCTCTTCTGTGCTCGCGACGTTTGATTGTTGCAGTTTGAAGTTAGTTTATGCTTTGTTCATTGGGCTGAGCCTCAGCAAGAAGCCCGAAGGTCATAACACTGAGGATTCATTGTGCTCGTTGCGGGTAAAATAGGGCATCCTCACATGAAAGGAGTCTTGGGAAGTCAGGCTTCCCGAAAGCATCATGGGTCTAAGCTTTTGTAGGTATGGCAGCAAATAGCTGCCGGAAGAAAGATGTGCTCACAAGCGTATCGGAGGGTTTTGCAAACCTGGAAGCGTGTTTCCCAAGCGATGAAAGCCAAGGGAACGCATGTGAGTTGAGCTAAAGAAGGTTTACATAAAAGAGAGGCATTGTCTCCTGCGAATTAAGAGGCCTGACCAAAATACAGCCTGTTTGCTAGGAAAGAGATTCAGCCAGTGTTAAAGAACAGAAAATATAATTAAAGTTATTCAGCCTGTGTCTTACAATTTCCATTTTCCAATGGCTTCCTCTGTAGCCCTTAGATCAGAGGGCCCTTACAGAGTTTCATTCCACCATAGCTTCTCATTTTCAAATTTAAAGCTGTTTAATTGTCAGTACAGAAGTGAAAGAATCTTAGTGCAGGGTAGAAAGAGATCAGTTTGATTTTTCTTTCCCTAGAGTTTAGGAACCTGTAAGTTACGTAAGCTGCAGCCCAGCAGGGCTCAAGCACCAAGTCTCATTCCCAACATCAAGTCTGAACCCTTCTACGTGAAGTCAGGGGAAGTTTTTGCTATAAATATCATCAGTACAGGGTTGAGTTGCTTTTATGCGTGTGTCCCCTTTTGTTGGCTACCCTTCTCATAATTTTAGAGACGTTATTATTCCTGTAGCAAATAGTCACCAAAAAGTATTTGGCTGACACAAAATGCTGCGTCTCGGGGAGCACACAGAGTTAGTGGGTACTGCATTCTCTCCCCACAAAAAGCCCTGGGAAGGTTCCTAAAGCTACTGCATGCTATTGAGGCCTGACAGGTCCACCAGCCATCCTTGGTCCCTTCAGTCCCTTGGCCAGTTAGGACAGCATAAGCCAGGATTAAGGGAGCTCCATGTCTTTATTTTGTGCAATCTTGGAAGCACTGGCTTCTTTTTGTGTTAAAAATCTTCGCTGCATCCCTCTTTCCTAGACCTTTACATTGAAAATACATTTGTATTTGCTCTGAGTTTAGAGCTGTACAAATTTCAGCACAAGCACCGTGTTTCCTATCCTCCCTGTAATCACAAAGTATAATCCTGGTGTTACGCTGGCCATTAATGATTACAACACTACGGGACAATGAAAGTTAGGTTACAGTAGGCTGATGCATAGAAGAATATGTAAAACTCACTAGGAATCATCCAAAATTAATTTCCATTCATTATTAGGGTAGCACTGGAGAATCTTGTTGAAATGAAGACCTGTGAAAAGACTCTTACTTAATCAATTCCAAATAAAGCAGCTTAATACTCAAATCTTTTAGTAAATCCTTGGAAGAAGAATGGAATACGATGAAAGAATAAGTGCCCCAAGCAAGCAAACATCAAGTCAAATTAAAATGAAGCTCTTAAATAGATCATTGATTCAAGGGTAGAAAGTAGATGAGAATGAAGTATATTACAGCCAACAATGAAGATGTCAAAAGGTTTATTATATGGAGCTCTAAGCTCGGGAGACTAAACAACACACCAAAATAGAAGAAACGTGTAATTAAGGTGATGACCTGACTCCTGGAATTACCTCCACTGGCTCCAGGCTTGCATATGGTGAATGAAGTCTCCTCCTGGTAAACTTGTTGGGTTTTGGAGTTTATTAGTAATCATGGAAACGGTAGCATAGAATGCGACCAGACTCACACTTGATTTACAATAAATTAAAGTAAATTATCTAAATTACCTTAAATAGTGCATTACAATAAATTAAGTTAATTAGGTGTCTGAATGAAGGGCCACTTTCTTTCATATGAATGGCCACGCAACTCCCCCATCTCCATGGTGGGGTGGGAATGCCTGCTCTGTCTTTACTCGGGGAAATGCCTTACACTAAAGATAAGTACAGTTTCATAGTTAATTGTCTCTTTAATCCCATTTTTGGATCAAGGCTTTGTGGCTTGTCTGTGCCACCTTGATGCTTACATTGCCTTCAGCAGCTGCTGTCCCAGTATCGTGCAAAGAAAAGTGAAGAATGCTACGGGTTCAGTGACTCATTTGGGCTTTTAGCAGGCCAGGCATGGAACACATGGCCCTTTTTTGGGCCACTGTGTCCTCCCTCCTGTTCCTTCTGGCATGGAGCTGCGCTGCCCTGCTGTGATTCCTCGGTTCTGACCCCACCAGTCCCTTCGCAGGCGTCACCGCTGCCACATCAGAGTTCTTTACACAGGGTCTCTTCCCTCAAGGACTTCCAATAAGGAGTTTTCTGCAGCTCTCAGCAAAAGAGGCAGCTTGATGGCACATCCCCTTCAAATGTCAAAATTCACAGACGCTTTTTGAGGAAGGTAAAAATCCAGCAGGTTGATGCTTTTGACAGCTTTGCAAATGACTGCAATGTCAGCAATTAGGGGCTGGTTTTGCCTTTCAGCCTGCCTGCCTGGTTCCATTGGAGACACTGCTCCACCCTCACAGCTGTTCTTGAATTACCAACTTATTTTTAGTGCATACTAAATAACATTTTTTTTTGACAGGATCAGTCATTCTTGCCTCACTGCCTAAGGTAATAAGATTGCAGCATTTGAAGTCAGGAATAAATTATCCCATGACATATAGATAGGGAATTGGTGTTTCGAGGATGGTTCACATCTATATTCTGTGTGAGTATATCCCATGTGAAGATCCAGGGCTCTTGGCAATGCAGCACAATCTGGTCCAGTGTACATTTACACCACCTATATTCTGCAAACCTTATCTTGAATTTTATGGATTCATACAGGAAATCGTGTTGAACTACACGCGACTACCCCTTGAGAGTGAAAATAGCTCAGTATAATGTCTGGAAATTCAAACCCAGCTTGTATATGTCACTCTAATTTTAAAGGCATAGCCTGGCTTTGATACTCTTCCCATCTGTCCCTATGAACTCTGAAACTGAACAACCAGAGACACAGGAGCTGAAAAGCAAGGTATGGTGCAGCAACTACTCCTGCTTCTGTGGTATTGTGCTTTCCTCCCTAGGACAGAAAAGCTGCAGCTGCTTATATTACACCACCTCTCTGTTACACATCCAGAACTGCTAAGAACCTGGAATATTTTAGCCAGCTGTATAATCCCTGGCCTTTCCTTAGGCCGATATTCAGAAGTTGCTGGGTTGCTTATTACTAGACAATCAGGCACAAAGCACCATCTATCTGCCCCTGCTGCCAGTTCAAATAATGGAAAGGGGAAAGAGGCAGGCAGGAACTGCAGAACAGCATCGACTTTTCTGCACAACCGTTTTACCGTGGACTCTAGTTTCACAGAAGACTATCTGCCCTTATTGCTTTTTAATGAGTTTCTGTGTCGATGTCTGGTTTTGGTGGTGTTTGTTCACTATTATTACCAAATAATTTGTTGCACTGAAAAAAAGGCAAAGCTGTTGCTATGCACAACCTGTGCTTTTTTTTTGGATATTTGGGATCTTTGTCAAGGAAAAAACAATCACTGTGTCATTAAGATTTTGTTTCTGCTTAACTTCTAAACTGCTTAGCAAAATGCTCATTAGGCAGTATTTTAAAATAAACTTTATCCCTTACACTATAAGAATTCAAACAGCAAGCAAGGCTGGATTCAGCCACAGCCATATGCACAGGGGAGAATTTGTGCATTAAGATACGAATTAACGTTGAGAACCAATTAACGTGGGTTTAGCTCTACTAGTATCAATTTCTAATTGGATCTTTATGTCCTTAAGGTAAACTTAGAACAGAACACAGGTCACTGCAGTAAGATATGCTTGTATCATCGTTATGAGCATCATTTACAGAGTCAAGTTTTCAACAGTCTCCAACATTTTCAGTCCCTCTGAGACTGTTAGGATAATAATACGACACTTGCTGCCTTCTCTTCCTAGCTGTCACTTACTGCAGATCTCGAGCCTGTTCCCAAACCACCGGTTCGTCCCAGCTGGGCCACTCACCAGTCAGCCGGGAACCTGCCCCCTAAAGCAGCAGCAAAAGCCCTAGCCCAGAGCTCCCAGTGGAACGCCGGGATACGGCCAGCTCCTGTTCGAGCCCCAGTGCCAAAACCACGTGAGAGAGGAAAGAAAGGCTTCACAAGGACGAACGCCAGGTCTACACGTGAGTATGCCGCCGGGTCCTGGGTGGAAGCTCATTGCAGAGATTGCTGGTACCCAGATTTTGTGCACGGAGGGGAGGAGCTGGTGCTGGCAGTACATTTCTGTAGGCAGTCATTTTGGATGGTGGGAATCCAGATGATGGTGATTTGCTGCCTCAGAAGAGAGCATACGGCTAAAATCTTCTCGCTTCATATCTAGCACTTGCTAGACCCACCTTCTGTCATGATATTGAACACCAGCACGGGCTTCACGTGGGTTTCACTCACTAATATTCTGTGGAAGAGCAAGAGATCTTAGAGCGTAAGTGGCAGCAGGGCTCAGTCCAAAGTCCATGAGCTCTGCCAGGCCCTGGACAGATGCCAGGAGGAACTGGTACCGAGCATTCAGAAAATTAGGGGGTAAAGCAAATCAACTCCAGGGAGACAACAGCTGAGAAAACAGCTGATCTGGGAGTGCCTTCCAAAAATAAGGAGGCAGCCTGACACCGTCAAAACCCTTTTTTTGTCATTTCAGTCTAGGATTGCCTAGATTCAACGTAGATTCTCGATGATATTCATCAAAACCTCACCTCCCGATAAACCCAGCATCTCCCTAAGGCCCTCAGTGTCTGCAGCCTGCTGGGAAAGCATTTGATATCTTTCAGAAACACACAGATTTTTGCAGATTTTGGTAAAAATCCTCGTAGTTCACAAGGGCTTTGTCCACATAAGGACTGCACACTGAACCCTGGTGATTTTTAATCACACAAGGGCAGTGGATAAAGAACCTGGAGTGAACAAAGGAAAAGAGACCTCTGATGTGAAACTGCTTAGGATTTTCAAAGAGAACACAGGAGCAGAATAAGAGGGTAGCTCTTGGCACTTGGCAGTGACTATCCAGTAATTATGAGTGGTCCCATCTAGGGGAAAGATGATTGAGCAGGTGCATCGCCGATAGCCCCCATGAGGAGGACCCACAATGCAAGTGAGCCATCACAAGTCCTTCTGTGGCAGATGAAAGGAATGATTTAAGTACAGATAAGGGCACTGGGGGAGGCACTAGAATGACTGTGATGAGGCCCAAGGAAAACACTTGAAGACTGTTCCATGTAGGAAGCTGCACAAAAATGCATCCTGGCTAGAGAAGCCAAGAGAGGAAGGCATCAAGATTAGGGTAGAGGGTTACAGTCCCTCATAATGAGTTTCCACCACAAAGTTCCTATTATCTAGGGCCCTCACCCTGATGTAGCACCACATGGACAGAGCTTTAGGAAGGCTCCACGTGGGACCGGGGCCAAGTCACAAAGAGTTATGCGTAGGCTTTGGGCTTGGCTGCATTATTGGTTGTTCCAGTCAGTGCAGGGAATTTCTGCTGGTCTGGCAGCGCTGCTGTGGCCTCCCAGGAATGCCGTGCTCGGCTCCCACCACGAGGCACTGGGAAGTGTGTTTCTGCAGCCTCTTAATGCCTGTGAAGCGATCTGCAACTGCTAAGAAGTGGTTTGGTGCTGTCAGAGAGGATGTGGGGGATGGAGTGAGGGGAGCTCCTGCGGGGGAAGTGGCTGCCCAGTGGTTATTGTGCAGGGATGTGCAGCGTCTTGCCTGACCTCTGCTGCATTCAGCGTCTTCTACATAAGAAAATTTAAAACTCTGCACAAGGGAAGGGCTTTGGATAGCAGGGAACAGGTGCTTGGATAAACATGTGAGCCACCTTCCATCGCTGTTGCAGTAGCACAGAAACTACCAAGGTAAATTACCCCTGACGGATTGCATTTGGATTAGGGGCAATTTGCTAGGCAAAGCTATATATTTTTGTACCAGAGAGAAAGACAAATCCTGTCTTAATTTCTTCAGTGACCCCTCCAGGGCCTTGTGATCTCTGCCAGGCTTTTCCCAAGGTAAACTCAGCAGCTTTAGCTAGTGCTCCGTGATCTGTCCCAGGCCATGTTTCATGTCAGAAAGGTGGGCAGGAGAAATAAAGATGTTTTGCCATGATTATTTTCTCTGTAATTAATTAATGAAAGGAAACAAACCATTCAATACACATTTGTAAAAGTATTGGAGGTATTAAATACAGCAAAATCCCAAGGTTTGGCTGGGTAACTATATATATTTAGAATGTGAAATCTCTGGCTAAATTAACCTGTCTGATTCTCTCTCTCTTTTTTTTTTTTCCACCTTCATCTAGCATCTCCTCTGTTTGAGGCTCAGCCCTGGCGCATTCCTCCATCAAACCAAGGATCTGATACAGAGTAAGGGAGGATCCAGAGCGTCTTTCATCTTAGCAGAACAGAAGCTTATCTGCCTGGCGTTGGGGAAACAGCAGCAATGTTGCCTGAGTGGCAGGCTGTGCTTGGTGAAGAACAGCTGCTTTTGAGTCCTTTGCAAGGACCCAGTTTTATTTTATTTTTTTCAGCTCATGCTAGAAAAGACTTTCTTCATTGACCTCATCATGTAAAGAAGTGAGCATGAAGGTCCTGCATCCATTCTCACTTAGGCTGTCCAAAAGAAAACTGCCTTGCAGCCAGCTTAGATAGCGAGGTGCTGGAGCAATGACTTTGTATTTTTTTTTTTGGAAGTCCAGCAGCTGCTGCAATGACTCCTTCCTGCCTTTGGATCTCCAGGTGGGATCTCCTGTTTCCAAGCCAGAATCAGAGTGTTTTCCTGGGGTGTTTCTCAGCCTGTTTTCCTGTTGCTGCTGCTCTTGAACTGGTGCTATATCCTCTTTTTCTTCTGGGTACGTCGTCTCTGCAGAGTTCACCTAGACTTTTGACCATGCACAGAAAACCCTCGTGCAGATCCCTGCTAGATCTGCTGGACCTCAAGGGTGCTGAGCTTGCCTGTGTGTCACTCAGACACATCAGGGCACATCCCACGGCCTGAGCTGCTCTGTGATGCTTTCTAAGTGAATTATGGAAGATGGCCTGCCTGTGAGCAGTGGAAAAGAAGCGAGAACTACCAGGCACCTTCATGATGTAAACTGTATCCCCCTACAAAGCGAGTGGTTTATCACCAATATCAATATGATCCTTCAGCTGTAACCTGCAGCCCCTGCCAAATCAGCTGGACTGTGAAGGAAGCACCACAGCATTCAAGGGAAAAGCCTTGAACAAGTGGCAGAAAGGAGGCTCAGGGAAAATGCTTGAAGAAAAGCCTTGTCAGTGCTGTACTGAAGACAGAACTTCTCTTGTTAAACAAGGCAAGTCCATCCTATCAATCATGTTAGTGAGAATGTGTTAGTAAGAATGAAATTAAATCCCACACTCTGGATTACAGCATTGCACATGACTCCTGCGGGGAGCTGACACTAGTTTAATTATTTAAGAGAATGTAAATCATGAGCTTTTATTAGTCTTTTCTACAATTAAGGAAGTATCCAGTAAAATGTAAGGAATAGCAGTTTTTAAGGGTAAAGGGACTGAATGCACAGCAACTGCAACTCATTGCCTTGTCATATCCCAGACTGGGATAAAGCTAAAACTTCCCATACACTAGGATGAGCCATGGTACACCCATGAATTAATTCTCTGATTGACAAGTATTAGGAGAAGACTCCCACTCGGTGAGCAGATTATTCTGTACTGTGTCACTTGAAGATTTCAACTTTTTTTTGACACGAGACACGGACATGGGACTTTGTCAAGACCAGGCACTGGGCACAACACACCACGGATCTGAACTGAAGGGACGGCTTCTGCCAGTAGACCCTGTCCCTTGGGAACCTGTTCAAATACCACATAAATCCCAGCTCCTAAGCAGTGTTTAGGTATCTCAGTGCATCTCCCTCTCCCTGGTTTTGTCCTTTCATTTCTCTAGCTGCTCTGTATGCTTGGAAGAGGCAGTTCATCTTGACCAAAATAACGGCCTGAGAGCCTGTTAAGTCTAAGCAGGTCACCTCTGAAATGATTATTAGCTGAAACGGGAGCTTGCAGATGGCAATTATCTCTTACATCATTGATTACACAAGAGACTGACTGATTTCAATTAAGAAAGCTAACTTTTGGGCACCACAAATCAGGTAGGATAAATCCCACCCAAAACGTTCATCGACATCCATTCCCTGGTATTGCAAATCTCTCCTCACAAACCTCTTCCCACAGAAAATCGAATTAAATGGATTGCTTCGTGGATGTCTATGGCTTCTGAAGTCCAAACTGTTGCTCCGGCTTCCTTTTTGTCCCAGGCTCTGCGTAGTTTCCTGGGCAGCAGTTCAGTGCTAGGTCTTTGTACCAAACAGCAAGTGGCTATGCAAGGAAATGATGTAACCCTGCATCAATGGCTTTTCTTTTCTCACCAGTGAACATACTCACTCGGAGGGTAACGTTCCCAGGGTCTTGGAGCTGAGTGCTCAGGCATTACTGCAGATACTGTGCCTTTGCTGCAGCGAATCAAGCAGCTTGAGTGCTCACTGTATGAATTAAGACTCAGGCTTCTCCGATTTATAACGCTTTTGTATTTATGATGCCTTGAAATAATTAACAGCAACATTGTCAAGGAAACTGCCGAGCCAAGTAGTCAATCCTTGAAGTAACAGCAGACCTGTATAACGCCTTGATGTAACTTCTACCAATTATAGTATTAGAATAAAATGCTTGCAAAACACTTTATAAACATTCCTGAGGTTGCAGAATAGGTCAGAATCTGAAACAGAAAGAGACAGAGAGACACACTCCCAGCCATCTGCCTCTGTGCTGCTGGCTGGCCTCAGGCATGCTGTATCACCTTCCGCGCCCTGGGCTGCTGATCTGCACGGGCAGATGGTTATTTACCCACCTTACAACACGCCTCGAGATGTGTGGATAAGAAATTGCTACACAACTACAGAGGAAGGTTGTTTTGCCTGTGCCGTTCCTTGTAGATGCTCATTTCCCTGCACTGCTTGGTATTTCCAGATCCTGTACAGCTCTGATTAGCCGTAGAGTTTGATTAAAGAAATGAAAGCACCTTTTAAACCCCACAGGCCAATGAATCAGCAGTGCTGCATCTGAATTCCACCAGTACAAGCAAGATCAGAATGTAAGCCCTAGGCTACAGCCCTGCTCAGATGTGGTGAACAAACCCAAACTTGCCAGCCTCCTCTTACCCAAGGTTTACCATCCATTTCTGCCAAAAACTCCACCTGAATTTACCTCATGTTCCTTGCTGGGAGCAATGGCAGAGTTTGGTACTGTAGTTTGGCTTTTTAGCCCAAACGAAGTTTTCCTGATTATTGTTCTGAGCTAAAGACAGAGCCTTGTTTGGGAGAAGGAATATCTGTAGCTGAAGATGATAGGAGTTGCAGGTGGGAGCACGGGTAGATTAAAACCGAGGATTTTTGGAGACATCCAACGCGTGTGGCAGCCCCTGAGAAGGCAGACGAGCAAACGTGACTGCTGCCAAGGAAGTGAGAGCAGAGAGCTGAGTCCTAGCAGCAGCACGAGGGTTGTAACAGGCTAAGGGACGGCTACAGAAAGCACAGAGACCTTGAGGCAAATGGAAAGGAGCTGATGATAGTAGCTATGTGTAAGATAAAAAGTTGCTGTGAGAGGTGGATGAAGCTGATAACAGGTGGAGAGCACAGCTCAGCTCACGTAACAAAAGGACGGGGAGGTGAGCAGTCAGTGCGCAGGGCTGTGTTGGTGGGCGTATGTGATAAGGGAAGGGATAGGGGTATGAAAATCAGCTTGAAATCAATTGCCTTGTGTCAGCTGGCATGCTTGTACTGCCTTACCATGTGTCTAGCACAGGCATTCTATCTCTCATGTGCTCATGTCCTCTTTTAGAGGATGAACACAAACAACAGAGACATCCCAGGCCTCTTCCAGATGGATGCTTTGTAGTGTGTGCACCCCCAGATAATTCAGGGGAAGGAACTGCTTTCACGTCCCAGCCAGCCCAAAGCATGGGCAAGGCAAGTGGACAAACTCTGACAGTACAATCGCATCTGAATCGTCTCCTGGTGTGCAGCAGCTGCTACAGTAGGTCTGAGAAAGGTGATGGCAGGAGGTGCACACCTGGATAGATGCTTTCTAACCATTTGTGCAGCCCATATCCCAAGCACAACCACCCTCCAAACCACTCATAAATTGCTGGTTGGCGCAGGATGCTTGGGAGACCCCCTGGGAGGTAAAACCACTGCTACCGACAGGTCCAGGCATTGCAGGGCACTCCCAGCACAACAGGGGGAAGGAAACTGAATTTGGCTCTCCAAAAAAGGCCTGGAGGCACCAAGAGAGCGGCAGCAACGGGAGCAGATGGTCTGAGCTGCATTTTCAACCTGTTCCATCCTGGGATCTTGCTTTGAACGGGTAGGAGGCTGCCAAACCCACTACGGGGAGGGCAGGATGGTCTCACACACATACACTCTGCTACAATCTGCCTGCAAGACTGCGCACGCTGACCTACGGCACCAGGGCAGGCTCTGCTTGCTTCATAAACCAACCCACGCAGTGGTAAGAGCCGACCCGCAGCAGTTTCCACATGCTCTCATTTCTTCCTGCAGGTCTTGTTGCCTGTTCAGTCCCCAGATGTGCACCAGCTGTGAGTGCGATGCCAAAAATCTTCAGGTCAGCTCCAATCAGGAGGTTTTCAAATAAAGATTTTTACCAGCCCGTAAATCACGACAGCAGCTCTCTTTCTCTCCTCATTTTTTTTTTTTTTTCTTATTTTCTCATAGGTGGCCTTTTTTGTTTGTTTGTTTTGCTGCATGTTCTCTCCTTCTCTGCAAAACGTTTTTCTTGCCCAGGCAGCCTCTCCCCTCTGCTCAGGGGCTCCCCTAACTCACAAAGGGATCCTCCAGAACCTGCTGGCGGAGCAGGAGGCCGTGGGCAAGGAGACGCGGGAGCTGGCAGGCACCAGAGAGGCTCTGGATAACGGCAAGAACAATAAAAAAGGAGATAGATAGATACAGGTTAAGATACCAGGGGTTTAGACTAAAAAAGGGGAGGCTTAGATTAGACATTAGGAAGAAATTCTTTATTGTGAGCGTGGTGAGGCACTGAACAGTGCGCCCGAGGAGCTGTGGGTGCCCCATCCCTGGCAGTGCCCAAGGCCAGGCTGGATGGGGCTGGGGGCAGCCTGGGCTGGGGGCAGGGGTCCTACCCATTGCAGGGGGTTGAAACCAGGTGGGCTTTAAGGTCCCTGCCAACCCAAACCATTCCGGGATTCTCTGCTAATTCAGCCATGGAAGTCCCTGCCTCAAGAAGTGGCAGATGTTGAAGCTCACGTGGGCTCTAGAAGTGACTGGGGGTTCATGGAAGGATCTTGTACGAAATCAGACCCAGGGCTGTACCAGCTGGAAGAGGCACAGGGCTGCCCCACCTCATCAGCCACAAGCCTGAAGACAGCAGTGCTTGGGGGAGAGCTGCCAGCGGCTCGGAGCTTGCACTGGCACCAGCTCTGGAGGTAACCAAGTGATGGTAGCGTGGGGAGGTCTCCTTGGACTCCCTTGGGGGAAATCAACGGGACCTCAAAGCGATAGAAGCCTGGGCTTGGGGCCACAAGGCACCACATTTCCCGCTGAATCAGAGAATCACAGAACCATTAGGGTTGGAAAAGCCCTCCAAGATCATCTGGTCCAACCACCCCCCTACCACCAATGTCACCACCAAACCATGTCCCCAAGCACCACGTCCAACCTCTCCTTGAACCCCCCCAGGGACGGTGACCCCACCACCTCCCTGGGCAACCTGTCCCAAGGCCTGACCGCTCTTTCTGAGCAGAAATGTCTCCTCATTTCCAACCTGAAGCTCCCCTGGCACAACTTGAGGCCATTCCCTCTGTTATCTGTGATCTTGGATGTCTTTTCCAACCCTAAAGGTTCCCTAATTCTGTCATAAGCTTCCCCCCCCCACACCCCCCGGTGTCCCACAGGCCTCCTGCCTCCCCCTGCCCGATCCGCGCCGCTCCTCCTGCTCACAGAGAGACCTGAGGCTTTCTGTCAGTTTTGAACATTTTATTTATTATCGGGATTTCGCGTTTAAATACTTTGCTACCACCTAGCGCCGGAGGGGAGAAGGGGGAGAGCCAGGGCCTGGCTGCGCTGGGGCAAGCGGGTGTGCCGCGGGGGGGGGGGGGGGGCATCGGGGCCCTGAAATTTCACCAAAACCACCAAAATATCGACAAAAGAAATCAGCAGAAAACAATAAAACCGAGTGAAACGTGAAGAAAATGAAAAAAACTATGGATAAAAGGCGGGAAAAGGTCGATCGAAAAGCAAACGCTTTACGGCAGCGCTGCCGGCCGGGCGACGCTTTCGCGACGGGGCGGCCTCGCTTGGTGGCAGCGGCCGGCGGCTGGGGCCGTGAGGGAGCGGCGGCATGGGGCGGCGGCGGGCAGGTACCGGCCGGTGCTGTCGTTATCGGTGTCGTTATCGGTGTCGGTGTCGGTATCGGTATTGTTATCGGTGAGATCGGGCCGCCCGGGGAGCTGCGGGTCCCCCTGGCAGCGCCCAAGGCCAGGCTGGATGGGGCTGGGGGCAGCCCGGGCTGGGGGCGCAGGGGTCGTGCCCATGGCAGAGGGCTGGGATTTGATGAAATTTTAAGGCCCTTTCTGACCCAAAACCGCTCCACAGTTCTGTGAGCACCTCTGCAGGGCAGTGCCAGGGCTAGGCCCGCTCTCACGGGCTCTGTGGGCAGCCACGTCCCCCCTGCTGGGTTCTCTGCCCAGTTTGGTGCCTCTTATTTTACAGCCCCAACACTTCTGGTGTAAAGAGAACTTCGTGAGCTAAAATAAGCGTGTTTGGGGTCAGATCGCTTAATAGCAACATTTCTTTTCTCCCAAAGCCGGTACGGAAGAAATATAAGCAAAATATCCAGCGTGTGCAGCACTAACCCTCGCTGCAGCCCTCAGAGGGGAAGCTTCAAGGGGCTGACAGATGCAGCACCCCCTGCGTGTGTCTGATGAGGTTATGGGGTTATCTCCTCGTCTGGCTGCTCCACCGTCCTCCAGTGGATGCGCCTCATTCCTTGCCACGTGTACTGGCAGCGTCAGGTTAGCCTGGTGATGGCGTTTAGCTTCCACGGACTTTTTGTTTGTGGCTGTTGTGCACATCGCTGTGATGGAAGACCATAGGGTTTGTCCTAAAAGCCAAAAAAAACCTGATGATGGGAGGCAGCGACTGTCACTTGCTGCCAGTCAGGAGTGACGTGCAGTGGCAAAATGTCCTTCGGAGGGAACAATGCCCTGAAATTGTGGGAAATACTGAAAAAAATGATGCACCTGGATTGTCACAGGCGACAGAAAGCAGTGGGTACACACATGGTTTGTTTTGTTTCCCTTTCAGGAGACCTCAGCCATGCAGAACTGATGATGATGACGATAGCTGACATCATCAAACAGCTAATTGAGGCTCACGAGCAGGGAAAAGACGTGAATCTGAACAAGTAAGTCACAGGTGGATGACACTGAAGAGCTGGTCCACCAGTGTTGATCATGTCCTGTACAGTCATTTATGTTTGGCCTTCAGTTTACAATGTTTTATTTTCACAGCCTACTGCCATTTCTCTTGCCATTCTCTGATAATGACCATCACAGAATCATCACAGAATGGCTTGGGGTTGGAAGGGAGCTCAAAGCTCCCCCAGTTCCTACCCCCTGCCATGGGCAGGGACATCTCCCACCAGATCAGGTTGCCCAGGGCCTTGTCTCACCTGGCCTTGAACACCTCCAGGGATGGGGCACCCACAGCTTCTCTGGGAGACCTGTGCCAGTGCCTCACCGCCCTCTGAGGGAAGAATTTCCTCCTAACATCTCATCTAACATCTCCCCTCCTTTATTTTAAAGCCATTGAGCAAAGGAGGATTGAGCAAAGAGTTGCTCTCCTATTTTATAAGACCCTTTCAAGTACTGAAAGGCCACACTGAGGTCCCCCCAGAGCCTTCTCTTCTCCAGGCTGAGCAACCCCAGCTCTCTCAGCCTTCCTCCGTAGGAGAGGTGCTCCAGCCCCTTGATCATCTTCGTGGCCTCCTCTGGACCCTCTCTAACAGCGCTAGAACCCCCGAGTTTCTCTCTGTCCAGGTAGATGACATCCATCAGTCTGCCCGTGTCGACTGATGCAGTCACTGAAGATGCCAAGATCTGCTACTTGTGGGGATTTGAAATCACCCCTGACTGCTTCATTGGCAGTGAGCAGGCCACAAAATGGTGAAGACCTCAAGGAAATTTGTCGTCGTCTTTTTGTGTGTTCCCAGCTGTGTGGAATTCATCCTGATAGTCCTGAAACCAATTCTGCCAGGGAGAAGAGAGATTAATTAAAGATAAAGTTTACATCAAACATTTTAACAGCGTGCTAGGAACGAAGTCGTGGTTTACAGAAACTTCTTCCTTCTTTATCTTTGTGGAATAATAAAGACATGTTCCTTTAGACATATAATTGCAAACATTTAGCTGGTGCTGGAAATAATTTATTGAAGTGTCTTAGAAATGAACCGAGCTGGAGTCTGCGTATGTAGGAGATTCATCAGGTGGAAGTCTCAGGAAAAGACTAAAATCAAACCTTTGACAATGTTTTGGCAAAAGCACATTTAGAAGTAAAACGTACAGAGACTCAAAGCATTGGCAGTTGTTGCTCGTTGACTTTATTTGGAGTTTGTTTTCTGTATCTTAGTTCCCCAGAGCAGCTGTTGCAAGGAATTACTGCATTCAGTAAGTTACCTGGAAAGGCAAATGGGGCGAACGAACCCTCGTGGATCCCCGGCAAGCTGAACCGAAGCAGCGTGATGGCGCTGCTGTGGGACTGGGTACACAAATCTCCACGGGGGTCGTTAATTGGAGGTATTTCTGCTTTCAGGCTGAAAACCAAGACTTCAGCCAAGTACGGGCTCTCGGCGCAGCCACGTCTGGTCGACATCATCGCCGCCGTCCCGCCGCAGTACCGCAAGGTGCTGGTGCCAAAGCTGAAGGCCAAGCCCATAAGGACTGCGAGCGGGGTAAGCACGTCGTCGTTCTCTCCATCCACCGCTTTCCTCTCGTGCTCTCATTGATAAATTATCCTGGGTTTAATTATTTTCAAAGAGGAGGACATTCAGCGTCCAGGAACTTCGATGAAGATGTGCTGGCTGCGCTGCCAGGTTCCGGGTTGTCTTCTCTGAGGCTCCTGCGGGGCTGTTATTTGCAAAGCGTTTGGGAGAAGAGGCGGGGAGGTTTTGTTTCGGGGTAGCATATCTAGCTGTTTAATTGCTGTTAGTAACTCTGCAGCTTAACCTCTTGGTGAACAAAGGGGAAATGTCAGGATTTAACGTGCTTCTTGAAAAGGTATTTCAAGGTGAAAAGAGTAATATAGGTACAGGTGACGTTCAGCTGTGTGTTTTCAAGCTTCTCTGCTGTATATACAGCATTTACACCAAGCTAGCACTCAACCACCAGAAACCGAGATCCCAGAAGTGTTCAATTTTCATAACTATAAAAAAAAAATCTTAATTTCATTACTTTATTTTTTTCTGGCTGTAGAATATTTCATTAAATTCTTACTCCAACCAGAATTTCTGCAAACTGGAAATGTGCTTTCCAAGGTGTGCGCCCCAAAGCAGGAAGACGCTGGAAAATTTTAAGTGTGTGTCTCTTTTCTTCCCCTTGCTCTTGTGGGAGGGGAAGGTGGCACCTTGTGTTGTGCCTGCATTTGATGCGTGAAGAGCTGCGTGAGATCAGCCTGGAGAAAAGCCTCAGCTCAGGTGGAGGGAAGAAGCTGTTTTTATTTTCCTTCTCTTACGTCTTTTTGTTCATCTCCCCCCTTTTCATCTTCCAGATGGTGTTCAGGGTGCTTACTGGCACATGTTCACCCTTGCGCTGTCTTCAATGTGTGCTAGCCGGTCCTGCTGAATACCTGCGTGCCAGTCAGCATGGCTTTTTGGCAGGGTGGTTAATCAGATCCGATGGGACACCTGGGTCTTCATAGCTCACTGCCAGTTTATTCCAAATTGCAAAAATACTGATAGCATTCCTGTTTCTTGAGACGTTTGTTGTGCTCGTTTTCTCAAGAGTTAATGCACGGATATTTGAGGTGGCAGACTAAGCGGGAAACATCTTTAAATAGTGTCTTGCAGATGCACATTTTTACATAGCCACCCGAGACGCGTTTTATTTTTGTAACTTCAGAAGCAATTGCTGTAATTTCTCTCCTCTCTAATTCTGCTTATTTCAGATTGCTGTCGTGGCCGTGATGTGTAAACCACACAGGTGTCCACACATTAACTTTACGGGCAACATATGTGTGTAAGTATGACTCGGGTGACCTAAAAGAGGGCTTTTTTTCCTGCATTATCTGTAGAATTTTGTATAAATTGCTGCAGCACCGTGTTAGGGACAGAATACTTTCTGCACAAGTGCAGAGTTGCGGATTGCTGATACCCGCACGTTACACTACAAATTCTCCTTGTTTGCAGTCTTGCTTTAAGCAGAAAACCGTCTTCTTTGATGGGTTAAACCCTACTTCCCTCAGCAAATAGAAACTTTTGTAAATGTGGTAATTAGGAGAATATATTAATGATCAGATACAAGTACTACTGAGACAGTGCACGCATGTGTTGTGCACGTGAGAGTAGACTGGGTACGTAAGGAGGCAGGAGGAGGCAATTACAGCAAAGAAGCAGGGCTCAATCTAAAAAGTTTGAAAACTGCTGAACTGAAACCCACCTGAGGAGGTGCAGGTGTTGTCTATGAAAAACTGGCTTGGTGTTGGCTCTGCCCGGCTCTGGAACGAAATGAGAGCACAGATGGAAAGCCTCTAGCTGCCAAGAGCTTGCGGTATTAAGGGAATAGCTTCTGAGTTTTATTTTAATTGAGAAAGCCAAGCTCAGTTTACCTTGAAGTATATTGCTTCTGTTTGCTTTAAGAGTCTGTGCTCCTGAAATCGCATGCTTTTGGTTTTCCCTGAGCGTTACCAGCTCATCTACTTGAAAACGTCGCTCCTCTTCTCCACCTTGTCACGTCTGAAACATCAGCGTGTTTCACTACCAGCTGCCCGGCGGGGCGAGCTGGCTCCGTGCTCGTTTTTGGATGAGCAGCTCTTGTGTTTGAGGTGCTCCGGGTAATTATGTACGTGAAATCTCTTCGATTGGATTGCACAACTTTGGCCAGCCAGTTAATTTGGCCATGGTCATTTGGTGATTAATTTGATAATGGTGACAGATGATTTGGGCAGGCGAGGAGGAAGCCAGTCAATTATGCGGGGAACAAAATGAGGACTCTGATTTGAGAGAGATGCCACGATCTTAGGCTCCGTGCACTGAAGATCTGCACCGTAACAGTGTGCTGACTGCTCCTTTGCCATGTTCAGTGCGTGCAGCTCGAGCCAACGGGGCTGCCAACCTCGCCGTGTCAGGTCGTGTTTGAACACACAGTGACAAGAGGCTGGCCATTAACCCTCAGAAGAAAGCTGAGGATACTTTGGAATAAATTAGTATTCCATTAGGTCACTGTCTGCCATGTACCAGTCCTCTCCTCGCTAGCTGGCGTGCTGGGATAGCTGCAGGTCTGTCCTGTGCCAAAGAATCAGCCCCAAACCAGCCTCTAGGTGCAGGAATTGTCATTTAACACTGCCATACAGTTAACCGAAGAAGATGGACTGCGTTCTTCTCAAGTAGCCCCAGAATGCTGCTTAAAATGCAAGTATTTATTAGCTAGCTTGTTCCAAAGCTCAACAGACAAACCTAGGTAAGCTTTCTCACCACCAAGACAGTTAAATTCAATAAATACGTGGAAAAGAAATGCAGATTGTGTAACTGGATGATGTCCATGTTTCGTCTTTCCTTGCCAAACAAAAAATATTGTGCATCAGAGACAATTTTTTGGGATGGAACTTTTTGAAAAGCGTTGAAACTGTTCATGCCTGTAAAATTCCTCTTTCTAAAATCTAATTATCAGCACGTAACAATTAGTCCCGAACTGCGGGGCAGCTCCCTGCAATAGTGCCATGTTCCAGAGCTGCGTTCACAGTTCTTTTGCTTCTGTTTAGCCTCGTTAAGTTGTTTAATGTTGTTAATTTGTCAGGTCTGGGTTGTTTTTTGACTTCTTTCTCATTAAAGTTAAGCGATCTGTTTTGCAGTGCTCTGTATACCTAGCCTTTCTTCATGCATAGCCTCGGTTCCTCTTGGTATTAACGGATATCAGAGAACTCTGACCGGTTGTGAGCCAGCTTTAGTCTGGGTAGCACTAAGGTACCACGGTGGCTGAGCCAGTAAAAGATTCCTTTTGTGGATTTCTCTTTTTGTGGATTTATATTTGTGGATATGGGAGCTCTCCAATGCCAGGAGAGCTGCTGGCGTGCCGCTGTGGTCAGGTTGGGTGGGATTTATGTTCCCCTGCCTCTCTGATGAGGGATGGGGGAGTCAAAGCTGTGTCTGCTCAGCCTGCACCCTCTTCTATATCCACACTTCGGGCAGATGAATTGCTGCGATTGCATGAGTTTGATGCCTGTTTTCTGTCTTTTCATCTTTGCAGGTACTGCCCAGGAGGGCCTGATTCTGACTTCGAGTATTCAACACAGTCTTACACTGGATATGAGGTATTAATTCCTTCTGTCTGCCATAATGTGTTCCCTACACCCTGTAAGATCAGATTCTGCTGCTCTTTAATTCTACAAATTCACCTGTGCCGCGAGAATAAGAAACAAAAGCAGACTTGGCAAACTCTGAGATCCAAAGCGGCTCAACCACAGGTCTGGAAATTCATCTGGATTTTTGTAGCAGTTGTTTCTTTTTCCTCACCTCGCAGCTGTTCACAGTGTTAACGCTTGTAATTCCCTGTGATTCTGAGCAGGACAAGCGCAGCTCCTGTGATGTAGCTGCGTGACCTGCTGGTGTGGGAACAGCTGTTAATTCAAATTTCCAGCTGTGGGAAGTGATGAGCGAGTAAGAGCAGCTGAAGGTGACATTGCTGATTCCCAGGGGACGCTGCTGCATGCGCGTTGTTTAAATGAAGACTGGCTGCAGGGGTTATCAATCTGCGTCAAGATTTTCCTAACTAAACAGTCCAGGGAAACATAGAGGTCTACTTGTTCTCAGGAAGGGTTTCAGGGAAGGGTACAAAGAAGAAACAGCTGTACCCCTCCTCGAGCTGCCCACTGGAAGGATGAGAGGCAACAAGCATGCCTCAGAACATGGAAAATTGTCACTTAAAAGGATGTTTTAACATGAGGGTCATCAAACACTTCAGTAGGGGTCTAGAGAGGTTTTGGCATCTCGGTCCTTAAAGGGACTCAGATATTGACTGGACAATGACCTGAGCATCCTGCTTAAACTGCCCTGCTTTAGTCGTGCCCAACCTACAGGAAAAACGCCCCTTATTTAGTTGTTAGTGCCTCTGATGTGACATCCGTGCCCTTAGAATATCCTGGTCTGAGAGCGTGTCTCTGCATCTGCAGCGATAGCCCACTAAAGATGCAGAGCAGAAATAGCTCTGGTCTGCTGACATAACAGCAGCGGATCTCACTGCGACTAAATTCTTGTCACTAGTTTTCACAGAAAACTCAGGGCCACGGCACCGATGTAAAACAGCAAAATAAAGTAAAAAGCATTCTAGATTAATTTGGTGAGTGGCGAGGTGACGGCCTTTTCATGGGGATTTTGTCTGCAGCGATCCATTTGCAGGGACCTGAAATCGTTTCTGATACGTTAGCAAGAAAATCCTGGATATACGTAGCTGCTCTATAATTCATGGTGGTTGGGATATGTTTTATTCATTTGTTTAGTACGAGCAGCATGCGGGAGTGGTGCGTGATTAAAAGAATCCTTCAGAGCTCCTCTTACGACGGTAGGAAATGCCAAACAAATCCAGGACACACAAGATACAAAATCTTATCTCAGAGTATGATTAATGGGCTCGCATCTGCCAGTAATATAAAAAGTAATTGGAGGTTTTCAAACGAAAAACGACGTTAGCTTAAAGAGTGTTTGAAGTTTAAGCTGAGCTCTACAGGACACTCCTTGGGCACCCTGTGCAAGTAAAGGGAAACTAAAACGAAGAGGACAGAAAAAAATTAGGAATTTTGAAAAACATTTCACTAGTGATTTTTGCAATGCTGTTTTTTTTCTGAATCTTCAGAGATTCTTTGCGGCCTGTTGTAACGCACTTGAAGAGTTGTGTTCTTTTTCTCATTTTGCCATCTCCGTGGGCTAAAAATGTTGTTTTTTTTTCTTATTTATACAAAATTAAGGAGCCAAATTAAACTTACAAGCAGATGGGCTCTCTAGTTGTGAGTTTGAAGACCTCAGGATTGAGTTTTAAAAAAACAAAGCGTCCATTTCAATGCTAAAAGTTGGCTTTTGTTCTTTTTCACTGCCTTTAATTGAGTTAACTGTTTTTTTTTTGGTAATCCCTTTGTGTTTTTCAGCCAACATCCATGAGGGCCATCCGGGCTCGGTACGACCCCTATCTCCAGACGAGACACAGAGTGGAACAGGTACAGTGTTGCGTTTGTCATGCAAATAACGATAATGAATCTAATTGAACTGGTGAGTGGCAGGGGTTGGGGTGAGTCCAGCTGGAGGGCAGTCACCAGCAGCATGGGGACTCTGTTAGCAGGAGCATGGCCAGCAGGACGAGGGACGGGATCCTTCTCTCCCCTCAGCACCGCTGAAGCACAGAGGTTGGACGACGTGACCTCCGCAGGTCCCTTCCGCCCTCAGTTTTTCCGTGATTCTGTAATTCTCAGTTACCCTGACTTGATCCCCATGGAGGAATTATTTAGAAACCTTTTAATTGTCTGTCATTTCCACTAAATAAATAACAAGTTCTGAATCTCTTATGCTATGTTACCTTTTCTGAAGGGTGCTTAATTACTGACAAGAGGCCCTATTACAACAAAACCGTAGAGATTTTTGATAATTGCTTACAATTTTTTTCAGAATTTATTACTGAAATAGTGTCTTTCCTACCAAAATGTTGTTTTTTTTCCTTCACTGGAAAATTAAAAGGTGTGATTTGATTCTTAGTCCTACTCTGCTTTTACTGGTTTCCCAGTTATCTCCAAACCCAGTGGAAAATTCGCTGTGGATTCAGCATAGGCCTTTTCTCCCACAAGCTTTTAAGGATGGTTCTGCATGGATTGAAGCAGAAGGGAAGGAACTTTTCTTACTGGCCGTATCTACGTTCAAATTGGAGCCTGTGTAACTACATTGGCAAGCTGCTGTGCACAAATTACTCTGTTTGTCACGAAAATCTGCACTGGGCGCAGTGTCTGTACTGTTTTCTTATAATCCCTGGGTTTTGGAGGGGGATTATAAGAAATCTGTACAAAAGTATTAATAGTTTGTCACTTACAGAGGGTAGGACAACTGATAAAGGCAACTCTTACGGTGTAGGAGTGCCAGGGCTTTCAGAAGAGGCTTTCAGCTCAGTCACTGGTAACTTTTCACCCGTGCTTTTACAGCTGAAGCAGCTGGGCCACAGCGTGGATAAAGTGGAGTTCATCGTCATGGGAGGAACCTTCATGGCTCTGCCTGAAGACTACCGAGATTACTTCATCCGAAACCTTCACGATGCCTTATCGGGTCACACTTCCAACAACGTAGCAGAGGCTGTCAGGTAAGTGCTTTGCTTTTCTTTAATGTCATCACTTAAAAGGATTCTCCGGCTGCTGTAAGAACAGAAAACACTCAACGTTCACGCCTCTTCTTTGGAGAGGCAGCGTTTATCCCGTTACACATGTTTAGGCACAGAATATTTCTAGCTCAACCTCCAGCATTACTGTGCGTGCTGCGTAGCGCCGTGCTTTATCTGTTTTAGGAAGCGCTGTGCTTTCCCTAATTTTTTTTTGCCGTGCCGTCTGGACTTCTACCTTTTATGCTTCGTCACCTTGATTTGGAGTTGTGACGAACCCCACTGCCGTGGGATTTATTTCCTTTAGCTGGGAAGGGGAACTGATCCCGGTTTGGAGGAAAGCCAGACGTCAGCTCCCGTAAGGGATGACTCACCCCGAGAGCGTCAGTGCTCAGGAGCTCTGAGCCCCTTGCGGTCTCCAACGCAGTCACCCTTGCGGCATTTCTGAGTGGCAGGGAGATGTTCTTCTTCTCCTTGTACAGTTGGGGAACTGAAAATCAGAGACTCTTGGGGTGACATGTGGTTTGGTTCGTTAAATCCACAACTTCCCAGGTACATTTTTCAGGGTGCAGCTGAGGAGAAAACCTGGAAAGATTTGGTATTTAGGAGCTGCTAAAACTAGGCGACCATCCCTCTAGCAGCTTCAGTTGTCACTTGTCATAGTTCAGTGCAGTGAATTTTCCCGGATACCACTGTCATCCACTAAAGAAAACAGTTTTAAAGCTGGTTAGGACCAGCCCTTGTCTCGCTTCATGTCGACCATCATCTTTTAAAGCTGTAATTTCATTTGGTTTTCCTCTGGAGGGCAGCAAACGCTTCTACTCTTTTTTTTTTTTCCCTTGTTCGAAGACGAGACAAAAAGTGCAGTGCTGCTCTTTGCAAGAGCAACAATCGAGGCAACAAAACAGCTAACGAGCTGCAAAAAAAACCCCTGCTTTTTATTCTGGAAGAAGGGTGGAGTTTGCAGGTGCCTGCTCAATTTGGTGCCGCGCTCGTTCGGGCGTCAGGTGGTTCAGGACGTGGTTGTTCAGCGTCTTTTGCTGCAGGCGCCCAGCTAATTTTACAGGAGACAAAATTGCTTTTCGAGTAGTCCGTCCTTGGCTCTGCAGATTACCGAGGAAACTAATTACGACACGGGCGATGTCACCAGGTAATTTTGAGAGCACGCAAAAACTGAGCGAGTGAAGTCGGTGCGCTGCCTCGCACAGCACACAAATGGAGCGGTGTGAGAAAACCCGCACTGACAATGTGGGTTTTTTTCTCCAGCAAATAAATAAAGAGATACGTATTTTTAACATAAAACTCATGTTAAATGCTTAGTAAATGGAAGTATGTGGGAGTTCTTCATGTTGCGTTTTCTAAATATTCCAGAGGCAAGAAAATTGTGTTCGAGATGAATCAGACCTTTTTACTTTTTATGCTGCTTGCATAAAGCTGTTGTACTGTGTCACTGCAGTGCTGTTGTGGGATGGCCAATGACACTTGGAAGAAATACATTCAGCTTTGCATGTTGCTCTTTGTACTTGAGGATTCAGCCTTTCCCCCTCACTACTTCCATTAACAGAAGCCGTGTTACGTGGGGAATATTGTCAATATTTTATTTGTTTTATATTGTGGGCACCGCATTTGGCGTTAACCTGGGATCTGGTCTCTCTCACCCCTTATTTTTAATGCAACCATGGCAGCTTTGCGAGTTTTCCTTCTCATGAAAATAATTAGTTAACTCTCGATTTTGTACAGCGATCCCTTTCTTCAGGAAAAGGACCTTTGGCCAGGATACTTTTCTTTGAAGCCTTTCTAAACATGTCCTTCGATTAAACCAGTGCAGCATCTATCTGTAAAGGCTTCAAACCACCTAACCGTGAACCCAGCATTTCCCCCCTTAGTCCACCCATTTCTTTGTCCTAAACTTCAGCTCCAGTTCCATGTCCAGTGCTGTCTTTTCCAGTGGTAGATGTAAGCTGACCTTTAGCGTCTAAATTACGCAGCATCAGAGGGCTCCTCCTCTTGACATAATCTGGAATTTTTCTTCATCTTGACCATCTCAAGCACTGTAGCTTCTGCTCCCAGTTCATCAGGTAAGAGGGATGTGACCCTGTGCACTACGACTGTGACCTGCCTCAGAGGTATCTACTGCTCTTCACAAAGCCAGCACTGCAAGTCTGACCGAAGGAGTACGTCCTCAACTCTGGTGGCCCTTGGACTCCTGCTGAAGATCTGAGTTGCCACCCGGCTTTCTTAGAGATTTAAGGTCTTAGGGTCGGTCTGGCCACGTGGTAGATCACACAGCTGCACGGCCAGAAGTGACATAGGACTGGAGCAGTTCGTCTCAGGGAGGTGAGACACTGCTCCAGCCAGCTGCTGTGGAAGAAATCAACCTGAAACTCTTCATGGTCAGTGGAGAGAGCAGGATCTTTGTGGGATGGCTCAGAGCATCTACACTAGGTTGCTGCTTTAACCTGTTTCTAGGTAAACTGGGGCAGCTAACTTGGGAGGGATGAAGATCTCACTTCATATCTGTACTTATAAAGCACTAGGAAGATCCTTTATGAATGAATGGACTTGAAGTGGGATCAGGTTATTGTTTAATGGATGCCTGAATAAAGCATGGGTTTAGAAGTGACCCTATTTGTGCACAAGAACCGGTCAACCAAAAATGCGATTAAAAAAAGGTGAACAGAGCAACTGCTGGGCTTTCGTGGCAACTCTGCTGCGAGTGGAGGAAGGAAACAACTTTCCCCAGAAAGTGCTGCTGCTGTTTAATATTTCTGCAGTACCTTCCTACTGAGGTAATAAACACTTCTTAGACTATTCAGACAGAAGTCTTTGCTGGAGGCGCTTTGGTGTGCTTGAGAAAGAAGTTGGCTGACGAATGAGCAAAGAATTGCAGAGCCAGAGGGGATTTTTGTTTTGCAGAGTGTGTGTGACAAGACCAAGGAGTTCTAATTTTTATGTGCCAAGGACACCATTTAGGAGCTTTCCGTGCGTTTCTGGATGTCTATCAACACGAGGTTGTGGGCTTGGTGATAAGCTTTCCCTTCTTTACGAGGGGAGTTGTAGGTACAGCTGAAGAAATGCTATAAAACTGCTATTTTTTGGTCACTACAGAAATGCATCTTCCTCCGGGAGCTGTTCCCGTCTAGTCAAAGCGTTGACTTGACCGCTAACTGCGGTTGCCTTTGCTCTTTTGTGAGGACAAGGAAAACATGAACGGAGAAGGTGTGAAATACACATGCAAATCAAAGTGACTTCTCCCCATCATTCTGCTCCTCTCACCTGACCCATGAGTCATTGGAGGTGCTGGGCATATTTAACTGCAACGGTGACTCACCACATAACCCAAGGGCTGAGCACCTCTTCTCCGAGCCAGGAGCTGACTTTTAATTAGTGATTGAGGCCCCACGAGAACTCGCCCGTGTTCAGAAAGGCAAGTGTCAGAGAGGTCTCCCGAGCCTACGCACCCGGGAGCTCCTTGGGCTGCACCTTCAGGCCTGCCTTCTCTCAGAATATTTAAAAATGCACGGGAAGTATTCGTAAAATTTTATCACGTTGTGTCTGTTCCGATGATCGATCGCATCATCGTGTTCTTAACGACAAGGGAAGAAGAAAATTGCTGGAATCTCATGTGCTGCAATTCGAGCATCTCGTCTACCTGGGATTTCTCTAGCAGTGTTTGGGTTACAGCAGGCACGATCACTGTTTCCCTGCTCGGTCTGTAATCCAAGGCTCATTTGCCATGTGCATCAGCCTCTGACGTCCAGAACTAACAAAACTGTTGGCCGTACTGGATTCCTCGCGGAGAAATTCTCCGATTCCATGAGATGGCAGCTCCTAGCGTTGGCCAACAGCGTGGGAGCGCCTTTCAGCCCAGCCTTGTCATGGCTTGCTTTTGCCAGGCTTCCTTTTGTGTTTTCCCTCTCAGCTGGGCTGGTGAGCAGGCAGCAGTGCTTCCCTCTGCCATGAATGTTTTCCAAACGAACGAGGAAATTTCCTGTAGGTATCCCAAAAGCCACATTGACCTTTGGGCAAGCTGGGAGCAGATGGATCCAGCTCCTTGAGAGCCTTCTCTGAAAGACAGGGCACAGGTTTTAAAGAACCGCTGTTTGGGGCTGGCTGTGCCTAGTTTAAGACCCATTAATCCATCTGAGGAAAAAACAAACCAAACCTAAACAAGCTCTGGAAGTTTCAGCAGCACTTGGTTTTGTGTGTGGAGCTCCCGATGCATTTTAAAACCCAGCTGGAAATCGCTTGAATGCACCAGATCTGGGCAACCCATGAAGAATGGGTTTTGTTTGGTTATCAGATGATGTGTTTTCTGGAAAGCTCCGTACACTCTTTTCTCCAATCCCCACATTAGGGCTTGCGTCTCAGTAATTCTTCTAACAGGAGCCGCAATTTCTCTACAAGAAACAGCGATCGTGCAGGCTGCCTCTGAGCAACTCCTCGTTGTGCTTTTCAGTAGTGAAGAATAAACCTGTCTTTAAAGGAACGCTATGTCAAGGTCCAAGTCCGTTCAAATTTCCCATTCTTAGGACTCGAGGAGCCTTGGAAGGTGCAGGTTTCTGCAGGTACGTCTTTGCCTTCCTGCTGCAGTTCACCAGGCTGAGCCTGTCTCCTCTCGGTCCCTCTCAGGACACCGCCGTGGTGAAGGGAGGCAAGGTGACACCCGAGCACGTTGCTCCTATGCTGCTTGCAGCTCACCTCGGGCCGGCGAGATGCAAACAGCACTTGTGGGAAGTTCTGCTTTACCAGGAATCGTAAGAAAAGAGATTTCACACGTCCTTCCCCCTGGGGTTAGTGCAAGCGAAGATGCTCTCCTGCTGTCCAGGTGGCTCGGCTGACATGCGGTGCTCGTTACACTAATGTGTCTTAATTGTGCTTTCCCGGTATGACTTGTGACTCCGGCAGAAGATGACTGAGGGCTTTGACTCACTAGCTCCAGTGATTCATGCAGGAGCGATCTGGGGAGGTTACTGTTCTCCTCCATCTACCTTGACCCTCCGCTTGAGGTTAGCGCTTCCAAAACAGGCAGCTAAACACACTTGTCCACCCTTCGGCCTCCCACGTTCACCCCGTGGCAAATGAATATCATCTGGAGCAGAGAGGGAGAGTCGAGAGGATCTGCTGCTGCTTCGGCTGCGGGAGCCCAGCCTTGTAAATTGCCCCGCAACAAATTGCCCCAAATTTGATAGTCGCACCTCACCTCTCGCCTCGCCGTAATGAGCGGGTGCCGTGACAGGTAAGCTCTCGCAGCCCGCGCGCAAAGTGCCGTAATTGCCAGCTTAAGCTCCTCTTCGAAGGGGGTTTTGGGGCACTTATCCTGATCCGCAGCCCCCCCTTCGAGCAGGCAGCAGCTTCTGGCAGAGAGGGTAGCGAATAGCAGGAGGCAGCAGCGCCGCAAATTGCTGTGGCTTGTATCCATCAGAGCTTGTCTGTCAAATCCCTCGGGGCATCTGACTGGGCAGTGATTTTTCTGTGCCAGGCAGGAGATAACTGGCTGTTGTTTTAGTGCCAGATCGTTTGCGACAGAGATTCTGCCTGAATTTCCTTTTATTCCCGGAGATTTGGAGGCTGGTTCCTCATGTTCTAGAGGGGCGGGCAGATTTTCTTTGTTCCCAGCTTTCCACGCAGCTCTCCAATGGTGCAGAAGCAGCATTTGCCATTCAAACCTATATTTTTTTTTTGGCAGTGTTTACCCCTAAATGCCTTCAGCATGGATACCGTCTTCCCTGCTGGCAGAATTTGAGGAAAATTACCCCAAAGTCGGCTGGCCTTTGTCGGTATCCTGTTACTTTTGCATTGCTCATTTGCAAAACCCAACTTCTCGCTGCTGAGCTGCGTTATTTGGGAGATGCCAAAGTGCAAGTGGTTTCATCAGATTGTATCCTAATCTCGTTAGGAGTAGCTGTTTATCTTTTTCCTCCCCTAGCTACGGAAAGTGATTGCCTGTCCCGTTATCTGCCCCGCTCGGGATTTTCCGCAGCGTTTTCATTCGGATGTCAAATATTCAGGTTTGTGACCGAGCGCTCGAGCGCTGGCTGGGGGAAGGAAGATTGAGGAATCCCACGTGTTTCTGCCCACATGCCCCAGGACACCTGGCGTTAGGCGACTTCGGGTTTTCTCACGTAGGTGCCAGTACCAAAAGCACTTTTGGCCCGGGTTTGTGAGCTGGTAGTGTCCATTCATAGCAGGCGTTCGAGCTACACCTAACGGCAACCCGTTTGTAAGTGCTGTTGATCTGCATTTTCTCCTGCCTGGGCGGCAAGGACGACGGCCCTAGCGGTCATGACATTGTCAGAGCTAAATAATGAATTTCGGTGCTTTTTTTTTTTGTACATTTTCAGCAAATTACCGCTGAACACCTGCCAAAGGGAATACTTCTCTCCTTTTTGCTGCTTCACTGCTGCGCCCGTGCGATTTGGCAAGCGTAACAAGTTCTCCGGTGAGCCGCGCTAAAACGTTAACGCTAGGAGGGGATCGGAGCGGTCAGATGGGATTGGGGACTGGAGACGGAGCTCGATTCACGGCTTGGTCACCTGTCTGAGCAGGAACTTGGTCTCTTTATTACGCGGTTCTGGTTCAAGTCACGCTGGTGACCCGAAGGTAATGGCACAAAGAGAAGGCACATCGTGCGCTAAATAAGCTTTCGGGTTTCTTTTCCTAGGGCCTCCCTAGCACAGCAATATCACACCTTCCCGGGCGTTACGGAAACATTGCCTTGGTTGCTGTCGCCTTCCAGTTTTCCAGGTGTGCCAAAGATCAGACTCACTTTGGAGCTCTGTAAGGGTGCGAGATGGTGAGCATCGCTTGGGTCTAGCTTGGGCTTCTGCTGCCCGGAGCTGAACTCAAACACAATCCCAAACCGATGCTCCCATGCCCTGGAGAGGTAGCGTGCAGCCTGCGTTCCCTTTTCTCCTTCTTTTTCAGCAGAGATTGCTTTCCAGCCCGAATTAAAATGCGCTGGTAAAATAGCGAGCTGTTTATGGTTCCCTCAGCTGTGCTGTACTTGCCTCATCGATGTTGTAAGCTGAGACCCGCTGCCTTTCGACGGCGCTAAATGCCCTTAAAAGAAAAGTCATTTGCGACTAAAACGGTGGTGCAGTATGGCTGCAGGTTTCATTTTCATCCTCTTAGGGAAAGATGTCAAGGAGTGGTTTTCCCGGGGCGGTTTTGTGAACGCAGCACCGAGCAGGGCACGGGCTGTTTGCCTTTGAAATACGCCTTCCTCAAACACGTCGCAGCCGACGTGCTGGGGGACTCGGAGCCTCCTCGTGGCCCAGCGCTTTGCAAAGGCAGGTACTCAAAAGCGAGGAAGCCGACAGAGCTTGGGGGGGGGTGCGTGCAGCCTGATTTTGGCCCCCTCTGCCTTGGATTACGGGATCTCCTGCAAGACCTTCGCCTGCTTCGCCTGCCAGGACCGGCTGTGTGCTGCCCGGGGTTGTTGGGTTCGTAAAGTTGGTGGGAAGCACCCCTGTTGCTTCAGTGTAAGGTGGCTTGAGCCAGTTTTTGAGACAGAATAGCATCTTGCAAGAAGTTTTTGAGGCAGAATAGCTTTGTACTTGTTCCAGAGGTGGATCCTGCTCTCTAATGCTCTCCAGGCCCTCTTTTATTCCTCCTCCTGTCCCGAGCCACCTAAGACACCCTTCTTCACCTTTCTTAGCACGCTCCTTTTCCTTGTTTCATCCTCTCTCTCCTCTCCACCGTGTTTATCTCAGCAGCTCAAAGCTGACTTACTTCTCCAAAGCGTGGAGGTCGATCGCTCCTGAGAAGCCCAGGAGCTGTTGGCACCTTGCGCTGCCTTGGAGCCGCGACGGTGACGAATGGAGCCTGGAAAATGGCACCGAGAGGTCTCGCGGCCCGTCGCAGCAAGTCCTTTCACAAGCTCAGAGGCAACAAAGGCGTGCAGGGGTTGTGTAGCACTCTTTTGAGAGATCATATTGGTGCTTTACATACGAGGGAGTTAGTTTGGGAAGATAAAGCAGAGCTTTTCGCCAGCAGTTTTGGCTGATGACTGCTTTTTATTAGCTCTGCTTATCATTTTCTTGGTACGATCTCTTTGCTCCCTCAAAGCAGCAATCAGGCTGGTTTCCTTCCTCCAGCTAAATGTTTTCAGAGGGGTGTCAGGTGGGGGCGAGATGAATTTCCTCTAATAGGTTAGATGCGGGGACTACAAAGCGAGGTCTTCGCTGGACGCTGTCTTTATGCAACAAGAGCTTTTAGGGCATTTAGCTGTCAGAAGTATACGCAGCACCAGAAGTGGTTATTTTCCTCAATAACAGCGAGGAAGTGGTTGTTACTAAGAATATGCAACTTTCCCTAGGCCACAGTGAGTCAATATCAGAACTGAAATTGGAACTAGGTATTTTTTTTTAATACATCTAAGTCTCACCTACTGCAGCCTTTCTCATCAACCGTGGCAAGAAAAGCTTCAGCTCCGGCTTAGATTTAATAAAAGAGACTGTCACGTCATTTCTTTCATAATTTTAGACCTAAGCATTTTTCTCCCCGGTCCCTTTTTAGCCCGTGTCTGTAACCGTGTATTGACTATTCCATGGTAAACTGCCTATGTAATTATGACTTGATTGTCGGTCGTATCGATTGGGTAACAGGCATTTAAATTGTTGTTCTTTCAAGTTTCGCTCGGCGAAATTGCACCGCAAGGATGCGAGGAGTCAAGGGCACATCTTGGGCATCTCCTCGTGCGGGTTTTATCGGGCTGCATGCGGTGGGTGCTGACACTTTGGTGTCACTGCTCCGACGTCGTTTGTTGCTCCTCGTGTCGTCTTCAGTACGCTCGGATGGAAGGAGAAGGGGACGTGGAGTAAAACCTGTCCTGTGGGAACAGCTGGGATCGATTGCCTGCCGGAGGTGGAATTGAACTAAAGGTCAAATCAAATTGTACCGGAATTCGCGTAAGGGACAGCTCAAATTGGACCAAAACCCACTTCTTTTTTGATTATTGCTTGGTAGAAGGATACCAAAAAGGTAAAATTGACCAAAATGGGAGATTATGACCCAGCAGTGTGCTCAGGTGGCCAAGAAGGCCAACGGCATCCTGGCCTGTATAAGAAGCAGTGTGACCAGCAGGGCTAGGGAGGTGATCGTCCCCCTGTACTCGGCTCTGGTGAGGCCGCACCTCGAGTGCTGTGTTCAGTTTTGGGCCCCTGGCTACAAGAAGGACATGGAGGTGCTTGAGCGAGTCCAGAGCAGGGCGACGAAGCTGGTGAGGGGCCTGGAGAACAAGTCCTACGAGGAGCGGCTGAGGGAGCTGGGCTTGTTCAGCCTGGAGAAGAGGAGGCTCAGGGGTGACCTTATCGCTCTCTACAGGTACCTCAAGGGAGGCTGTAGCGAGGTGGGGGTTGGTCTGTTCTCCCCCGTGCCTGGGGACAGGACGAGGGGGAATGGGCTGAAGTTGCGCCAGGGGAGGTTTAGGTTGGATGTTAGGAAGAACTTCTTTACCCAAAGGGTTGTTAGGCACTGGAACGGGCTGCCCAGGGAAGTGGTGGAGTCCCCATCCCTGGAGGGCTTTAAAAGACGTTTAGATGTAGAGCTTAGGGATATGGTTTAGTGGGGACTGTTGGTGTTAGGTCAGAGGTTGGACTTGATGATCTTGAGGTCTCTTCCAACCTAGAAATTCTGGGATTCTGTGATTAACCCAGCGGAGCCTACAGCTGGGCCTTCTGCTTAAATCCCGTGTGGGGCAAGGCCAGCGAGCTGCACAGAACTGGTGCTCAGAGCCGGGAGTGGGACTGCATTCAGGGTTTGTCCCGCAGTACTGGGCAGGATCTCCCAAATCATTACTAAGAAATGCATTTGGTTCTAAGACTTCATCGACTGAGGTGTCTCCAGTTTTCTCTCCTTGTGCTGAGCTTACATTTTTTTTCCCCAAGCTTTTCCTGTGCACCACAAAGTGGTTTTGAAGATGACACGGAGCTTGGTGACCCCCACGTGTGGGGTTTTCTCACTTCAGGAGCTAACTGCGTGATGTTGGTAGCATGGGAAGGTTTATTATTACATGAAAACTATTTTCTGTTTTCAAATAGGAGAGGAGCTGCTGCTTGGCACAGGAAATCTTACCCTGTGGCGAGCCCAGATCTTCATAATGCCATCGAGCTTCTGGTTATCTGGATCTCTTCTTCCATAGCTCCCCTTTGCAGTTCTGTGGATTTTTTTACTGGCAGTCATATATTACTCTTCAATTTAAAGGATCTGGCTCATAATGAAGGGAATTAACGTACACTCCTCGTCTAATAGATTGGGTATGGGCTTAAGAAGTGGCCTTTTTACAAGCAAATATCTTTTCTTCTTGCCAACATCTCGGGAAAAGTTGTGTTTTGCCATCAGTGACTACCCTGATGTGCTGGACCTCAGTGTCTTTATTATGATAACACTTTTTTTTGTTGCCTTTAGCTGCTGAAACAGCAAACCACCTCCTCCGTATGTAGAATGAGAGAGAGGTTCTTGTTTTCCTGGTGCAAGTTTTCACCTTGGGCCAGTTGGGCTCCTTTCCTCTGGCCCAACGAAACTTCTAGGCTGCAGTGGGTGTCTTTGAAACATCTGTCAAATAGGTGAAACTACCTGGATTTCCAAAAACGAGCTCTTTCACCGAAGGGTCCTAAAAAATTACGGGATGAGATTGAAAGCCTTGCATGCATTAAGGACTGAAGGAAGCCGGGAGAGGGAACAGGTCGTCAATTTTCACAAGAGAGGGAAGTCATTAGCGGTGCCCCAGCGGAGCTGTGTTGGAATCTGGTAGAGGGATGCTTAAATAACCTGGAAAGGGTTGCTGACACCATTTACTGTGGAGCAGCAGCAATGAGCTGCCAGGAGAGAAGTCTAGAAGACCTTTACCACGCCGAGTTGGGTGGGTGGTGAGGGGCCAGGGGAAAATCTATGCAGAGGAAGAGCAATGTGTGTAAAAATAAGAGTTCTCCTTATTTTTCCTCCAGGACAGCGAGCTCCAAGTCGGCTGATGGCAGCCAGGAAGAAAGCCTTAGAGTTGCAGGAGGTGACCGTGAGAAACCCAGCCCTGATGCTCGGTTTTAGTTACAAGAGCAGCTCAGTGTGAGGGGATCATAATGAAGGGAGCGAAATGGGAAATATTGTCATGCTGCTGCATAATTCGGCAATGTCTTCACAGCTTGAGCCGTGTTCGGTTCGTTTTAGCAATTAGGGAGGGAGGGAGGAGAATGTGACTGAAAACCGGGGAAAACATCGTAGAGTGATGTCGTAGAGGCTCTATAAAATCCTGAGGAACGTGGAGAAGAGCAGGACCAGGTTTGAGAAGGGCAAAGAGAAGGAGATAAGCGCTCTCCTTCCCATTTAGGGCTTATTTCAGTATTTTTTTCCCCCCCTAAACCTTTAGCTTTGACCAGGTAGAACCGTGCCTCTGCGATTTTTCTTGTTTGAAACATTTCACTCCAGCATATGCTTTTTCGTCCCGGTATTTTCAGTTACAGCTTGCTCAGAACTTATTGCAGGAAAAAAAAAACAACAAACATTATCCATATTGCCGTTGCCTCCAACTTGATGGATGGGAGCTGGCTGGATGAGATGTTAGAAGGTCCTGCCGGGGTTCCTGTCCTGTGTCCTTTCTTTTTTTACCTCTTGAGCTAAGAAAAACCTTCCAGGCCCTGCTCATTTGCCCTCTGAGGACACGCGGTGGATTTTGAAATAATTGTGTGTGTATGAAGCCAGCATCGCAAGAGCTCTTGTGAGCTGCGGGGAGCCTCCAGCTGACCTCCAGCCTTCCTGCCCAAGTGGAGGTCCTTCTCTCCAGCCTCCCTGCCCAAGTGAA